>CAJNDS010002532.1:349532-376883 GCA_905221605.1 Symbiodinium natans
CTGCTTCTTACGCTCCACGCCCTTGCGGCCTGGGTGGTTTCGATGGATCTCTGGGCGGTTTAGGGGTTTAGGGGTTTAGGCTTTAGGGTTTAGGGTTTGGGGTGAGGGGTTAAGGGTTTAGGAGTTTAGGGTTTAGGGTTTAGGGTTTAGGGGTGTGCCGGGGAAGAATTCTGGAATGGCGTAGTGTCGCAGTGTTGACTTCTCCCCAATGCAAGCATGACCTTCTTTCCCTTCCTGCAGCGCGCAAAGTGCTGGATCCAGAAGTTTCGATGTTTTGGCTAGATGGTCCATGTGTCGCTTCCATGCCCACGTGGCAAGAGTAGCCCACCTTGCGCTCCGAATCCGCCAAGGATTCCGGACAGTCTGCCGTGGCGGACAGAATCGAAGAGCTGAACAGTGCAGGGACGCGCCGGCCTCAGAGCTCGTCGTCAGACGGGCTTCATGGATATCTCACGTAGCATGATATATTTTCTCTTAGCACTACGTGGTAGATTCATTGCCTTATCTTCTTATACTATATACCATTCTAGTCTGGTACCCTTAAACCCTAAACCCCAAACCCTAAACCCTAAACCCTAAGCCCTTTGTGCTCTTGGCAAGGCTGTCAGCCGAAATCGATTCGTCTGTGCTCGATGGACTGGAGGGCTGGGAGCTGAGATGACTGAGACGGCCCGTGGCCTGCGACCTTGAAACGGGTGTAGGGTTTAGGGGTTTAGGGTTTATTGGTTTAGGGGTTTAGGGGTTTAGGGGTTTAGGGGTTTAGGGGTTTAGGGTTTAGGGGTTTAGGGGTTTAGGGTTTAGGAGTTCATGGTTCAGGGTTTAGGTTTAGGGGTTTCGGGTTTAGGGTCGAGGGGTTTAGGGTTTAGGGTTTAGGGTTGGGTCAACAAATCCATTGTTGTGAGGGCGATCTTCGGCGAACCCCCCCATGTGTCGTCACAAGTGCACAAGCCTCAAGCACAAGCTCGCAAGCCTGAAACCGCAACCACTGCAGGACTGCCAGAGGACGATGCTCTGGGACTGCTCCAAGAGGTTGCAGACAAAGGCCATCCGGAACAGAGGGGATTCACTCGTTTGTACTTGCCGTAGTTCCGTTGTGCGCCGTCTTTTCTGGGCTTCTGCTTCGGAATGGAGCGTGACTGTTTTTTGTTCGGGTCAGAGCCCCACCAGAGTCGGTGAGTTTGGAGCCTTGCTAGCAATCCCGGGCGCACCTTTCATGATGAGTCCTACTGGGGGCCTCTTGCAGCACAGTGACGAGGCTCGAGTTCGATCAGCATGCGCCCAACTGCAGTGGCAAATGAGCCAGAGAGGATACTGCCATAGCCCGGACTTGATTCGTCTGTGAACGCATGCATGTTTGCATAGTTTTGTGCGGCGAAATGCAGTTCGCCATGCAGGCCAGTCAGTCAAGAATCCAACGTCGTACATTCGCTTCAAGCTGAAGGCCTCGGCCTCAGACGTTGTCATGCAGCCATGCAACTGTTGACGGCTTCTTGCACCCATCTCCTGTCCGCTCTGACTCAAGCTGTGATAGAGTTCTCTGTCAACCCCAGAAGTCACAAGGCACGCTTGGCAGTGCTCGGGGTGTCCCCAGATGCACCAATCGACGAGCACAGCAAAATCTTGAAGCGCCACGGCCTTGAGAAATCCCAGTGTCATGCACTTGCTTCCGTAAGGGGTGCTCTGTGAGAGCAGAAAGCTGGGTCCTGTTGCTTCTAGTGGACGTCCTTGCATGTGTCCGTGGGCTCGAACACGAGATGAGCATCGATTAGTTCTTTTGAAGCGGAGCCGTGGCAGAATGCAACTTGGAGCGCAAGATGGTCGGCAAAGGCACAAGGTCAACATCAGCATCTGCCTCCGATGCTCTTGGGAGGACTTTTTAAAGGGCATCTCTGCTAAGGCATGGGGGAGCCCTTAGAACCCTTCCGACTTTTTTCTCAGTAGCTGAGGATCCGTGCGCGCTTATGGCTGCTGGCGCTCTCTGCGGTGCCAGCTGCGGGACAGGATCCGGCGACCATCGCAACAGCGATGGCCGGAAGAGTAGCAGGGATCATGGCAGAGAAAGCTGAGCAGAAGATCGCGACTCGGCTTGCGACTTTAACTGCCTAAACCCTAAACCCCTAAACCCCTAAACCCCTAAAGCCCTAATCCCCTAAACCCCTAAACCCCTAAACCCCTAAACCCCTAAACCCCTAAACCCCTAAACCCCTAAACCCCTAAACCCCTAAACCCCTAAACCCCTAAACCCCTAAACCCCTAAACCCCTAAACCCCTAAACCCCTAAACCCCTAACCCCTAAACCCTAAACCCTAAGGGCCTTGATTGCCTGAGGAAAGTGCGATTGAGCATCCGCAGCAGCCACCACAATGCGTCGGCGAAAGCTGTTGCTTGGGCTCCACCTGCATGAGCCTGCCAGGCGCATCGCTGGGGTTTCGGGTTTAGGGTTTAGGGTTTAGGGGTACTACTCGCATTTACGGTAGTTCGTGGTACCGGATGATGGGTTTGAGCTGAGACTTCAGTTCGATCGACTTCGATGGATAGAGTGCTCTGTGCACAGAAACCCTTCAGATATTAAGGACTATTAGTATAAGGTGGAGCATCCCAAATCATGAGTCATGAGGGCAAATATCCCAAGTGGTTCTCAGGGTCAAACCACGACACAAGCCCAGTCGCTGATGCCTCTTGCCGATCTACTGCAAGGGGGCCAGAGTGAAACCTCATGTTGAATGTGTTCCTCCGGCAAAGCTCGAATGTTGCCGCCCGCTCATTTCCTGTTAGGTATGGGCTGCAAGGCATCACGGGGGCGCACCCAGTGCGTGGGTTCCAGCGCAATTGCGATGAAGGAAGGCCAGGTTTGTTCCAGCACCGTCCAGACTAGGCTCAACTAACAAACTAGCTCTCTCTCGCTCCCTGTCTCGCTCTCTCTCACTCTCTCACTCTCTCTCTCTCTCTCTATCTCTCTTTCTCTTCACTCTCGCTCTCACTCTCTACAGGGTTTGGCAAAGACCCTGGCTGGAGCAGGTGTATGCCAGTGTCTCGAAGGCCCATGCAGCAACGAAGGGATTTGCGTTGACACGACGCTCGCCTGGTCTTTGGATGCCTGGGGGGAGTTTGCAGCCTCGAGTATGGGCCCTCAGTTTAGGTCCCTTGTGATATATATAACCCTTATCTAGTTTGAGGTTGAAATGGGACTTATAGCCCCAGTTATAACTGCAGAGACCAAAACTGAAGGTACTTCCAGTTTAGCCCTAGGTGCCCTGCAAGCCTGAGTCCACGAGCACGAGGTTTGCTTCAAAACCTCATGGAACCCTAAGCCCTCAACGATCAGAAAGCGGTTTCCGCGCGAAATGCAAGGCTTCCGCCAGACCAGAGGCCGAAGCATGCGACCTTCACACCGACTCCTTACTTTGCCAACAGTTGAGCTTTAAACTTTTTCGGTCTCCTTCTTTGGTAGGAGTAATAAAGCTTAATCTCCCCGGAACCCCAAACCCCAAACCCCAAACCCCAAACCCCAAACCCCAAACCCTAAACCCTAAACCCTAAACCCTCTTTTTTGTTCCTTTGGTCATTGGAGAAGTAAGGACTCAGGGAGTTCCAGGAGCGGCGGCCCAACATCAGGTGCTGACCGATCCCCCGGTGGCCGCTTCTCCGATACCAGTTGGGGGGCACAGCGTCCGGATAGTAAAACCCTAAAACCCTAAAACCCTAAAACCCTAAAACCCTAAAACCCTAAAACCCTAAAACCCTAAAACCCTAAAACCCTAAAACCCTAAAACCCTAAAACCCTAAAGCCCTAAAACCCCTAAAACCCTAAAACCCTAAACCCTAAGCCCTAAACCCCCAGGCCCCAAACCCTAAACCCGAAACCCGAGTAGCTTGCGGGAAGAAGCCGCTTCGCATGGCATGTTTGCTTGGAATCTAGGGTTTAGGGTTTAGGGTTTAGGGTTTAGGGTTTAGGGTTCAGGGTTTAGGGTGCTGCCCAGGGTGGAACAGCCCCGCCCTCTGGCGGTGGCGTTCCAGTCGTGCCCATTGCCATCGGCCTGGTCTTGGCGAACGTCCTCATATGGGGTACCTTGCAAGCACATTTAGGGTTTCGGGTTTAGGGTTTAGGGTTTAGGGTTTAGGCTCATTATGTTGTTGGTATCCGAGCCAAGAGAAATCCGGAACCCTTCAGTCGCAATGGCACCAGATGGTGGATTTCAGCAAGGGGGTGTGTTCTTGTCATGGCTAGCTCTTCAGCAGTTTGATGTCGTTCTTGCTTTTACAATCATTTGGGATGTTCCCCCCCCCCCCCCATACTAGCAGTCCTTAATTCGGATCATAGTACCCCCTCTTGTAATCCCTATTATGGATTGCTTGTACAAGGGCGGAACATCCCAAACAAACATGTCTGTGGACCATTGAGGGTTTCGGATTGAGGTCCCCCTCGCCTCCTTTCCCCTCCCTAGGGTTTAGGGTTTTGGGTTTTGGGTTTGGGGTTTAGGGTTTAAGGGTTTAGGGTGTAGGGTTTTGGGTGCATTGCCGCGACCAACCCAACCAAGCACGCGTTCTTCTGGATCTCCTGCAACTCAGCCATGGCGCCCGAAGCCCGAGACAGAAACATCCTGAATGAGGGAATTACGACGGTTGCGACAGCTAGCTTCTGGGAGTCGTTCGCACAACTGTTCAGGAAGCATCTGGTTCATCCAGAAGAGACGAACTGGCTACACAGCGTACTCCAGCGACGATGAAGAGACACCCGTTATGCAGAAGTCGGGCAACCGGCGCCCCTCGGTACAAGTTGATGCTTGCCTGGTGCTGAGGCGCTCTTGCTTTTTCCCTTCGCGCTTTCTCCGTAATACGTTCCCTAAACCCCTAAAACCCTAAAACCCTAAAACCCTAAAACCCTAAAACCCTAAAACCCTAAAACCCTAAAACCCTAAACCTGGAAGAGTGCTGGAGCATTCATTAACCGAGGCTTCCAAGGGCCGGGTCACTAAGAGCTGAGTGCCTCGGAAGCCTCGGCCTCTCTGTGAATTCGGAAGCTTCCATGAGCTTGCGGCGCCTATGATGTTTTGCAGGTTTAGGGTTTATAGGGTTTAGGGTTTATAGGGTTTCAGGGTTTATAGGGTTTCAGGGTTTAGGGTTTCCATGTGCTTACAGTGAGTGCTTATGATTTTTGCAGGTTTAGGGGTTATAGGGTTTAGGGTTTCAGGGTTTAGGGTTTAGGATTTAGGATCTAGGGTTCTAAGATATTTTGCAGCTTCCCTCGCAAAGTCATGCAAAACACGGAATAGAGGTGCTTCACTCACAGAGAGGCCTGGGACAATGCCATTTTCGCCGTTTCACCCAGATGCCGTAAGGGCCGGTGAAAGGCTTCTGGCCGGTCCTGCGGAAGTCGTTGCGTCAGTTACAAGGGGAGTTCGTTGGTCCCTAAACCCTAAACCTTAAATCATGTTAAATTCTAAGCCCTAAACCCCAGACCCATGACTAGCTCCAAACCCTCTGACAGCAGCTGGGCATGCTTGGGCATGAGTGCGCAGCTGGCCCTCGTTGTGCTTAGCAGGCACGAGAGCTTCAACCGCATTGCAGGACAGCATGCCATAAATGTGGGTTTGGGGTTTAGGGTTTGGGAAGCAGAAGTGTTGCGTTCGATGAGTCATGAAGGAGCCGAAAAAAAGGTCAATGCCTATAGTCACCAGTCTCTCCCCAGCTCCAAGACGGGCTCGCAAATCAGCAGGGCCATCGTGCACTGGATGTACGTCCGCAGCACGAAAAAGGCGCGTTGTTGCCGTGGTATGATGTGGTGTGCAGTGTCAAGCTTCGGTCAGCTACATTTCGCAACTCCCAGGAGTGGAGTGGCTGAACGACTATGGGGGGCTTCTCGAGGCTCGGTCTTTTACACCCATCATGACCCACGACATGCGATCGCTGTCGTGCCTGGAGTGTTTGGCAATTGACGCAACCCTGCTGAACACCTGTCCGGAACACTTCGTTTTGTTGAGCCAGCATGTCAAGAACCCAGCTGACAGAATTCAAGAAGTAGGTGAGGTTTTGCCCGTGCGGCGAGCAATTGCCAAAATGCTGATTAGCTATTTCCAACTCGGATGTCACCCGCTTCCTGCCATACCTGACTTACATGCCTTTTCCACTATACTCGGATGTCACCCGATTTCCGCCATGCCTAACTTACATGCCTGTTCCACTATACCGTATACCTTCTCGACCTCCGCCCGAACCATCGCCCCTCACCATGGCGATCCCGGGCATGGTGGCTCATAGTGAACACGGATGAACCCGGAGACGCACGATAGATTCCACAAGCGGAATGCAAGTGCCTACAGGACATACAGCACAACAAGGTGGCTGGTCCCCTCGAGAGCGTGTTGGCCCTACCTGGGCCGTAGGTTCCAGGTGGTGACCGCGTCCGCATGTCAACATGCGCAGCCATCCACAGCCATGCACCTGTGACTCACTTTCGCGCCTTTAATCGTTTCACGTTGATGCCAGTTTTGATGTCATGTGACACACCCAGAGAGACCAATACACCGAAAGTAAGGAATGTACCTCCAAAATTCGGATCTGTATAAAATTTAAGGTATATTCCTTAATTGAGGGGTATTGGGCTCTCTGAGCATGAGGTCGGACTGGATGCCGCCATGACCATTCTGAAGGAGCTGGAGGACCAGAGCCAAGGCGGGGGCGATTGGGGCCGCAGTAGATTTGGGGGTTTCCGAAAAAAGGGGTCCTGACTATCAGGGAAGCCTACTAGAAGGGGCCCCTGATTATGTAAGGGAATCCTACTATTTGGGCTACACTAGGGGATACCTCATTTTTTGCAAACCCCCCCCCCATTTGTGTCTGAAGCCCGCAGAGTCCCTCCCTTGGCAGGCATCGCCCAGCCCACGGACTTCATCCTCCGGTCAGTTCGGCAGACGAAGTCCCGCCGGGGGCCTCGGCGCAAACTCGTTTCGCTTCAGCTGCAGGGATACTCTGGCAGACCAAAAGCTTGGACCATCCTCACGCTGCGTGGAGCCCCCAAAAGGGAACACCGAAAGCCCAAAAACCCTAAACCCCAAACCCGAACCCCTAAACCCTAAACCCTAAACCCTAAACCCTAAACCCTAAACCCTAAACCCTAAACCCTAAACCCTAAACCCTAAACCGCGGAAACTCCCAGCTTCTTTCATCTTGGCACAGGTGCCTCCAGCGCTGCAGCACCACGTGCCCCTCGCACCGTGTCCCGAGCAGCACCTTCAACCGAGGTGGCTCCCGAACTCATGTGGGTAGTTCTCTAAATATTATATGTATACGCAAAAACATTACAAATATATATATATATATATGTATATATATATATATATATTTTTTTTTTAATGTATATAGTACGGCACCCTTTTAATTAGGACCCAAAAAGAGATCCTGATTTAGAGAACTCGCCATGTGCGGCGCACCTCGCTGTTGTCCTGCCTGATCTTGCCCTTCGTGCCCGCATGGAAGGTGAGTGTGCAGGAGGCTGCTGAACCTGTCACACCACTGCAGGCCGAAGTGAGGTGTTACAGTTCGGCTTGAGATGGCTTGAATACGGCTTGAATTCATACAAAGCACACGGGTGGAGAAGTGGGAGCAGGGACCCTCCTTAGGTCAGACGGTGATTGTCTGAATATTATGAAGTATCATGGCTGCGAGGGCCGGTGTGCTCTTGCATCAGCACCAGGCCCTCAACGACTTCATGGCCTTCTTGAACACAGGCATGGACGCCTCGTAACCTCGCGGATTTGCTGCGGCAGTCGGAAGCCCCCCTCCTCCATGGGGAGTATGGCGGTGGGTGATTCAGCAATGGTCCCACAACAGCTCAGACTTCGCTTGCCTTGGCACAGACTCTGGCTGCAGCAGCGACCTGTCCACAGGTCCTGGAAAGCGCCAGAAGGTCAAGCTTGCTGAGGCCGGGGGCAGAATCGAACTGACCCTAAACCCTAAACCCTAAACCTTAAACCCTAAACCCTAAACCCCCAATCTTCCGCAGGGACCCGCGCCCTCTGAGCCAGGCCCCGGCAAAGGTAGAGGCAAGTGACGGGGTCTATATAGCATTGCGGGTATGGCCTCAGCGCCTTTTGCATGTTTAAATTTTGCAGTCCAGTGCTCCCCGGACTACACCGCCCTAATCCCACATTTAAGGCTGCGTCTGCCCACCTTTGAATTTTCTCAACACAGACTGCGCCGCGGATACGGGTTGAGCACGGCTGCCTTTAAGAGGCAGGGAGGTAGCGCCTTTTCCTTCCTGGGTAAAACGCCCAGCAGATTCCAGGAACCCCACCTCACCAGTAGATGCATTGGTTGGGATAGGAGTCCTCTTCGCAGATCACAGTTTAGGGGTAAGAAGCGTCACAAACAACCCGCCTGTCCCCACCTATCTAGGGCAATCCTTTGGCATCTAATAGCAGCATTTACAGTCTTCTCCTATACCTGTCCACACCGCCATAACCCCTTAATTGTAGTCCTGGATGCCCTGGCCGTTTTCGGAGCCTTTTCCACCATGGCACGCTCCGCAACAATGATCTGCCGCTCCGCAAGATCTTGCAGAACACAAAGAACAGAGAACACAGCACAGGCTACACCGCCGGGTCAGGGATTTCTTAGGTTGGGGTATGCTATTGACTATCTAGGTGTACTCCAAAGAACACTTAACCGTCTGATGCATGCCCTCAATGGTAACACCGCCACTAGAGTAGAGATCTCCCTCAATGATCTTATACCTCCAAACCCCACTCCCCTACCTGGGCTGAAACTTTCAAGAGCGTTCCTTTTAGCACATCGGCAGCCCAAATCCCCTATCCCAGAAGAGCTCCCCACCCTAAACCCCCGGGCTACACCGCCACGAACAGGGCGAAGAGCATGTTTCAGAAATAAAGAGGGAATTAAGATTTCCTTCTCCAAAAAGGTTACAAAGCCACAACGCCGTTTTGTTCAAAACAAGACGGGCTGTCACCCACTTTGTTCCCCTACCCTCCACCCTACCCACACCCAGCCTTACCCTGAAGGGGTCGGGCAGACAGTTTCCAAGGGCACTGGGAATTCAATGAATTTAAAGAATACTTTCATTCTTGCTAGTAAGCCTACACCGCCTCAACGAGGCTTGCCGGGTGCCACTCCGGTGGTTAACGAAGAGTGTTTGTCCCCACCCCTTCCCGCCAAAGCTCTTTTAGGTCGGGGACCCGGGGCTCGCTGTCTACGTAGACGATATTATCGTCAGTGGCGGGGGTCCTTTAGGGCTAACATATTGCCAGGGAACTCGGGAAACAACCTGGTAAAGGGAAGGGTTCCCTTGAAAGCAGATCATGGGAAAGACAGGAAGACAACCAATGCCGGAAATTTTCGTAGGCTCGTTCTTCGACAATCGGCAATTGGAGTTAGGAAGGGAAAGACCACAAAGCTAATGGCTACACCGCCCGTAGCTTATGGTTCTTCTCTTCGAATAGGCACACAAAATGTTCAGGGAATGGCTGAACTCTTTAAGCATCAAGAGGTCCTCGCTCTCATGCATACCCATCAGCTCGACGTTCTGATGTTAACGGAAACCCACTCCAAGTCATACTACTCATTTCAAAGTCAGGGCTACCTTTTTGTGGTTAATGGTAACAACAAGGATAAATGGTCAGGAGTCACAGCGGTTATATCGCCAAAAATGGTTCCTCATGTTTGCAACATCATTCAACACACTTCTCGTATCTTGCAAATTATCATCTCATCCAAATCAGGCTCCATTCATATTATTGGGGTATATGCCCCACACGACAAATCGCAGGAAGAGGAGCGTAAGACCCCATTCTGGAACATGTTGGAAGACATCCTCACAACAATTCCACAACCAGAGCCGGTTTACGTTGTAGGAGACTACAACGTCAGGTTACAAGGTAGGTTTTCTGCTGAACAGGATTTTTTGGGGCCTCATATCTACGGTAAGGGCAAACTCGCTGCCAACACTAAAACGCACTCCAACCGCACATTCTACACTTCTTTGTTAAAATCCCTTGGATTTGCAGACGCTTTATCCTTTAAACAGTCCAACCTGACCAAGCATGTCACCTACAGGGATAAATTCTCACCTCCGGACAACTGGGACCAGTTCATTCTCGACCCCCTAATTCTTCTACAAATGTGGGACCGTTTTGCCACGCTCCCCTTGCCGGAGTCGGATCAGCTTTCGCTGGTTTCGGAGATTCGAGCGTTCCTGGGTTTAGATACTCTCCCTCCCAATAAACTGGCTACACCGCACATAGACCCGGTCCGCTTTCAAAGCTTGGACAGACTGATTACCCCTAGGAAGTGGCTCCCCACGATCCGAAAAGTAAAAGCTGTACACAATACAGGTTTTCCAAGCGATCAGTACCTACTTCTTACAGAGCTCAGCGTCCGGCTAGGGGCACGTAGGCAGAGGCAACCCAGACCCCCCCCCCTGGAGTACAACGCCAACAGACAGCAGCGCGAGAAGTTCAACAAAGAATTTAGGAACGCACTAGGTCTAGAGGATACTGAGGCTACACCGCCAAAACCTTCGCTTCCAGTAGAAGTCTATACCGATGGTTCAGGCTCGAGAGGTAAATGCACCAGTACAACGCCAGCCGGTTGGGGTTTCGTTACGGTAATACACGGAGTCCCCACGCACAAAGCCAGGGGACCGGTAATTACGGGTACTTCGCCTTTTTCACTAGGAGCGGTGGTTGGTAGTAACAATACCGGAGAATTGTCCGCATGGATGGAAGCAGCGTTGTATTTACTGTCGATGGACCCTATCCCTTCCACCGTTACATTCTGCTTTGACAGTAAGTGGGTGGAAGGCATGGTTACAGGAGCATTTCGCCCGACTAGGCACAAAGCCATGGTCTACTCCGCCAAGCGTATTTATTCCCTATTAAAGGCCAGAACAACAATCAAATGGACCTGGGTTAAAGGCCACTCAGGACAAGAATACAATGACATGGCGGATGCGCTTGCAGGACAAGCAAAACAAGATGGTGTACGGATAGGTGGCCGTTCTGAACAACACTTCTACCTTACCCCTACTAACCTCCCTTTGGCAGACGCACAAGCCCCCCTCCCCATCATCAAAAACGCGCCGGACCGCATCTCACAGGCCCTTTTGACGGCGGCGGAGAACACATTCGATAAACTGCCGGTCAAACCCAGGACGTGCTGGATTACTCCAACACTTGCAGCGGACATCGAAGCCGTAAAACAGCGCAGATTACATGGAGACCCTCAGGCCACTCAGGAATACAAAAGGCTCAAAACGCAAGCCCGCAAAGTAAAACGCCAATGGCTAAGGGATCAGGTTCTGCAATCCCATAATCAGGGGTCGCAAGCGCTTTGGCGGAACCTCCGTAAAATGAAAACGGGATTTAGAGAACGAAAATCCAGGCTAAAAAAGGAAGATCGGCCGGTACCTTGGGATAAACAGCACGAGGCGTTTGCAGACCACCTCGCCAATGTACAATGGGGTCCCACCACGGTCACGGCAGAAGAAAGAGAATTACTACGGGAGTCACCCTCTTTATACGCGCCCTCGGCTACACCGCCCCCACCCTTCACCCTGATAGAACTTTCGGACGTTATCAAGCAATTACGAAAGGCTAAATCGCCTGGTCCAGACAACATTCACAATGAGCTGGTGCTGCTTCTGGACTACATAGGGGAACAACAGCTATTGGAAATGTTCAACGAATGTTTTAGTAGCGCCACGGTTCCCCAAGAGTGGAAAGAGGCTCTTATCGTTAGTATTTATAAAGGCAAAGGTTCGGATTCTGACCCTGCTAATTATAGGCCAATTTCCTTGCTAAATACTTTCTATAAGATCTACGCGGCATTACTTCAAAAAAGATTGGCTAAAGCGCACGATCATCAGCTTCGGAGCACGCAATTTGGTTTTAGGGCTAATCGATCCACGCAACAACCACTGTTCGTCCTACGCACATTGCAAGACCTAGCGCTGAAAACAGGCTCTCCCTTTCAGCTGCTATTCCTCGATTGGAGAATGGCGTTCGACAAAGTTGATCATGATTCTATGATCATAGCTTTGGAGCGCCTTGGAGTACACCGCCAATATGTCGACATTATTAGAGATCTTTACACCAACCAGACATTCTATACGAGAGGACCCTTCGGGGACACCGCCAAGGCTACACCGCACACCGGTATTAGGCAAGGTTGCCCCCTAAGCCCGTATTTATTTATCATGGTTATGACAGTGCTTTTCTCTGATGTAGACCGCAGGCTCCGTATACATGGCACCCCCACTAACTCCTGGTCGGTAGGGAAACCAGTATACGATCTAGAATACGCTGATGACACGCTTCTCATTTCGGTTACAAAGCCACAAATGAACGACATACTTAAGGCAATTGAGGTAGAAGCCACCCTATACGGGATGCTTCTGAACAAAGAAAAAACAGTCTCTCTGGAGTACAACGCCGACGCCCCCCAGGTCCTATACTTTGCTGATGGCTCCCCGGTTCCCATAACCACTGACACTAAATATTTAGGCTCCCAAGTTACATATGGTATCCTGGACTCCTGCGGACACCATGCCGCTATGTGTGTAGCCGGCGGGGAACGCACGCAGAGGCACAATGCCGTCCGTGACCTAGTCTGCAATTGGGCGGAGCGGGCAGGGTTGCGACCCGAAAAAGAAAAGTCTGGGCTGTTGCTCCCGCAGTGCCCGGACGACACTCGCTCTGCTGGTAGACGCCCTGCTGATGTTTACTTACCGGCCTTGGCCGGGTCTCCTGCTGCACTTGACTTCGCCGTCACGGCGCCACAGCGACAGGAGACCCTGGCCAAGGCCAGTAGGGAAACAGCTGCAGCGGCTGCTGACTACGCCAGGCACAAAGAGAACCACCTCAACACTGCGCAGTGCTGCGAGGCCCAAGGCATAGTCTTTGTGCCCATGGTGGTAGAAAGCACCGGCACGTGGGACAAGGGCGCCGAGGTCGTACTCAAGCACTTGGCTCGGGCTGTAGCGGCTCGGACAGGTGTGGAATCGGCCACGACTCACGCGGCCTTGTTTCAGGAACTGTCTGTCACGGTGCGGTCCTGGCGCGCCCGGGCGGCCCTGCGCCGCCGCCAGGAGTTGGTGGAGTGAATGGGGATTGGCACTGGTTGTGGATATACCACACAGATCCGTTCGGGGGACCCCTAACGGGCACTGCAGATGATGAGGCGTACACCTGCCTGGTATCTGCTTGGGTCCGTCAGGCTCTTCTTGCGTCGCGTTACGGCCCATTGGCAAGCGTGGTGCTTGGGTTCTCGCGGGACGCCGGAGACTCACGCAGGTGTCGGGGGCCTCGCCCTACGGCCGTCCATGCTCTCTGCCGTGTTGTCGGGATGGACGCATCCTGCATCACCGGGTGTCGGACGCGACTGGGCCTGTAGCTCTAGCGCTGCCGTGTGTCGGACGCAGCTGGGCCTGTAGCTCTAGCGCTGCCGTGTTGTTCGACGACTTGGCCATGAGATCGGTGCTCAGTGCTCTTTGTCTTCAGAGGCAAAGCCTCCCGCATATTCAGTTGGTACTTTGAGCATTGCTCACTAGGGGACAGCAGCAGCAAGTCATTCGAAGCGTTCACATCGCCATGGTTGAGGGTTTGGGGGTTAGGGCACCAGCAGCCTGCGAGAGTTGCCCGGAACCCAGCATCCAACAAGTTTCTAGGGTTTAGGGTTTAGGGTAAATAGCACTGACAACCCAGCTCCACAAAGCTCCCAGAGATGCACTTGCAAGCCATGGGCCTCTGCCGGCAGCGCGCCGCAGCAGCATCGATCGTCGCAGGTGAAGCCGCGTTAGAAGTCGCATGATGCGGCATGACCTGCACTCTGCATCCGCAGGAGCCCAGAAAGCCGGGAACAATGGCGGCATGCAAGTCGCGCAGCATCATGTGCAAACAGCGAAGGTCCATGAGACAAGGCCTTGAGTGCCGTGACGGATCCAGTTGCGTGGAGCCGTGGTCCATGAGATAGGGCCTTCGGCGCTGCAACTCCAGCTGGTTCAGCTTCGTCGTCATGACCCCGCTATACTTGCGCTACAGCAGCCTCGCGAACGCCACAGACAGCGCGGGGCCGCTGACATCATCGCTTCTATGCCCAGGCGATGCTAATGTTGATGTTGATGTTTGTGCTTGCTCCTTGTCCTTGTCCTTGTGGTTGTGGTTGTTGTTGTTGTTGTTTCCTCCTAAGCACGCCATAGAAGCTCGTAAAGTCAAGGCGCACATTTCCTACATCAAACTCCAACATTTCTGGAGGTCACGCATCAATTCTAGAACTAAAACTAGAATCTTCCGTGCCATAGTCTTGCCTACTTTACTGTACGGATTGGATACGCTTACTCTGGAAATTAAGCACCTAAAGACCATAGATGCATGGTACCACAGATATCTTCGTAGAGCACTAGGAGTCAAGGACTCATATTATTCACACATCTCGAATCGACAGGTATGGACGCTAGCGGGCCGACCCACGCTACCATCCCAAATTCTGACCTCTGCCCAGTTAAAGCAATTGGCAAATACCTTGGCTACACCGCCCAGCAATCCGGTGCACCATGTAGTCTACTCTCCGGGTTGTAAAGATAGGATCAAATTCACAAAATCTTCACACAGAGGACATCCCCAAAGATATTGGCTGGAACTCAATACTGAGTATGCATTACCGGTGCTTAAAGAATACATAAGGCTAAACCGCATAAACACGGAGGAGCAAAGGCAAGACTTCTTAGGCCTCAAACACCTCCTTAATAGGGACCCCCTCTTCCTGTCTTTCCTGGAATCTGCGCCGACGCGCTGCCCCCACTTGTTCAAAAGACACGCCAAAGCACTTGCATGCGCATGGCTGCCATAAAAAAAAACCTAAACCCTAAACTGTCAACAAGAAGCTCTGCGGAAAACTCGCCAAGTGATCGCCAGAAGTCCCGGAAGCTGCTAGGTGGCTGGTGCCCTGGAAGCCCTGGGAACGAAGCGAGTACGAAGCTCAGCTTTTCTGCACCTGGGGCATGGGTAAGCTCCGGGTACCTTTCGCAGTATGTTGTCCAAGACAATCGCGGGGACGCTTCGTGAGTTCTCAGGGCACAATAGCTTGCGTCGACTTTTGCTATCGGCATGCGCTGGCAGCCAAGGCTATGAGAATACTCAAGGAGATGCAGGAGAAGGGGCTTGGCCGCGAGCTCAGCGTGGCCATCGCGTGTGGGATATAAGTTCGCAGTGCTTGCAGGAAGTTTACGGGTCACTTGCTGCAGGTCTCGATGACCCTGTGAGCTACATCAAGGCAGGTGCTGTGCCATTTGAGATGCACTTTCTGCGATGTCTAGCCGAGCTCAGCCAAACCCTCGCTGAAAGGCGGCCGCACAGCGACACGGGTTTACAGCAGCCAAGGCCCCAGCAACCAGTCGCCGGAAGGAACTCTTCCCTTTAAGCCCCAAAGCCTCAAGCTTTCTGGCTTCTTCTCCTCTCAGGTCAAAGCGGAAACTTTGGAGCCCGAGACTGCGGAGGGTGTTGATGACGTCTCCAGACTCACTTCCCGCTGCAAGTGGCCCCTTGGCAAGTATCTATAAGGTGCTGCTGTCAGTCCCAGTGAGAAAAAGGGCAACGGTTTAGGGTTCAGGGTTTAGGGTCTAGGGTTTAGGGTTTAGGGTTTAGGGTTTAGGGCAACAAACAGTCGAGAGGCTCAGCAGCTCTAGACATCCCCAGGCTGAACCAGTTTGCTGGCCTAGCGCAGAAGATCGTCATCGATGAAGTTGCCCAAGCCTCATGGCATGAGTCGTCCGCAGATCTGCGCAGGTCCTGCCTGTCTCTGTCTCTTTCTCTGTTTCCTTCTCCGTCTCTTTCTCTTTCTCGTTCTCGTTCTCTTTCTTCTTCTCCTTCTCCTTCTGATTCTCTTCCTCTTTCTCTTTCTCTGTCTCTTTCTCTTTCTCTCTCTGTTTTTCTCTTTTCTCTTCCCTCCCGAATCCAAGCTGGTTCTTCTGCTCTGAAAACTGCAACTAGCCAGTAACCATGAATCTCCAAGTGCCTGCACCTGCAGCACATCCTGGCCAGCAGAAATGGGTGCTGAAATTACAAACACGATCGCCATGCACTAGGGGGCCAGAGCTGGGCAGGCAACGCTTGCAGCACATGAGCACAGAGTGAGGCCCGGAACAGCCACGCCCGAGGTCCGGTCACATTGTTGGCACCAGAATCAGAAGCCAGAGCAGCTAAGCAGGAACTCAAAAGCACGAATTCTTAAAGTTAAAGTTTGGCAGAGACATGACGCCGAAGCAGAAGGGGCAGGGAGGGAAAGAGGACCACCCGGCCAGCAAGTCAGCATAGTCTGTATCAATTTCCCCTTTTCCTCCCCTCTCCTCCCCTCTCCTCTCCTCCCCTCTCCTCCCCTCTCCTCTCCTTCTCCTCCTCTTCTCCTCTTTTCCTCCCTTTCCTCCCCTTTTCCTCCCTCTCCTCCCCTGCCCTCTCCCCTCTCCCTCTCTCTTTCTCTCTCTCTTTCTACCTCTCTCTCTCTCTCTCTCTCGTTTTCTCTCTCGTGATCTCCCTTTCTCTCTCTTTCTCACTCTTTCTTCACCATACCCTGAAAGCTGAATGCCTGCTGTCAGATTGGTGCTCTCTACTGCCTCGGCGTGCCTCAGTCGATGTCTATCCTCAGAGGACTTCAGGACTGGATTGCGGCATGTATTGCAAGAAGTTGCCACGACCTGAAGGCATGAAGTTATCGTAGGAATCTTGATTCGAAGTAGTCCCGACACGGACAAGGAGCGAGGCGCCAGCGTCCCGGATCCCACGCGGTACATCAAGCAGGCTGGTATGGTGATCCATGAACGTTTGTCAAGGGAGAGGAGAGAGAGACAGTGAGAGAGGAGAGAGAGACAGTGAGAGAGAGAGAGAGAGCGAGCGAGAGAGAGAGAGAGCCAAGTCAGTATGAGTTTCAGAGTGCGAGCCAAGTCAGTATGAGTTTCCGCGTTTTTTGCTCAGTATCACGCTGACTTAGTGACGATCTGGGCGCGCCCAGTACGCCATGGTCAAGGTCATCTTCCCTCTTCATGCCCTGCAGCAGAAGAAGAAGAAGAAGAAGAGGGGGAAGAGGGAGAGAGAGGAGTCAGTGAGAGAGAGAGAGGGAGGAGGGACGGAAGGGAGGCGGGCTCACCCACGGACTCGGTGACTGCTCGCCTTCGAGCGGCTCTCCCCAGCTGGAGAGGGCCAAGAGTGGAAGGAAGGAAGGTAGGAAGGAAGGAAGACTGCTTCACAGTTTCCTGGTCTAAGCCCTTAAGCCCCCTAACCTAAAACTTCAAACCCTACTGCCCATAGTTGTTCATCAAGTTTGTTCCGGACCGCGTCGTAGGCCGTGCAGCATGCCAACACTGCCCTGGCCGGCGAGGACACCGGGGCCTTGATTTGCAGCGAAGGCATTATGACATAGGTTTAGGGTTGAGGTTTCGGGTTTAGGGTTTAGGGTTTAGGGTTCCTCTCCAAGTATGTTTCAGTTACGTCTGGCCACTGTCCCGATTTCCTGAAGAGAGCTGACGCTGACGTCTGGGAGTCTAGAATGTTATGGCAAGTTTGGACATGTTTGGACACAGGATTCCGCCAATGAAGCGAAGGAGGAGGACGACGAAGGGGCCCAGAGCTCAGACAAACAGCATCAGCATCACAGCAGCCGCAGCTGCCGCTCGGGACCCTGACAGTGGTATTAAATTGGGCTCCCTTTTTTGGGTCTCCCACACGTGTCTGTGCGTTTCTATTCGGGTTTCCGGAAATAGGGAGTACCCTTTTTGGGGGTCCCTTTAAGGGGATTCGATTCAATTTGGCGTATAAAAGGGGTAACCAACATTTTGGGGAATAACCTTATAAGGGTTAGGGGTTATGTAGGGCTTAGGTGCATAGGGACGATGTAAGGTATAAAAATAGGTTAAAAACTTTGGGAAATACTACTCCTATGAGAGGGCTTCACAGACTCACACGAGAAGGACGAGCTCGACGATCCCTGGGCCGAAGCAGAGGATGGTGGCGCAGAGTAGCGCTTGCACTCGCTGCTGCGACATCCTTGGGGGCCAAAGGCACCCTGAAAGATCCTAAAAGGGTTGTGGGTCATATTCTTATTAGTAGGAAATATAGTAGTATGGGGTAATTTCCTGATCCCAATTCTAGGGCTTGGGTTCATTTGGTCCCCAAGGATCCGTCAGAGACAAATCGGCGCATAGGATCGTTCATTCGGCAACAAACTTTGGCAGGACGAGGCTTTCGAGTGGCCGGATGAGTCAGACCAGGCGGAGAGACCCTTGGGGGCGCATGATTGGCTGTGTCCGAGTTTCGACGTTTTGTTTCCATTTCCCGAAGTTGGTTGCCTCTGCAACCCTGAATGCCCGCTGAGTCTTTACAGCTGGATGCTGCAGCTTGTAGGATCTTGTTTCGCCCTGCTAGCCAAATGCTTGAGTATGAAGCTTCTGGGTGGTAATCTGAGTTAGGATTGTTCTGCGATTGCACATGAAGGCGAACTGGTGGGACGATGAGGCGTGCCTTCCATTCTCTCACACAGGGTGTGGAGTAGCCAGGTTCGTGACGAGGGATGTATGTAAGGGCACCTGGGACGCTTGTGGTGGTGGGATTTCAGATGAAGAGTTCCGGCTATCTGAAGCTACCGATATCTTGACGAGTCAGAATTCATGGATGGTCATCCGAGTCCTGAACCCCCCCCCCCCACCCCCGCAACCCTAGGGATAGTCAGCGTGGGCGACGGGGACCGAAGCTTGGGACGGATGCTGAGTTTAAAGGGGGCACCGCTCGCCGGAACCTCAGAGGACCTCGGGGAGGAGTTTGCGGTAGCAGTTGGTGAGGACGACGAGAACGACGAGGCGCCGAGGGTTTGACATCCTGTGCCGATTGGGAGTGAAGGCCACAAGGGGTCTCAGGTCGCAGTCCTTCATACTGAAATCATCCTTGAAGTCATAAAGTCATCCCTGCAGCTGCCCTGAAATTCCTAAAGCTCCTACTGTACCTTCCCGGCGCTTCCCCCAAAGTATCCACAGGGCTGGCTCGACTGGGCGGCCGCAGCAGAACCGGCGCCAAAGAAGCCGCGTCAGCCCCTGAGAAGAGCGTTCTTCCCCAAAGCCGTTAGCGAATGTGTCCGTTGGCATTGATCGTTTCGCTTGGGCAGGGTTTTTTTTGTGAGGACAGGACCTCCTCCATGTTTGGGTCTCCTGAATTTGGGTGGAGACTTTTTGCCCTAAACCTTATAACCTAAACCCAAAACTGCCTAAAAAGCCCTAGACTCCCAAGCCCCTAAACCCATGAGGCGTCTGACGCTGCAAAGTAGGACTGTTTCAGCAGCTCCCGGGGGCAGCTTGCAGGGTCTTTGGATGTCCGCGGTGCGTGGCATTGGGAAGCACCAGAATAGCCTCCCCCTACTAGCGAATTCCCCGCGCCCCCACATTGAAACAGGATCCACGCCAAAGTTGGTTTAATACAGGAGGGGCTTGCTAATACTAAAGAGAATCAAGGGGGCTTGTAAAAATGACTTTGAACTTTTTTTCGACTTTGGGTTTTCTGGTTGGGGGGGGGAGGGGATCAAAGCCAACTTGCTCGTTGAGCAGCACGTTGAGCTCGCAGTTTTTTGCTTGTCATTGTAAGACGTGGCTGCGCTGGCTATGGACAGCAAGCCGTGCATCTTACACTCGCGTTATCACGAATCATTGGGATTGCCATCGAATCCGTCCTGCCAATACTTATATGGGACTTAGGGCAGCTTTTGCACGGAACCGTGTGACTCGTGAGTCACGTTGACGAATGCAGGGAAACCATTCGCAAAACCACCTTTTGGGTTGTCCTGTTCTGGGAAAATGCGTGGCGGAGGCCATGGCACGTTGACCAACGCCATTCGCTTTCATACCCTTGAATCCCTGTTAACCCTCGTACCCTCAATATGAAACCCTAAACCCTGAACCCTAAACGCTAACCCCCTCTGAACCGTGAAGAGAGGCCGGGCTGCCGCGGATGCCGCGGCAGCCGCGGCAGCCGCTGCAGCCGCTGGACGACGGGCAGCAGCTCGCCTTGTGGAGAAGAGGCGCTAACCCTCAACTCTCAACCCTCAACCCGAAACCCTAAAGTCTAAGCCGACCCCCCCCCAGCCCACAATCTGTGGCGGGCGAGGCTTACCGAGCGCCAGCGAGCGTTTGTCTCACTCGCTGAGGGTTGGCTCGTTGTGTGGCCTGTATGCGCACTGTTCAATACCATACCCTGTAAAGGTAAACGCCCTATAACCTCCACCGAAATGCTTTGGCGGTTCCCCACCCCCGCTGGTGCCCTGGCGGTTCCCACTGGTGCTCTGGTTCCCCATCGACATGCTCTTGCGGGTCCCACCCCTACCTGCTTTCCTCTACACGGCTCGTTCAAGACGCCATCTTGAGTCCAGGGGGCCTCCAAAACAGGCGCGGTCAGTCGGGAACTTTTTTCGTTGGGAGCCATCTTGAGTCTTTCAGAGTTCCCGCTGGCAACGTTGCTTTTTAGTACCACACGGAATGATGATACTGATGATGATCAGCAACCTCTACACATGCATCATGCTTCTCACTACTGTTTTTTGTTTTGCTGTGTAGATGAGATACACCACCATGGGCTTTGGGTTGTGTGAAAAACCGTATCTGTTTTATCTTGAGCTCCGGGCGGTAGAGCAGTCCTGAACCCGCCCGCTGCTCACTCTGAAGACACCCTAAACCCTAAGCCTTAAACCATATTTTCCCACAAGGGTGGGGGGGGGGGACCCTAATACAACCCACAACAAGAGAATCCTGACTTCTTCGGAAACCGGAAACCGCCCCATGTAGTGGCAGTGCTAGAGCTGCTTCAGGCCATCCTTTGGGAATGTAAGGAAAAAACTTGGCTATCCTTCAGCCGAAGATGCCTCGATTCTCATGCTCACGGGCTTGTAGCTGGTGTTGGGTTTTGGACATAGGGTGGTTCACCTTGAATTTTCCTGGAGTTTTCAGCCGCTTGAAGCTCATAACTGAAGTCCCATGGTCGTGAACATGTTTTGCAGTGTCGCTGCAGCACTGACAGGGATGGCCCACGCAGGGCCCTGCACTCGGCACCACTCACCACCACTTAGCTGCGCAGATGTGCACATGCCAGAGAGCCTTCGCCCCTTTGGCGTTGACGTTCTGCAGTAAAC
The DNA here is from genome assembly GCA_905221605.1 of Symbiodinium natans. Classification (NCBI taxonomy): domain Eukaryota; class Dinophyceae; order Suessiales; family Symbiodiniaceae; genus Symbiodinium; species Symbiodinium natans. The sequence continues at coordinate 370,698 of CAJNDS010002532.1, forward strand.
CTTCTGCTTTGAAGTGCTCTTCTTGCCTCAGGTTGTTGGTGCCTTGACGGGCTACAAGCAACTAGTGCGTTAGACTCAGGGAAAACATTATCACCTGCGGATCACCTGCGGAAGCACTACTCAGACTCAGTGTTTGTCGGGGCCCCAACTGCTCTTCCACTGCTCCTGCCTAGGCCATCCCGTGCGACAGCGAAGCGCAGCTACGAAGGCAGACGCTTCATCTGCCCAACCCCTTGAGTAGGCGGCATATTCTTAGTATTATTTTTAAGGGGCTGCGCCCATGGGCGGGCAGCGCACGCAGAAGCCCGGGGCGAGCAGTTTCTAAGCATGTTGAGGCCCCTAAACTCCCTTAAAATCTCTAGGCGTTAAGCTTCTAAGCATTTTCAGGCCCCTAAACTCCCTTCAAATCTCTAAGCGTTTGAGGCTCCTAGACTCCCTTAACGTTTCTAAGCACTTTATAAGGCCCCTAAACTCACTTTTTCCTAGCCCCGGGCTTAGACACGTCGCTTATGCCCGCCCTTTGGGGGGCATCATGCTCCTGATGCGCCCCCGGGGTCCCGCCCCGGGAGCCGCTGATGCTCCTGATGCGCGCCTGTGGGTCCCGGGCTGGACCCGCTGATGCTCATGATGCGCGCCCTCTGGGGGCCTCCGTGGCGACGCAAAAAACCACGAAAAAAAAAACCGTTCACCGGCGGCACGCGGGGGTCGGCGGCACTGGGCGTTCGGCCTAATTCTGCTTCGCAGAAGGCCAGAGGCCAGCAAGGCTATTCCCGGGACGACCCGGGCTAAAAGGTCCGCATTTGCTCGGTCCTTTGGGGACCTCGCGCTGCCCGATTTAATGGCTACCGCCAGTGCCGCCGACCCCAGACCCAAGACAGTCGCATTGGGGCGGAAGGCAGGGTGGAGCGCGGGCAGGCGGGGGGCGCGGGGGCGGGGGGGTGGGGGTGGGTGGGGGTGGAAAGGGGTGGGGGGTGTGGGGGGTGACGGTAGAGGGTTGGTGTCGGATTAGGGAGTTGGGGGCGGAAGGCAGGGGTGGACTGGGGGGCATAGAGATGAAGAAGCGATGAGAGCGGTGAGAGCGGGGGGGCGGTCGGATGGTGCACGATGGTGGGAGGGGGTAATGATGAGGGCTGGGGAGGGTTGGTGGGAGGGTTAGGGAGTGGGAGTGGGGGCGGCGGACCAGCTCTGGTGAGAGGGTTGGGGCGGAAGGCAGGGTGGAGCGCGGCGGGTGGACAGGGGAGGTGACGGGAGGGTTGGTGGAGTTGGGGGCGGAAGGCAGGGGAGTGATGAGAGTGGGGAGGCGGTTAGGGCGGGCGTGGATTGGAATCCCTCAAACTAGAGATGGGGGGCATAGGGAGGGGGAGTGATGAGGGCGGTGAGAGCGGTGAGGCATGGACTGGAATCCTTAACACACAAGAGATAGGGGGTCTGTAGAAGGGGTTTGGGGGGGGGTGGGGGGGGTGGGGGGTTGGGTGTGGGGGGGTGGGGGGTGGTGGGGGGTGGGGGGGTGGGGGGGGTGGGAGGGGGGGGGGGTGGTCGGGCATGCACTGGACCTTTTAAACCACCTGAATGGATGGGGTGGGGGGGGTCAAAGGTCCAATTCAAGGCGTCATGGGTGAGGGCGATGGGTGGCGGGGTTTGGGCATGCACTGAAGCCAAACAATGCAAAAACACTCCAATTCAAGGTGTCATGAGCAGCATGCTGTGAGAGCGGGTGAGGGCGGTGAGGGCGGTGGGGGGTCTTCACTGACGCCGCCCTGCTACCGCTGGGGTCGGCGGATTATTATGATCATGATTGTGATTACTATGAACCATGGCCCCAGGTGTGATCAAGCAGGAAATCCAGGAGAAGCATGAGCAGGACGACGAAGACGTGGCACAGGCACGATCATGTCTGACAATTTGGCGGGCGACGTGGTAGGCGCCATGATAATGTTATGATTATTTTCTTCTTATTACTGTTATTATCACCATTATTATTATGAGCCATGAGCACAAAAGTTGTGAAGGGAAGAGAATCATAAGTTTGCCCGACGAGTTTGCGTCATCACTTACCCATACTTACCCTATCAACTTGCTGAGTCATGCAAACAGAGGCCTGCAGTTGATGCTTTATCTTTCCGAGAGGGTCCGTTTTGCACACCGGCAGCCCGATGGAGTTGCAATGTCTGAGTCTACGTTTTCATGAGCCCGTGGGTTGACCTTTGCCTAGACTCCAGACCCCAACGCCCTATGAATAAGTGTCCATGTATTTCCACAGCTTCAAAAAGCCTGAAAGCAAAGCACGCTCATGTCACCTGCTCAGCTCGAGCAGAGCTGTAAGCCTCTGCCGGCACCCTTTCTGCCACAGTATTGCAGTTCTTCGAAAGTGACAATCCTAATCCCTCTTCTGCAAGCCTACCGCGCCCTGATCAGCCCGCCGACATTGCGGCAAGCCCCAGCAAAGCCTCCTTGCTGCCGCTCACGCCCCAGGAGGGGGGCAGAGTGCAACCCTATGCGCTTCGGATCAGTGGGGGATGTCTCTGACTTACACAACTCGATTCGGGTAGGTCCCGAAAGCTCGGAAGACAACAGCGCAGCTAGGATGCGGGCTAAACTGAGGGTGTTGGGCTTCGCAGGGTGCAGGATGAAGTTTTTTTCTTCTCAACCCTAAACCCTAAACCATAAACCCTAAACCCTAAACCCTAAGCCTTCTGTATCAGCCTGGAGGAGAAGATGGCGCAGGCTTCCGGCAATGGGAATGCAGTCGTTGGGCTATTTTCGGAATCTTTGGTCGTTTCTTGCCCAAGTGTGAAGCCATGCAATGCGAGCCCACAGGTCCGGTGTTACGTTCGAAACCCAGCTTGTCTCATCTGTGAGGCTCAGGATTCGTAGTTGGGTTCAAAGGGCAGAAAGGCCTTTGACCTGTGTCTCTGTAAATGCAGCTAAGGCATCGAAACACTCCCTGTGCTTGGACGATCACTGCCCCGCCCTCAGGAGCAGTTCATCACGGTTCATAATTCCCACGGACTGGTCAATCCCTGCCTTGCCGGGCCCCGAAACCCTAAAGCCTAAACCCCTAAACCCTAAACCCTAAAGCCTAAACCCTAAACCCTAAACCCTTGGGGCTTGGGTGGTTCGCTGCAAGGCATCAAGTCACTTTCACGGCTGCCGTTTTACCGAGCCAAAGACCTTATCGAGGAGGTGCTTCTGGGAGGCGCTGTCCATTTGCTTTTCGCCCTAAACCCTAAACCCTAAACCCTAAACCCTAAACCCTAAACCCTAAACCCTAAACCCTAAACCCTAAACCCTAAACCCTAAACCCGCCCAATAGAAAACGCAAGCTGAATGGCAACGGTTCGGTCCCAGGGCGGCAGCGCCGCGGCGTGTCGAATCCTTCCGGGTACCTCACGCGGAAAGTCCAGCAGATGTCGGTGGGCCTTGGCTTGCATCTTAGTCTCCTGGCGTCGTGGTCCCTAATCATAGTGGGTGCCAGTGCCAGAAGGACAGAATAGTCTAGCATGTCCATTGCTAGCTAGCAGCTCATCCCCTCGGGTGGGAGTCTACAGTACCACTGCTGCAGGTGTGGAGCAGGCCCGGCTGAGATTCTGCAGCATGTTGGCTTTCTGTGGCAAATGCGGTCGTTGGCAAACAAGTCCGTGCCTGTTGTGCGGGTCGGCGCGAGGGCATCGCAATGGAGCTTGCAGTATCTCTTGGTGTTGCCCTGGCCTCAGCATGGCCAAGCTGCAGCGCTGTAGAGCATTCGGCCCCATACCCCAAACCCTAGACCCTAAACCCTACACCCTGAACCCTAAACCCTCAACCCTCAACCCTCAACCCAAACCCTAAACTCTAAACCCTAAGCCCTAAACCCTAAACCCTGACCCTAAACCCTAAACAGTCTCCCCATCATTTACGTCCATTGGAACTGTCTGTTTTGCCAAAGTCATCCCATGGTCTGGTGTGCTGCTTTTCTCGTACTTGGTCGTGTTTATTGCCTTGTGATCAGTTTCTGGTTCTACCCTAAACCCTAAACCCTAAACCCTAAACCCTAAACCCTAAACCCTAAACCCTAAACCCTCCGCAACCTGGGTTCCTTGATCTGGCATTCGAAAGAGAGTGGGTTGGAAGCCACGTTTCGCAAAGGAGGTTATCCCAACCCTGCGCAAAGCACATGGGGGCCGCGGTTGGGTGGGTGGGTGGGTGGGGGTGGGGGTGGTTTGGCTTGCCAACTCCCATCCCGGCCCGACAAGGGGAGGTTGAACGCTCATTTCTAGGGTTTAGGGGTTGGGGTTTAGGCCGGTCTCCGTCCGCGAACTCGGAAGCTGTGCGGAAGCCAGAAAGTCCATTTCAGAATGCGCGCAGCGCTTTGGACCGCTTCCTACGCTTACGGACGTTCCGATTTGTAGTTTCGAAGCCTGCTCGCAATCCTAAACCCTAAACCCTAAACCCTGAAACCTCACGACATGAGCTCGCGGAAGCATCCAACGGAAGCAGGCCCTTGGACCAGTAGAACCAGTACTCGCCGAAAGACTGCAGAAGCGTTCCGTGGCGGCGGGGGTCCAGCATATTCCTTAGTTCAAGCACAATCACACAGGAATCAAACCCGCGGCTCAGATACGGAATCCTACGGACTCCTTTGCACCCTTAGGGATAGTGTCATATACTGACACCAAGCCTACCACATGCCGGGAGGTGCTCAACAATGACGCCTTGGATGAACTGGCCTCCATCCCGCGCCAGGATGGCTATGGTTTGCGAGCATCTGCTCCAAGTTCAAAGCTTGTTGGGATCTGCCGTGGAAGTGGCAGTCCGACATTCAGGCTGCAGAGCTGGCATGTGCCGTTCAGGTCGCCATCGCAGCTACCACCCATCATTCTGCTAGTGTATGTGCTTGTCGGGTGTGTGTGTGTGTGTGTGTGTGAGGGGTTTCAGTTGCCTTGGCTGCCTTAGCTAGTTTGCCATTGTGCACATAGGGGATGTGTCTGTTTCTGTTGATCAGAGCAATCACGCATGCGAAGACCGGCAGCAAGGGCACCAGCGATTGCAGCTGAGTGTTTAGAGTTTCATAAGCAGCCCTCCGAACACACACCGCCCATTGCCATGGACCTGTTTCTGGGCTTCTGCTTTCAAGCCCAGAACTGACAGATGTTGTTTGTGAAGGAGTCACATGCCATCATCCGTGAGCTGGCTCAGAACGAGACACACCGCCCCAGCCTGAGCCTACTTTACAATTTACTACATAGTGCATGTCGGTCTGTGCATGGGGCTAACACTCACTTTGAGAATTTTCAAGGGCAATTTCGGACATGGATTTGGTTACTCCACCTACAACTACTTCTGGAGCGAATCGCAACCCATTAGGGGGGTCACATCCAGGTGCCGATCCCATGGCCTACATTCAAGCAGAGGTGCTTAAGTGCGGCATCCTCAGCTGCATACTTCCTTCCCAAAGGTTATTTCGGGTTTAGGGCTTAGACTGGCTTAGGGGAAGGTTGCAAGTTGAGCTACAAGTGTCTCAGAGGGCTCGCTGCAACTGCGAAGTGCTTTGCTGGGCGAGACTGATGAAATGCTCTAAGGTCGCGAACAATTGGACGCCGGGCCTGCGGATGAAGATGGATGACAAAAAGTAGGTTTCGAATGAACAGAGCTGATCTTAGACAAGCGAGGGAGGAAGGTTAATGACAGCTCGCAACTTCATGCTGGTGATGCGTGTTTGGATATGATTTGACGGATCGCAGAATACCTTTGGAACATGTCGCATGATGTAGGCCGAGGCTCTAGGTGTAGGAGGCAACAGAGACAAATAAACAAATAGTGAACATACAAACATATATTTCTATTTTTACATATATGTTACATATATGTATATTGCAGTTCTATCATTGAAACCAACTATCCTCTCTAATATCTGCGATTTGCCGGACGCTCCTTCAATAATGCCTGGTTGATCTGGAAATCTGCCAGTACACCTAGGATCTGATCCGTCAAAGCGGTGGCATCATATTAATATTGATAATAATAGTAGTAGTAATAGTAATAAACATAAGTATAAATCTAAAAAGAAAACGTAGAACTACTGTTGATGGACGAAATCCTGCATCACTTTTATTATGCAGGCCATCCCTTCCAAACCTTGAATCTTAACATTGCTGTCCTTGCAATGCTTCGAAGTTGCACGTGTGTGAATGACCGAAATCCTGCATC
>CAJNDS010002533.1:0-67500 GCA_905221605.1 Symbiodinium natans
ATTCATAGAACTTCTGAGAGACGAAAACAATGAACAAAAAGAAAAATATAATGAAAAGATTTTTGAAATGAATTTAAATGGGCTTTTAAATGAATTTGCCCGCGTGTGTAGAAAAAAGACTGAATGTATGGTGTGCCTTTAGGACCAATTAAAATACTAGATTTACAAGCCAGTTAAGAAGGAGAAAGAAGTGAACTAGCTTCGTTTAACCGTTAAATCCTCCGTAATTCTAATAATAAAAGCTTGGGATATGATTGTAGCTCCTGTTATAATATTAGACCAGGTGTAACATTAAGTCTTTTATCTACACACGCGGGCAAATTCATTTAAAAACACATTTAATTCATTTCAAAACTCTTTTCATTTTATTTTACTTTTGATCATTGTTTTCGTCTCTCAGAAGTTCTATTAACAAAAATAGTAATTTCTATATTAAAAGCGTTCCATTCCCTATTAAATATAGTCGCTATGTACGCCCTAAGAATACAATATTGAATGGGGGAAAAAGGACGATAATTTGGGTGTTTTGTTCATTGCTCTCTTTTCCTTCTTCGTGTCGTTCGCTCTTTTCATTCGATCTCTCATTCATTTGTTCACTTCGTACACGTTTCGTTCACCAAGGGCCCGTAATAATATTATAATTCACGCGGGAAAAGACGCCCTTGTAATTATAATATTACAACCGCCCTTGTGTTCTCTTCACACTTTTAATACCAAGAGACAAGGGAAAGGAATCCACCATAACTTTCCTATCATCGGGCTGTGTTGTCACCAGGGCTGAAACACGAAGAGAACCCCAGGAACAAGACAATGATTCACCTTTAGGACGTACCATTCATCTCTCTCACTCTTGTTCCAGGATCTCGGAATTCATGGTCTAACCGCTGTAATACTGGATGCCTGTCTAACCTTCGGAATCTCCCTGTCACACCTTGAGACCCAACCTCTGTTTCCAAGCCACTAATCTCTCCAGGAATTACCCCTTCAGCATCCATCACACCTTGAGACCCTAATTCTGAGATTCTGTAACTACCTTCACGTCTTCATGGACAAGTTTCTAGACCAAAAGACTCCTTTAAAGGGGGAAAAAACTGAGTGCATGGTTGACAGCTCATTGAACTAGAGAACGTAACCACTGTCACCGCACCCCTAACAATATAATCGTGAACAAGTGAAAGAAAGTAAGCTTGCGCACGTTTGTTTCACGCGTTCACATGAATTATATTATAGGGGCATAAAGGACGTACATTGTAAGCCCCAAAATAGTAATACGGGCCTTACGTTCACTTCATGCATTCTTTAGAAGTGAACTTGCCCGTGGTATTATAATTGTAGGGGCTTTTAATGAGTCCTTTAATGCGGTAACTTGTCAATGGTGGTTTTACTGCGTTCATTCGTGCCCCTAATTTATAATTATTATAATTCTTGTAATCGCGCACAAGTTTGCATTAAAGAATACAAACAAAGGCTAAGGGTTTAGGGTTGGGATGCTCTGCTTATACTAACAACCCTTTATGGGGGATTCTAATCGGGGTTACTACAATCCCAATTACAGACTGTCAGTATGCAGGAACATCCCAAGTTCACAGTAGGGTCACCCTAAGACCCTAGCATCTGGACTCTAGGTCAAGCTAGGGAAAGGTGTAAACCATTTGGGGTTTAGGGTTTGGGTTTAGGGTTCAGGGTTTAGGGTTTAGGGTTTAGGGTTCAGGGTTTAGGGCTTAGGGCTTAGGGCTTAGGGTTTAGGGTTTAGGGTTTAGGGTTTAGGGGGGCACGTGGCCAGGAGCGCCCCGCACTGGGCCATGATCAGCACTTCCACAAGAACATCCTGCTGGGCTTCAACTCGGGCATCGGTCTTCCCCCCTCTACTAACAGTCCTCCAAAGGGTTATAGTAGGGGGGTTAGGGTTTAGGGTTTAGGGTTTAGGGTTTAGGGTTTAGGGTTTAGGGTTTAGGGTTTAGGGTTTAGGGTTTAGGGTTTAGGGTTTAGGGTTTTGGGGTTTAGGGTTTAGGTACTATAATCCCTATTCAGGACGGTTAGTATAAGGGGGAACCTCCCAAGGTATCGGGTACGCCTGAAACCCCAGGATTGTTCTCTCCTTGAATGTTTCGGGGTTCGGGTTGTAAAGGGGCTCATATCGAATTTTCTTACAGGTAATTTTTTTTTTTTTTTTAGGTAAAAAATTTTTTAGGTAAAAAAAAAAAATACCTGAGTGCTTTGGGCCGTGTTTCGACTTGGGGGTCGGGTATGGACCCTAGGCTTTGCATCCAGGAGGAGGGTGGGTTAACCCGAAACCCTAAACCCTAAACCCTAAACCCTAAACCCTAAACCCTAAACCCTAAACCCTAAACCCTAAACCCTAAACCCTAGAGTTTAGGCCTTAAGGTTGAGGCAGGCAGTGGCAAGGGATAACCTGCGAGAAGTTCTCATGCGTGGGCTCCAGGCAGGCCTACTAGACCCAGGAGTAGCCCAGGGTTTAGGGTTTAGGGTTTAGGGTTTAGGGTTTCGGGTTTAGGGTTTCGGGTTTAGGGTTTCCCTTTTTTGGGTTTAAGGTGACTATAAGGGAACCCCCCCCCCAAAAAAATAAGGGCCTACTCCGGGGTCCTAGCCTAGCAGCTTGCGACGCTGGGGTGTAGGCGGTTTGCTTGCGGAGACGGAGCCTGAGAAACCGCTAAGTGACGAGCATGACGATTTTCGCACACACACACACAAAGACATCCCTAAACCCTAAACCCTAAACCCTAAACCTTAAACCCTAAACCGTAAACCCTAAACCATGCACTTACACCGGACTTCAGACCCCGAAAACAACATCCCCATGCTCGAAGACATTGTTTTTGAACGTCCCCAGCCCCACACCTAGTTCATGGCTGGGATAATATTCAAATCTAAATTTATAAACCTTATAGGGTTTAAGTACCCTTCAAGATGTAAAATGTTCCCCAATTATGACGAAGACACCCCCCTAAGCCGCAAACCGGACTTGGGAGCCTGCCTCGGCATTCTGTCGGCGGTCCAAGTTCTCATCCTTGTGGGAAGGCAGCCCGCCTTGACAGGGGCTTTTGTTGTTGAGGCTTTAGGGTTTAGGGTTTAGGGTTTAGGGTTTAGGCCTTAATTCCTCAACCCTCAACACCCATATGACACGAGCTCAAGGGGTGAGAACTCAGGGTTGGGATGTTCGCCCCTTCACTAAGAGTCCTGAAGCAGCAAGATGTTAAAGGGGCAACGATCCCGACAAGAGACTCGGAAGGGACCCTGATGTTAAGCGGAGGAACTTTGCAAGCCTAGAGTTTAGCGATGTGCGTAGGAGCCTGAGGTTCACGTGTGCGGGGGACAGCCGCAGGAGTCTCGGAATGACAAGGTTTGTTTAAGGGCGGGGGATTATTAGGGACCCTAGTCGTAACCTAACTGACCACTGACAAAGGGAATAAGGGTACCGGTTTGGGTCCGAGTGCGGCGATCAAAGGTAACCGGCAAAGGCCCCCACCCCCCGCGACAAAGTAGAATGTGATCAGAACAGCAGTAAAGGTAAAGAAACACCCTGACCCGCCTAAACGCTGAATCCCATATGACATAACGGTCTGCCCGCTGCACCCGCAATTCTTAACCTTCAAGGAACCAGGCGGGTCAAGGCAAGGGGAGGGGGGGGTGCTGCCCAAACGAAGGTCCTTCTGATTAACCCTGAACGGCCCTAAACCCCAAACCCTAAACCCTGAACCCTAAACCCTAGACCCCAGACCCTAAACCCCAAACCCCCGACGCTGCGCTTGTTCGGGGCCTGCAGACAGGAGGGACCCAAACGTGAGCACACGCAAGCCGTCCTGAGAGAGGTGGGCCTGACTGGGGGTTAGAAGTTTGCAAGATACCCCAAGAGCCAAATCCGCCTTGCATGGGGAATATAGCTTCTATCGTGTTAAGGATGCCTAATTAGGGGTATTGAGCTCTCTGGGTCGTCAAGGGGTGTATAACCCAATTGAGGACACTTGTAGCCCAATGGAAGGCCCTTGTAATTATAGCTCCGGTTGTAACTAGGGTGCCCCTGTGGGTCTCTATGAGCCAGGCGTAGGGAAGCTCAGGGTCTTTTTGCGGTACCGCACGATTCATGGTTAAAGAAGCGGGTTGTGGTTGGGCAGTGCCCCCCTGGATGCGGTTGAACAGACCCCATGCTACTGCTCGCGCGACGCTCTCGTCGATCTTGGCTGTTGTAACAGTAGAGTTGACCTAGCTTTTATCCATTCCTTTAACAGTTTGAGGAGGTTCATTCCAATGTGAAGTTCGTTCTTTTTCACCCTAACCTTGTTTACACATTGTCTTAGCAGTATCCCCGACTTCTATTTCGGGGTATGTTCGATTGTGTTTTGCTTATAAAGATATATTCAACTTAACTTCTTGTTCTTGGCTTTTTGGCTTCGGACGGCGCGAATTTAGGAGTAAGTAGAATGAGCAACTTTGTTTGCTTTATGGAAATTTCAAACATGCAATCCGTCCATTGTATGTTGCGTGTGTTGCCCTCTCAACCTCCATTCTTCTTCAACATGTTTTAACGAGCTCTTCAACACACTCAAGCCGGATGGTTGTTGATGATCTCACTTTTGTCACATCATCTCCGAATACTTAATTCAGAGCTGAGACCACCTCATGTCCAATCGCATGTCAAAGCTCTTCAGCCCCAAGTAAGCTCGTCAACCCCGAACTTTGGGATGTTCGCCCTTATGCTAACAGTCCTTAAAAGGGACTATAATGGGGGGTACTAGAATCCCTACTAAAGGACTGTTAGTGTCATTTTTGGGTGAACATCCCAACCCCCAAACCCCCAAACCCCCAAACCCTCAAACCCTCAAACCCTCAAACCCTAAACCCTAAACCCTAAACCCTAAACCCTAAAACTGCCCCAAGGCCCGCGCGTCAGCGAGCCGCTTTGCAAGGCGCAGCTTCAGCGCCGCATCGTCGCTGCCTTGTTCCAGGTTGTTAGGGTTTAGGGTTTAGGGTTTAGGGTTTAGGGTTTAGGGTTTAGGGTTTAGGGTTTAGGGTTTAGGGTTTAGGGTTTAGGGTTTAGGTGTTCGGGTTCAGGGTTTATTGTGCCCTGCCCCTTGTTTGGGTAGGATATACCTTCTTCCCACCGTGAGGCTAAAATTCAAAGGGGTGGGGTTGATGGAACCGAACATGGGCGCCAAGAAAGGACCCTTGTACCTACAATGGTCGCGAATTCGTTTGAAACTTCGAGCGTCGGGGGGGGCGGGGGGGGGGGGTTGAGGGTGGCGGGGGGGGAGGTGGTCAGAGAACTGTGGGGTTTAAGGTTTTGGGTTTAGGGTTTAGGGTTGTTCTGTATTGGTTGGCTTTACGAAGGAACTCAGAACCCAACAAGTTAAAACGGCTACCGCTGCCCGCAGGATCAAGAGACGTAGCAAGTACAAAGTAGAGACCCTAACCCAAAGGATCCATGTACCTGTATGGTATGTACTTAGGCCCTAAAGCTACTATATAGGAACCCCTTTAAGGCCCAAGTATATACTATATAGGTACATGGATCCTTTGAATAATTGGGCTTCTGCTCTACAAAACAACAACCTGCCAAGTGCCCCGATCCTCCCAGTGAGTTTCTTAGTACGAGGCCGACACCCGGAACCCTAAACCCTAAACCCTAAACCCTAAACCCTAAACCCTAAACCCTAAACCCTAAACCCTAAACCCTAAACCCAAACCCCTAAATCCTAAGCTCGGGTCTAGGGTTCGGGTCTTGGGCTTAGGGTGTACCTAACCCCTAAACCCTGAAAACCCTAAAAACCCTAAAAGCCCTAAAAACCAAAAAAAAACCTAAAAACCCTAAAAGCCCTAAAAACCCAACAAAAACCCTTACAACCCTAAAAACCCTAAAATCCCTAAACCCTAACCCCGTAGGGCCCAAGCAGAGGAGCACGGAGTGAAGACCTAGAGCGGCGCTAAACCTTCCGAACCAGGGCTTCGGCTTTAGGCTTCTTTAGGGTTTAGGGTTTAGGGTAGTTGCATGATCCCCTTACTTGTGGAACCCTTTCATCCCAAGGTTTAGGGTTTTGGGTTTCATAAAATGACAGTGACCCATACTTCAGAACCCTTTAAAGAAGCTAAGGGTTTAAGGATGGGGGAACAGTTTAGAGTTTGGGGCTTCTAGGCTGTACCTGAAGGCTCTAATGTAGTGTTATTTCGGGTTATAGGGGATTCTAGCATACTGCTCTAGAAAGGTACTGCACAGGAGCCTTTAGGTAGAGTAGGGTTCCAGGCAGCTGTGAGCCCTGATTGAGGGGGTTGTTCTAAAAGTAGGTCCCCATTTTAGCGATCCTTTTTGGAAAGGGGGTTGCCTGCACATGCATCCTGAAAGGAAAGAGAGAGAGAGAGAGAGAACAAAAAAAGCCTAAACCCTAAACCCTAAACCCTCAACCCTAAACCCTAAACCCTATCCCCTAAACCTTAAACCCTAAACCCTAAACCCTAAACCCAGGGTTTAGGGCCACTCTGAACTCTGAACTCCGGAACGCTGAACCCTGAACCCTATCTACCCAAAGGCTCCGAATGTAGCTTTTACTTGGGGTTATAGGGGCTTCTAGTATACCACCCCTAAATAGGTACTGTACTGCCTAGGAGCCTTTAGGCAAACTCCTTTGGCAGAAATCGTGGAGGAAAACCCTACACCCGAAGCCCTAAACCCTGCGCCCGAAGCCCGAAACTCTAAACCCTAAGCCCTAAACTCTAAGCCCATAGCCCTGCACCCTAAACCCCAGGCGCCAGGGCCCCAGCGCGTAGATCTGTGCTGCCAATTGCTGCTCAGACCACTGGTTTGACCTGCACTCGTCATAGGGTCGTTACGTAGGGTTTAGGGTTTAGTTTAGGGTTTAGGGGTGGACTTCTTATACACCCCGGTATGTACCCTAAAAATCCCATGGGCCGATACTTCAGAACCCTTGAAAGAGGGGAAGGGACCATTTTTCCGGACCCGTGTAGGGAAGGTTGTGAAGGCCTTCTCGGGGGAAAAAGGATATACTCTTGGCCCAGCCGAAGTGCTTCTATCGTCATACAGGACTCTGCAGCGGAGTCATACAGGACTCTGTAAGGGTTAGGGCTTAGGGTTTACGATAAGCACTGGGGTTAAGGGGGGATTGTGGTCAGTTCAGGAGCACTCTGCATGCCAAGCGTGGCAACATTGTCAAGGAAGCGCCGTGAACAGATCGTGCGGCTGCCGAAATGTTTATCTTCAGACGACGAGCATCTACACAATGCCAATAGGTGGTCATCCATCCCCACTTATATTAAAGCCAATATTCAACCCCCCCTAGACCCTGATATTCGATACTCCCATTGTAGTTACATTATAGTCAGTTATAGTGGACTGGGAATATGTAATATTGGGGGGTAGGGGAGGTTTTCTGATTAGTATTTGTTTATTTATTGATTTATATGTAAAAATATATGTATACATATATACACATTTTTTTAAATTTTGGGGCGGGAAGGGATGAATCTACCGGTCCGTAGGCTTGGCGACTGCAGGTAAAGTCTAATATCTGTCTGCCTGCACTGCTCCAGCTTGTCCGTGCGGCGGATGTGCACAGCGAGGCAGCCGACCAAGGCCTGTTATGTCAAAGAAACCCGAAGGTTCATGGTACTCATAAACCACTTATAAATGTCCCTTAACTGTCATAATATAGTTATAAGAACAGTTCAAAAGTACAGATATAATTGGTTCATAAGTGCCATGAACCTCCAAGTACCTGGGTTCACGGCCGGATAAATTGGAGGGTCATGCCTGTCCTTTAGAGTGCTCTTATCTACGAATTTTGTAGGGTTTGGGGCTGCAGCTAGACTTTGAATCTACCTTTTGCTAGGTAGACGATGCACAACTTTGAGGTCTCGGGCTATGCAGGCAAGGCGAGCACTTCGTGGTGGCTGTTCTGAGTACTTTTTGTGTACACATATATGTTTACGCGAACCCACAGGATGAAAATGGCTTGCTATGTTCAATCGATGTTATTGCATCCAGAAAGGCGCCCGGGGGGGGGGGGGGGGGGGGTCGTCGTCAGCAAGTTTGCAAGTTGCCGTAGCATGTCGAGATAAACCCTAAACCCTAAACCCTAAACCCGAAACCCAGATGTCTCGATGTCGGCTGCCGTTTCTGAGCCCTTGAAGATGTGGTGTGGCCTTCCAGCCGGCCCCAAACCCTAAACCCTACACCCTAAACCTTATTGAGCGCAATCCTAAACCCTGCGTACAATCCTAGCCGGCATTCGGAACGTAATGTCCGGGTTTAGGGTTAGAGTCTAGGGTTCCTTTGCGGAATATATGACATGTTGTCATTAGGTTGTCAAAAAATCAGGTGGATGCCCCAAAATGGGCCTCAATGCACTTTATGCTCATGGATGCGCTTTGCAATCCAAACAGGTGCCCAAGAGTTCATGATCTTAGTTTGAAGCACTGTCTTCGTGGCTGCTTGCGGGACCTGTCTAGCTCCGTGACACCCCCAAACTATAAAGCACACACCAAAAAAATCCAACAATGGCGCCGGCCATGCCCGTTGCAGCTCAGAAAACAATTACAACCCCAGACCCAGTCCCTTCACCTATGGCGTCAGGCTTAGAAGCCCACAGTATCTACAATACATACATGTACATATATATATATACATATTTCTATTTCTATTTCTAGTTCTATTTCTACTTCTACTTATATTTATACTTAAATCTATTTATTTCTGTATTTATGTATTTGCGTATTCATACATGCATATACATATACATATACATATGCATATGCATATGCATATACATATACATATACATATACATACACGTATACGTATACGTATACATATACATATACATATACATATACTATATTACTATATGCATCGTGTTTATTTGGGAAATGGTTCGGACCCAGGATCCCAGGGCCTCAGCATGACCTTCGCACCACTCCGTGACCCGCTGTCGAATGCGTGGGCGGACTCGAATCCATCGCCTTGCAAGAAGCTTTTTTGGAGCCCTAATAGGGTGCAGGGTGTAGGATTTAGGGTTTATAGGTTTAAGGTTTAAGGTTTAGGGTTGAGGGTTTAGGGCAATCTGCAGAAAGGGAGGCTGTTTGGGCTACAGGTACAGACCACTCTCAGGCTAGGGTTGCTGGGAGGCCTGAAGGCCCAAGACCATTCGTCTGGTCTGGACGACGTGCTTGTGGGCAGCACCGTCACTTGTGACCACGTGCTTCGGGTCGCTTGTGACCAGGGAGGGCTTGCTTGGGGGAGGGGGCTTGGGGGAGGGGGCTTGGGGGGCGGGGGGGGGGGGGGGGGGGGGGGGGGTTTAGGGGCTTCAAACACTAATCCCCCTCAATTAAGCGAATAGAGCTTCAACTCATATCAAGGATCCCTATATAGATTCAAGGGTAGATTCATTTCTTCAGGGGTACTGGGCTCTTTGGTAAGACCTAAACCCTAAACCCCAAACCCCAAACCCCAAACCCCAAACCCTAAACCCTAAACCCTAAACCCTAAACCCTAAACCCTAAACCCTAAACCCAACGCTGAGGCTGAGAGATGAAGCACCAGATGCCCGCGCACCCTTAGACCCAAACCCTGCCTGTGGGCCACAAAACCTAGGTTTTAGGGTTCCTTCTGATGCTTTCCCTCTAGGTTCCCCTACACAGAGAGGTTTCGGGTGCTGCAGGTACGCCCAAGAAACTTAGTAGCCAAGTAACCATATAGGGCACCTTTTTTGGGATTTGGCTATGTTCCTAAGGGAGCCTTGAACCAACAAAAAGGGGAAAGGGTTCCACTGGGCTCCCAAGCCTATGTGCCCTTTCTAGGCAGGTTTTGGTGCTACGGGTACGCCCAAGAACACAACCAAAAACCCTAAACCCTACTAAACCCTAAACCCTACTAAGCCCTAAACCCCCAAACCCTAAACGTAGTACACCTGGCCTGATGGCCTCGCGGCCCGCCGAGGCAGTCTGGTCGTCAAGGCGACCACCTCAAGAAGGGCGTCCGTTGCGGGTGGGCGGTTTTGGGGTTTAGGGGATTAGGGGGTTTAGGGTTTAGGGCTAGGGTTTAGAGTTTAGAGTTTAGGGCTTAAGGTTTCGGGGTTTAGGGGTTTAGGGTTTTAGGGGTTTAGGGGTTAAGGCTTAAGGTATAGAGCGTTCAGTGTTTGCCACAGAGCCCAGTACCCCTTAGTTCAGGAATCGACCTTATAATCTATAGTTCCCCTCCCCTCTGTTACAAGCCTTGTCGCGGGCAGGTTGTTTCATACCTTTGTCGCGCCGCTACTTTGAACCCAATTTTCTTAGTCGGATTTTGTAAGGATTTAGGTTTAGGGTTGGGGTTTCGGATGAAGGGTTTAGGAGATCCTTGAGATGAGTTGAAGGTCTACGTCCTGAATTAAGGCGTGTTGAGCGCTCTGGGTGTTGTTGAAAACGCAAGCCTCTTAAAGCAGCAAGTTTAGGGATTATGTAAGCCTGGTATACACAGCGTAGGGTGTATCTAAGCTTACGACTGAAGCTGTGCTCTTGCAACTCGGGTGTAGGGTTACTTAGGGTTTTGAGCGAGAATGGGTTGCTGGTATGGGTTGGGGGGGGTGGGGGGGTTTAAGCAGGGCTTGGGGTCAAGGAGGGTATAGGTGCCTAGGCCTCAAACCCTAAGCCCGTAACCTGGTAGCCCAGTAACCATAAGGGAAACCAGAACCAAAAAAAGGGCAAAGGGTACCACTGGGCTACCAAGCGTAGGTTTAGAGTTTCCGAGGGCTGAGGCTTTGGGGGATAAATGGGACTCCAGGGTTGAGAGATTGGGATGCTTGGGGAGTTGGTTCGGGTTAAGGGTTCGGGGTTTAGGGTTTGGGGTTTGGGGTTGAGGGTTTGGGGTTGGGGGTTTAGGGTTTTAAGGTTAGGGGTTAGGGGTTAGAGGCTTCGGGTTTACTGGCTTACTGTGGGGGCTGCATAGCCTTGGGGGCCACTCTCCCAGGGTCTACAAAAGCCCCCACTGCCCCTCCCCAAACGCTGTGGCCTCGGATTCCTTCGAACTCGCCGCTGCCTTCGTCGGCCCCACGGAATTCGCCGAACTTCCTGGGATTTTGGAGGTGCTCTTATGCGCCCACGGCTGCTGAAGGCTTCGGGTTGTGTTTGCACAAACGCCTCCTGTGGCCCTAATGGAATTGTATCTAGGGCGGGTTGGAGGATGGGGCGAACAGAAAGATTAAGCATTCCAAAGGAACGCAGTTATACTGGGTTGTCCCATCCCAAACTCGAGAATCCCAGAGCCTATAACTTCGTAGGCAATTTCACCGCCAGTCCCTGGAAGCTCCTCACTGCTTGCGGGGTAAACCTTCGGCATGAAGTGGTTGTCGGTTTGTGCGTGTAAGGTTTCACGTTTAGAGTTCGGTTTAGGGGTTTTGGGATTTGATGAAAGTTTGATGACTGTCTTCTATACGTCCAACCAAAGAGCCTATTCACGTTCCGCATGCTTGCGGGCTCGCGCGTGCGCGAATGGAACAACATCTATGCGGGGATGATAGCATTTGGACCCTAAACCCTGAACCCTAAACCCGAAACCCTAAACCCTAAACCCTAACTACTCTAAGTTGTGCCAGCCTATCACTGACAGCCCACGGAACCCTTACCCTAAATCCAAAAACCCAGACTCAAAGCTAGTCCAGGCGCGTGAACCAAGGGGGGCCGAAGCGGACAACCTCGGCCAACATGGCACAGATGCACGTCTTGCAGATGGTCTTGGGTTACAAGTTGGGATTTATATAGGGTTTAGGGTTTAGGGTTTAGGGTTTACGGTTAGGACTCAGGGCCTGGGGTTCAAGGTTCCGGCACCGGCTCAGGTCTTAGGGTTCTATAGGGAACCATGGGGGGAGCCTCACCCCACCCTCCGACACTCCGCGGTTGCCAGCTATGAGTAGACAAGTGTGGGTTTAGGGTTTAGGGTTTAGGGTTTTTGGGGTTTGGGACACTCCGCGGTTGCCAGCTATGAGTAGACAAGTGTGGGTTTAGGGTTTAGGGTTTTTGGGGTTTGGGACACTCCGCGGTTGCCAGCTATGAGTAGACAAGTGTGGGTTTAGGGTTTAGGGTTTTTGGGGTTTGGAGCTTGGGGCTTAGAAGGGCTTAGGGGGTGTGGGGGCCTTCTCACCACAGGCTCTGTGACTTTCTTAGTTGCGACGAAGATGGGGCTTTGAACACCAATCTACAAAGTCGAGCCTGTCAATGTGTCCTCAGCCCTAAACCCTAAACCCTAAACCCTAAACCCTAAACCCCACCTATACAGTATATACAACGGCCCTCAAGCTACCATCCCTTTAAGGCCTTATTCCAGGAATAGTAGAATATGGATGGACCTGTTACCTTCCTACTGTTGGGTCCTGTAGGGGGTTTCCGAAACTAGGAGCACACCTTTTGACGCTTCCTGAGATAAGTTATTGGGAAAGGCCTGTTTGTAGGTACTTTCGAAACTCTCCACTCTCTGGATCCCGACATGGACTCGGGTGAATGCCCGACTGCCCTAAACGCCGAAGGCCCTAAACCTTGGAAACCCCACAATCCGAAAGCTGACGCCCTAAACCTTGAACCCTAATCCGGAGCGAGGCGTGGCGAACCGACACCACAGGCATTTGGTCTGCGGACGAGGTCGAGGAACCAGTTTACGCCTGCCGAGCGCGAGGGCCAGGAGCGTCCGGTGAGGATGACCAGGCCAGGTCGCCTGCGAGATGCAGGTTGTCTGCTCGCTGAACACAAGGCGCGCCGTCACGACCTGAAACGAGGCGCGCCGGCACTGGCGAAAGTCTAAGTCCTAAACCCAAACCAAAATGCCCTAAACATCCTCGTCGCTTAAGGGCTCAGGCTTCTAAAAACTTAGGGTTAAAGAACCCTCAACCCTAAAGCCTAAACCCTAAACCCAAAACCATTGTTAAATCCACCATTTCCGGATCCGAAAACGATGAGGACTCTCGGGCTTCGACGATCTTCAGGCGGCCGGCGCTCGCTGCGCCCTGGGGGTACTTTGGACATCGGGCTCGCTGAAAGGGAGGCAGCAAGACTGTGCCAGAGAGATATTTAGGGTTTAGGGTTTATAGGGTTTAGGGAGAGAGAGAGAGAGAGGGCTACGCGTGAAACACCCATAACACATGTGTGACTACATTGGAGAAGTATGGTTTCAACTACAATGCGCGAAAGTGGAATGGGTGCAGTGGAATGGGTGCAGGTGCCACGAGAAGTGCAACATGGAAAGCGGCAAGAGGAGGAACACACATCACACATATTAATATATACAATGATAATAAATAAATAACATAATTAAAAAAATATATATATATATATACATATACACCCTCAACGCTACACCCCGAAACCTTAACCGAAAGCCAGCTATGGGGTCGAGGGTTCTGCCCCCCAAAAAACCCTTCCCAACTCCCCGCTCCCGGAAGCTTTGAACTCTATGCCCTACCTTTGGACTAACCCGGGCGTTTTGGGTGTTAAGGGATGGGTAAAGCCTAAAACCTACACTTGTAGCTGCGCCAACATGCCCGGGGACACCTCAAGACAGTCGGGGACACCTCAAGACAGTCGGTCGAGAGTTCCTCGCCGGTGGGCTGCCTCGGCTGTGCGATTCGGGGTTAGGATGTTTCGGGTTGAGGGTCTCAAACGTAAACCCTTCGCCCTAGGGCCAGCCCTAAACCCTAAACTCTCTTGTCAAAGTCCGTTTCATCTGTCCGTCATGCAAAGCCTTCTCCAAAAACATGCTTATGGCAGATGGGTGGCTCGCCCTCTCTGATGCCTTGTGCGCCACGCGTCCACAAGCGAGATTCGCAGTTTTCCCCATGGTCTTCGATGCGTGCCGCCTTGTCAGACTCCTTGCAGAGATCCACTCAGCCACGAAGTTGGTCGGCAAGCTGTTGGTCGCGCGATGTTGTCGAGGGTATTGCTAGGATTTCGGGTTGAGGGCTTGAAGGTTCAAGGCTTCACATGCCCTGACACCTTAAAACCCTAAACCCTAGACCCCAAACCCTAAAACCCTACAACCCTAAAACCCTAAACCCCAAGATGTTGGAGCTCTGCTTGTTCTGAGGTGGGTTTAGGGCGCAGGGTGTAGAAGGCTTTAGGCAGGAGCCTCTATCTAAGCCCCTCCACCCTAAACCCTAAAGCCCGAAAGCACGCCGGGGCTTCTGCAAGGAGCGGGGGTTCAAATCCTGAAGCCTTGCGCCCTTGAGCCCTGAGAAGCCCGAATTTCTCACTGGGCTTTAGGGTTTAGGGTTTAGGTCTTAGGGCGTGGTGAATGTTTTTGCTGCGATGCCTAGGGTTTTCCAGGGCACTAAACTCATGCTGCCAACTCGCAACCTTCTGCCCTAAACCCCCGAACCCTGAACCGTGAACCCCAAACCCCAAACCATAAACTCTAAACCCTAAACCCTAAACCCTAAACCCTAAACCCTAAACCCTAAACCCTAAACCCTTGCCGGACCTCAGGTTCAACAGGGTTTCGCCACCTCGGGATTACCGAATGAGGGCGCCGCTCAAAGAAATGATTCCAGGCATTGTCTGCGTACCTGCTTAGGGTTTACAGGGCTTCGAGGGTTTAGGGTTTAGGGTTTAGGGTTTCGGGTTTAGGTAGGGCCTATAGGGCTTACAGGTTTTGCAGGGTTTAGGATGGTTTGTGGGGTTTAGGATGGTTTCGCTTGGGGTTTAGGGTTTAGGGTTGAGGGGGTGTGTAGGGTTTACAGGGCTTAGAGGGTCTGGGGTTCATAGGGCTTATAGGCTTTAGCGGGTCGTGGGCAGTGGATTGATTTATGGTTTAGGGTCTATGTGGGGAGTTGGGATTTGGGGCTTGCTTACGTTCCGGACATGCGCAGGCCTAAGTACCTGCATCTCTCGACAGCTCTTTTGTCGCATTCCCCGTAGATCAACCCTGAGCTCTGCTTTAAACCCACGTATCCTTAAACCCAATAATAACGCAAGCCCAACCCCTAAACCCCTAAAGCCCTAAACCCCTAAAGCCCAAAGGCCCTAAAGCCTAAACTTCAACAGGAACCATTTCGGCGGCTCCTGAAGGGCTTAGGGTTGGGCACCCGTTTTTTTGGGTCGGCTACTTTATACAAGGGAATCTTGAATGCCCCCACAAAAAAAACGGGAAAAGGTGACCACCGCGCTACCGACTTTACTTGGAGGTTCATGGTACTTATTAACCCAGTTATAAATTATAACTGTACTTATAACCCACTTGCAAGCCCCTGAAGTACCCTAATCTGGTTACAAGTACAGTTATAAGTACAATTATCCCTAACCCCTAGACCCTAAACCCTAAACTCTAAACCCTTATAATTGGTTACGAAGTCCCATGATGTTGTAAAGCTCTCAGCACCCCCCCCCCCCCCCGGGCCTCGCGCTGCCACCGTGCAAGAGGATGCGCGGGTCGGTCCAGTCAATGCACAGCTCGGAGGCCTGTGTCCGAACCAGCCTAAACCCTAAACCCTCAACCCTAGACCCTAAACCCTGAACCTTAAACCTTAAACCCTAAACCCTAAACCCAAAAAAAAGGCCTAAATCTACGGATCCAAGTATGCGCCCTTAATTTGGGGGCCCTTGCTATAGCACCCCAATATACACTACATTCTATAAGGGCCCTTACTTGGGATCCCCTACAAACAGGGGTAGGGAGCCACACAACCGACCCATCAGTCCAAGTCCTTAGACTAAACCCTAAAACCCTGTTCGTGGAGACTTTGGAACTGGGCCTATGATTTTGAGGTTCAGGCGTTGGGAAATTCTCCCCTTATACGAACAGTCCTTAAAAGGGGAATACTGTACGCCCCGCTATTATTCTTTTTTAAGGACGGTGAGTATAAGGGGCAACATCCCCAAGGTTCAGGGTTTAGGGGTTTAGGGGTTTAGGGGTTCAGGGGTTCAGGGTTTAGGGTTTAGGGTTTAGGGCTACGAGCAGGGGTAACTTGTGTTGCGGTTTGCTATGATCTTGTTTGTGGGGTACTTCGGACCCACCAACCTTCAAGTCAACCACCGGCAAACCCCAAATCTCAAAGGGTTTAGGGTTTAGGGCTTAGGTTCCCCTCAGCGCACGCGATGCCTAGGGTTTGAACTGGGTTTGTGGGCTCGTCATGCACCTTGCACAACCTTGACCCCAATTTTCAGAGGCATGGGCGTTCCCGCCTGTCTCGCGGTCGCTGCCTGGCACGAAGTTCTTCAGTGCTTCAAGGGCCTGGGGTTGAAGAGGTGTTGAGGGTTTTAGCCTTGGGGGAGTTAGGGTTGCCATCAGCTTTCTGCCTGGGCCGGGGGGGGGGGGGGGGGTAGCCCGATTTTTGAGTGTTTCAGGGTTCAGTCTCTAGGTTTAGGGTATAGGGTTGAGGATTCAGGCATTCCTTCTCCTCACCAAGTGGATTGGCAGGTTGAAGACTTTTTCGGACTCCTCTGCAGCAGACCTACGCCCTAAACCCTCAACAAACCCTCCACTACACCCTCCGTAAGTCTCAAACACGTCGCTACTCAATAGCAGCTACAAGGTGATCTTTCCAGTACCCACACCTAGACCCAAGAGTAATCTAGGAATAAAAACCGTGGCCCTTTTTGGTGTAAAGGGGCTTCTCTACCCTCCACCCCCCCCCCCCCCCCCACAAACAAAAGGGGGCGAATAAGGGGCCTACTCTGGGTCCCAGCACACTTGGTGAAAAAAGAACTCCTACACTCCTGAACCCCCGCTCAAACCATGAACCCTAGACCCTAGACTACCCTTAAACCCTCCCCAACGTCTCAAGAAACTCTTTAAACTAAATCCAAACCCAAACCATGCGCTCTTAAAGTCAACAATGGCTATTCCTTGTTGAGTTTAATTACCCTTAAAATGGAAATGTTCCCCCTAAACCCTAAACCCTAAACCCTAAGCGCTAAGCCCTAAACCCTAAACCCTAAACCCTAAACCCTCTGGCCTCTGCCTCGAGCCAGCCAAGGGCCCAAAAGAGAAGGGAGAACAAACCTCTCTGGCTCTGGAGTGGGTTTACGGTTTAGGGTATGAGGCTTAGAGTGTGGATGGGGGGGGGGGTTGTTCGGGCACGTATGCACGGTCATACACGTCCCTGTATGTGTGCGTAATATTGGATACCAGACGTCCTTCATGCGCCCTTTCTGGGCTTCAACGCTTAGGACTTGGGCGGGCCTTTTAGGTTGTAGGGTCTACTTGGAGGTTCATGGTACTTGTTAACCCAATTATATCTGTACTTACAAATCCTAAACCCTAAACTAACCCTAAACCCTAAACCCTAAACTCTACAGCCCAATTGTAACCATGTCAGGGCACTTTAAGTGGCTTCGCGCGAAGCGTTGCTGAAGAACGAAACCTTCAAGTCCAAGAACTCCCGTGAGCCCAAGCCCCAAGTCAAAGCGGCTTTAGCTTAGGTAACCCTAACCCTAAACCCCAAACCCTAAACCCCAAACCCCAAAAACCTTAAGTTCTTTCGCTCAGAAGTTCGTCTACGGTTTGGGATCCCGGTGCTGAGGGTTTTAGGCTTTAAGGTTTTGGGATGTTTTTGGTTCAGGGTTTGGGGCAAGGCCTTCAGTCCAAATCTCGCATCGCCAAGCGGTGATCGGCAGATCCGGCGTGGCCGTCCGCTTCTTGGAGCCTAGACAGGAAACCCTGAAACCCAATACCCCTCAATTCAGGGTGTAGGGGTTTGTGGAATATACCTTAAATCATACTGAGCATCCCTACATACTTGAAGGTCTTTAGGGAATATTACCTTAAATCATACTGATCCCATGCATTTGAAGGTCTCTTCAGTTGTTTCTGCTCTTTGGGAACCGACCTGCAGACTCCCATGTAGTTCCTTTTTAAGGGCTCGTTGTGCAGGATTTCAGTATACGACTCTGAAAAGGTACCACATAGGAGCCTCTACACCCTATGAGCGCTGAACACTTAACCCCTTAAACCCTAAGATATCGGAGCCCTCAACGCCCTAATCCCGCTAAACCCTAAGTAAGCCTACCTGGAGGGTTTAGGGTGTAGGGTTTAGGGTTTAGGGCTGGGTCCCAAATTTCGGCATTTCAGATCTACGCAAATGGGATCGCCTTGAGCCCAAGAAAGGGAAACACATATCCCAAAAGCCTTCTTTAGGTCCCTACTTTCTATCCTACTACTGCTTCGGATGTGGTGTTAAACTGCAAACGTATGTTTCAGCAAGCCCTGCAGAATGTAGTATATACGTAGACGCTTAAGGAGCCGTGACGTCGTCGGAGACCACAGAACCTAACAGACAACGCCTAAACCCTAATCCCTAAGCCCTAAGCCGTAAACCCTAAACCCTTAACCCCGAATCCCAAACCCTGACCTGTTTAGGGTTTAGGGTTTAGAGTTTAGGGTTTAATGGTTTAGGGTTTAGGGTTTACGGTTTAGGGTACAAAAAGTTCAACCCCATGTTTCCCTCTTTTTTACAGCACTTAATTTACAGTGCAAGGGTGGAATTGAGGTTCAGGGTTTATGGATCCGCTCCTAACCTTACTTTCCCTGCAAAGCATACAAAACCTCATCAAGATCAAGAACAGGAATCCCAATTTCAACCCCCAACTAAGGAACGAGCCTTGGCAACCTGACAGGAGCCGTCCCGGGTATCCTCACAGATGGGAGCGGGTGCTGGGGGACGATCTCGGTTCATGGTTTAGCGATGCTTGCGGTTCAGCGTTTAGCGTTTACGCGCTTCTTCATTGGGGGTTGAGGGCTGAGAGTTTAGGGATGTGCTTTTTGGTTCAGGTTTGGGCTTAGGGCTTTTAGATCCCGCTTCTGTTCAAGAGGTTGCAAAGGGGAACCAAAGAGAACCTCCTTAAAAAGCAAGGGGGGCCCAGAGGGCCCACTCTGAGCCCCCAGGTACGAAGTTTAGGGCTTAAATTAAGGTTGGAAACCCTAAAGAACCCATGGCCCTAACCCAAATCATGAACACATCAATTTTGCAACAATCTGAAGAGACTTCTTCCAGCACAGGTCGAAATTCTGTTCTGAAGGCTTTTGGGTTGAGGCACCGACGGTTCGTTGCAATCGCAAGAAACACCTCACATCTGCACTGAATCCTGTCAGCGCACCGACCCCATACATCCCTCAACCCAAAACAACCTTCAAAAACACAGCCTTAAAGTCCTTCACCAATCCCCTCCCCCCCTCCCACCCTAAACCCTAAACCCTAAACCCTAAACCCTAAACCCTAAACCCTAAACCCTAAACCCTAAACCCTAAACCCTAAACCCTAAACCCAGCAGCCAGGCAAAAATGGAAGCACCGGCCTTGCCAGCGCACGAGTCGTGCTTCGGGCAAGGCCAGGGCCTGACACACAAAGGGTTTAGGGTTTATGATTTAGGGTTTAGGGTGTACGGTTTACGGTTTGCGGTTTAGGGTTTGGGGTTTGGGGTTTAGGGTTTAGGGAACTTGACGGCTCTTGGGCACCCAACAGCCCAACATACGAATGCTGAGCACTTTTTGTCCAAGAACCCCCCACCCCCCAAACAAAAAAACAAAACATCTTCCCTGCAAGTGCAATATATAGGGCTTTTGTTTATTTTATTATTATTATTATTATTATTATTATTATTATTTATTTTTTGGGGTGGTGTTCTTACGCAACTCCTAGCGAAGGATCCCGATATAATCTAAGGTATACTCCTCGGCTAGGTTAAGGGGTGCTCAGCTCTTGGTGGTAGGCTTCGGGCTCAGGGTGCACGGTACGAGGGCTCATGAAGGCCATCGCCAAATTCGGAATCTCGTCAACTATGACCTTCCAGAACCCTAAACCCTAAACCCTAAACTTAGGGACCTAAAACTAGTCTTCCTTATCAGGGCAATATATACTGGGATATGTTTAAGTCGTTTCTTTTTCTTTGTTTGGGGGGGGTCTAAAGCAATATGGTAGTATAGCTAACCCAACATGAACTACGTGACAACCTTCGGGTAATGGCAGGCAATGCTGCGGAGCCGTCTGGCACCCCTCTCGCAGAATTGAATTGCTCTCTTTCGTCTCGTCGATGCCGAGGTTCCAAGGGGTTTAGGGTTTAGGGTTTAGGGTTTAGGGTTTAGGGCAGGAGTCACTGAACCCCTGTTGGGAACCTCTTAAACTACACTGGGTACTTCCAACCCTAGGCCCAGGATGAGTGCCCTTCGCTGCCTGAGACGCCTGGAGTACATCTGTACTAGCCATATGAGACTATATATGCATACAACTACGAGACACCACTGCTTCTTCTTCTTCTGCTTTGTGTGTTGCTACTTGTTGTCGGGGGCCAAATATTAGAGAGAGAGAGAGAGAGAGTACGGTAAGGCTCGTTGAGTATCTAGCTTTGGGGGTCAGGAGAGGACAACCAAATGACCACCTACGAGTAGGGTGCAAAGGCGGCGTAATGTTCAGGGTTTTGGGTACGAGGGTTTGGGGTTTTAGGGGTTTAACCCTAAACCCTAAACTCTAGACCCTAAACCCAGGGGTGGTTTGCAGTTTTAGAGGGGCCGAGAAAAGCCTTCCCAGACGCCAGCGCCACCACGCGGTAGCCCTGCGGTAAAGCCTGCCTCGCGTGTTGGTTCACTTACCCTAAGACTCCATGTACCTGGTTTGGGTTTTGGGTTTTGGGTTTAGGGCTTAGGATTTAGGGTTATATACTTGGGACCTAAATGCTACGATCTCGGAACCCCTTTCAAGCCCACAAAGGTACCACATAGGTACATGGATCCTTTTAGTTCGGGTCTGGGCGTTCGGGTTTCGGGGCCTGAACGGAGCCCAGGTAAGCTCCTACAACCCTCTGCAACCCTTAGTGGTTAAATTCTAACCCTCAGAATCACAACCCCCCTCAATCAAGAACCCCCATGCCTGGAACTCAATTATAAGCCCCCCCCCCCCCGCCCTCAGTAAGAAACCTCAGGCCCAGGATTTTGGTTTAGAGCTCTAAGCCAGAGACTGAAGGGGCTGTGGCTTTGAGCCAGAGCCTGCAGGGCCGGCCTGAAACTTGATAGGGCCTGGAGCTGTTCCTAAACCCTAAACCCTAAACCCTAAACCCTAAACCCTAAACCCCCTAAACCCTAAACCCTAAACCCTAAACCCTAAACCTAAACCCTAAACCCTAAACCCTAAACCCTAAACCCTAAACCCTAAACCCTAAACCCTAAACCCTAAACCCTGGTGGGCCTGGGGCCTTAAGCCAGACGCTAGAGCCCGATCCCCGCCTCAATAGGGGGAGGGTTTAGGGTTTAGGGTTTAGGGTTTAGGGTTTAGGGTTTAGGGTTTAGGGTTTAGGGTTTAGGGTTTAGGGTTTAGGGTTTAGGGTGTAGGGTTTAGGGTTTAGGGTTTAGGGTTTAGGGTTTAGGGTTTAGGGCCCAGGGAGGGGATTAAAACAATGGAATGGGGTGGGGCTTACTATTATGAGGTTAGCATTGGGGTTTCGGGTTTAGGAGTTAGGTTTTAAGTTTTTTGCACTCCAGACTCTACACTTTGCTCCGACAAGTGTGCACAACTCCCTTGGGTTCTGGCTTCCCGGACAACGGGAGTCTCAACAAACGCTGGCCAACTAAAAACGCAAGTACCCTTCTTCTTCGGGTTTAGGGTTTAGGGTTGACCGAACGAAGCAACTGGTTCGGGTTTCGGGCCGGACGCCCCAAACCCAAACTACCCAGAGAGCACAATACTCCTTAATTAGGGAATCGACCTTAATAATTATAAAGGGGTCCTTATTATGATTTAAGGAGTAGCCCTTAATTAAGAGGTATTGGGCTCTTTGGGGACTCAATCCTCCCCTTGCAAACCCAACTCAGCGCGCCCCTCCGCAAAGTCGTCAGCGATTTGCCCGCGATGAAGCAAGTGCTCCTGCGCAAGACGAGAGTTTCGGGCTTTGGCTTTAGGACTCATGCTTTGTGGCTGTGCCTGGTCGTTGCTGGCTTTGGCAACTTTCAGCCTAAATGGGGCTAAGCAGTACAACACAGGTTGCAAGCCCCTTAGCTATGATTGCCAAAGGTTAACCTTGTGGGGCCTCCATCGGCTCCTGCTACACGAAGCAGGTCACAGCTACTTACTCGGGAAGTGGCAGCTCCACCTGTGTCCAAGCCAAAGCATCCAGGTACTGATCTACTTGGGCATTGAAGGAAACCCAAACACTACCTGAAGGCTTAAACGTAGTTCTCTTTTTTGCGGTTAGTTATACGTAGGTGTTCTAGTGTACCCCC
This sequence comes from Symbiodinium natans, assembly GCA_905221605.1. NCBI lineage: Eukaryota > Dinophyceae > Suessiales > Symbiodiniaceae > Symbiodinium > Symbiodinium natans. The sequence goes on from CAJNDS010002533.1 coordinate 22,190, forward strand.
TAAGGCCCCAAACCCTAAACCCTAAACCCTAAACCCTAAATCCTAAACCCTAAACCCTAAACCCTAAACCCTAAACCCTAAACCCTAAACCACCCTAAAGAAGGTACTACATGGGACGTGAGTCTTCCTGGAACCCATGTCCTTGTCTGGTGCCAACACCTCCTCGCCGTCGCTAAGCGGGGAAGGGCCCAAAGCCTGGGCATCATGAAGCTTTGCCTTGGACCCCGAAAGTTGCGTTTAGGGTTTAGGGTTTAGGGTTTAGGGTTTGGGGTTTAGGGTTTGGGGTTTGGGGTTTGGGGTTTGGGGTTTGGGGTTTGGGGATTTGGGGTTTGGGGTTTTGGGGATTTGGGGTTTTGGGGTTTGGGGTTTGGAGTTTGCGGTGTAGGAGTTTAGGGTTTAGCGTTTGGGGGTTTGGGGGTTTGGGGTTTAGGGTGTACCCTTTGGTTTTGAGGAACCGTTTAAAAAAACCCTTTAAAAAGAGAGTATGAGGGCCCTATTCAGGGAACCTCTTAGGGGGTACATCCTCAGGGGTCCGGGTATGACTCCCCTCATGGCAAAGGTCCTACATCCCTAAACCGACAATCTCATGGGTAGATACAAAGGCCCCCTAGTATATAAACTGGGGCTCCGTCTATACCCCACACACCCTCGTGAAACCCTAGGGCCCATACAACTACCCTAAGACGAAGCAAGGATCCGAAAGCCCCAAAGCCAACGTCCGAAAGCGTTGCCTTACCCTAGACAGCGCAGGACCCTCCAACCTAGCAGGTAGGATGCGTAAACCCTCCCTGAAGCCCAAAAGCCTGATCCCTATAGGCCCTAAAACACTGAGAAACCTAGACTTACTTCTCCAATAACCAAGGGAAGAAACTGGCTAAACTTTACCATTCCCTACTAAACAAGGAAGCCCAACAAATTTAAACAAGTTCAACTATTGGCTAAGGAAACCTAAAGCCCAAGCCCAGATGAAAGCCTCAACACCCAGATGAAAGCCTCAAAACCCAAACCCCCCCAAAACCCTAAGCCTTTCCCGTGGGGGGAGCTCATCTTGGGACACTTTCGGACTCCTGGGCTTCAAAAAAAGAAACCACACCCCAAAACATCCCAAAACCCTAAGTCCTCGTTCTAAGGCCTGCAAGAGCTTTAGTTTTTTGATTGGGGTTTAGGGTTTAGGATCTAGGGCTTACGGTGTAGGGTATACTAGGGCTCAGCTATGCCCTCAACCCCAAACCCTCCAAACCTTAAACTCCCTAAACCCTAAACTTCCCTAAGCCCTAGACCCCAAACCCGAAGCACTAAACCCTAAACCCATCCCTAAACCCGGTACCGATTCAACCCTGGGAGGGGTCGGCCTTCCAAATGCCATCCATTCCCCCGAGCTGTGCATCGCGAGCTTGGGGTGGGAGCAGGGGGAGAAGGCAATGGAGCTGGATTGTTGAGGCATCTGTTACAAGAAGATTGTTTTGGGGGGGTTTTGGGATTTGGGACTTGGGGCAATACAAAGGTCTTTATCTCTAAGGGCCATTCTTCTGAGTAGCTTACAATTCTAGCTCTACGGGGACTATGAGAAGATAGGCTCTTGCGTTAATGCCACAGGGGTTTTGTAAGCCTAGGTTTTGTTTGCGGAGCGAGTGTGCCCGTGTGTTTACAGAAATTTGATCCTAGTTTCGCATCAGCTGGTGGTCGTAAACAATTGGCACTGCCGGCTCGGGCTGGGACCGTGAGCGTTTAGACTCCACCATCCTAAGCCCTAAACCCTAGACCCTAAACCCTAAACCCTGTTTGAGCTCAAAGCTAAGGATTTCAATTCCGTGATACGCGCGCGAGGTAGAAATGACCGAAGATCGAGGCTACCATGCTTCGTTCATAGTTTACACAGAGGCACGGGACGCCTGGGAGACATAACTTCGCAAATGCGCCCCAATTCAGTTGTCCTGAAGCCTTCTTGCCCTATGTCGCAGACACACGGCCACCTATCAACCGGTTCCCCTTCACCCAGTTAGACCCAAAGAGCCAAATACCCCTTAATTAAGGAATTTTCCTTAAATCATATTAAGGATCCCTTTATGATTAAGGCATATTCCTTAATTCAGGAGTATTGGGCTTGAAGATTGATCCTGCACGAGGTACCCCCCTCCCCCTAAACCCTAAACCCTAAACCCTAAACCCTAAACCCTAAACCCAAACCCCTAAACCCTAAACCCTAAACCCTAAACCCTAAACCCTAAACCCCCCCCCGCCCCCCCAACCCAAAATGCAGCTTTTCTCCAGCCGGCGCCAGTGCTGCTGTCGCGCGTAGACGCCAGGCTTTGTGGTGGACCCGGGCGAGCACTCGGCGGCAAGCAGCGCGGCTCACTGCGGAAGCAGGGAGGGTGGAAGGCTCATACGTCGTACCTTCTGAGGGTCGTATACGAGCATCTCCTACAGCTACCCCAAAAAGGAAGTACAGTTGGGCCTGCAGGTAACAGAAGCCGATAAGCCCAAACCCTAAACTGCTTCAACCCTAAAACCCTTAAACCCTTAACTTCAACCCTTGAACCCTTAAACCCGTAAACGCTCAAAACCTTAACTTAAACCTTCAACCCTATGTGAGCCTTAAAGTGTTGTGGGGTCGATGGCGGGCTTGGGGAGAAACTGTGGGAAACTATCTAAGGGCGGTTGCATGGTCCCGTTGGTGCTGGCGTTTACATGGGGACCCCTTACATACTCATTCTACACCCTACAAAATCAGAACCCGTTTTGCAGAAGGCAAGGGACCATATTCAGAGACCATGCAACTGCCCTTAGAAACTAACGTTTGAAACCCCAGCTCTTATGTTGGGAGACCGGCCTGAACATTCTTTGTACAGGTTGCAGGCATATGAGCCGTATAGGGTTTAGTGTTTAGGGTTATAGGGTGTGTAGGACAAGACATGCTACTCCCACAGCTGCATCTACAAATGCAAAAGCCGTGAACCTTCCAAACCCTACGATATCTTAAAGCCTCAACCCCTACAAGCCCTCAACCCACTCAACCCCCAGTCCGACACCCCAACGCCTCAAACCTAGCGCATAAACCCGAAACCCTCAACCCTAAACCCTAAGCCCTAATCCCGACACAAAGCCTCCCCCTCGAGGGCTGGCGGGCGGAGGAGCTGGTCGCAGGCCTGGGCGATGGCTACGGCTTAGGGCTTAGGGCTTAGGGCTTAGGGTTTAGGGTTTAAGGGCTTAAGGTTTTAGGGTTTAAGGTTTTTGGGTTTAGGGTTTGGGGTAGTTAAGGCGTGGCCCGAACCCCAAAACACTACCGAACCCTAAACCCCCTGACCCAAACTCCAAACCCTTAACCCCCCTAAACCCAAAAACCAAAACCCTAAACGCTAAGTGCAGCATGGCCGTAGAAGCTCTGTCCTTCTCGTACGCACGCAGCGCCGAAAACTGCACGAAGAGAGCAGCCTCTCTCCCTGTTATGTAACATGACAGAGCATTGTACCTGACTTTTTTTTGGGGGTGATGTGCACTCACTTTTATAGGCTGCCATCCCAACCCTAAATAAACCCGCCCCCTTCAGAACACACAAGAAACACAACAAAAACTCCCTGGCTATGTTTGCGCCTGCCCGCGGAGGGGCAGCGCCTGCTTGCGTCACTGCCTGTCCTGGGGGGGCGCAAGGTCTTCGGGTTCTTCAAGAACAAAAGAGATTACTTGCAGGTTCATGGTACTTATACCGCAATTAGAAGTGTAGCTATGATCCACCTATCAGCCCCTTAAGTGCCCTAATAGGGTTACAAGTTCATCTACAGATACAGTTATGACTTGTTAATCAGTACCATGAACCTCCAAGTAAGGTAGAGGTACTCGGGTTTTAAGGCTCAACGGATGTCTGTTTTGGGTACCATGTGAAGTCTTCAAGACTAAGTCTGACTTACCCCAAGAGCCCAATATCCCTTCATAAAGGAAAATCCTATAAATCATATTAGGCATCCCTTTCCTGTTTTAAGGTATACTCCTTAATTCAGGGGTATTGGGCTCTCTGACTTAGTCTTCAAACGGAAGTTTTTTCTAATCCATGGGCCCTTACGGGGTCTCTTCTAACCCTTACAGCGTAGGGTACCAAGGGGGCTACAATTTCAGATCAATCCCCCACGCAAGTCACGGCTTATAGGTGCAAGGACGCGAAGAAGCGGCGTTGTGATGAGGGTGCACTTGGAGTTTCATGGTACTTATTAACCATTTCTAAGTGCACTTAGAAATGGCTCAAAAGCCGCCTAACTGCCCTAATATGGATATAAGAACAGTTACAAGTACAGTTATACTTGGTACATGTGGTATCAAGAACCTCCAAGTAGGGTTGCGACCGGGGAACAAGCGTACCTGAACCCTGAACCTTAAACTAGATAAGCCTCATTAAGCCCGAGCCAGAGGCCCGAATCCTGAATTACAGAACCTTCAAGACCCTAAACCCTAAACCCTAAACCCTAAACCCAAAACCCTAAACCCAAAACCCCAAACCCTAAACCTTACCCCTTGCCCCAACACCCGAAACCTTAAGCCTTAAGATGGCTTTAAAGGCTTCAGATGGCTTAAAGGCGCAAGATGGCCTGAGGCCCACAGGGTTTAGGCCGGGTTTAGGGTTTAGGGTTTAGGGTTAAGGGTTCAGGGTTTAGGGCGAAACCCTACAACTCCCGCGCTGCTTGCTCTCGCCTGTTGGCAGAAGCTCCGCGCCTGCTCAGCTCGCTGTCCGGCCTTTGCGCTTTGTTTCTGGGTCGTTTAGGGTTTAGGGTTTAGGGCTTAGGGTTTAGGATTCAGGGTTCAGGGTCTTAGGGCTATGAGGGTGTAGGGCTTGGGGTTTAGGGCGTTCAACTTGCAGGGTTCTGTTAGTTTTTTTTGGGTTTCTCGACCCTAAACCCTAAACCCTAAACCCTGAACCCTGAACCCTGAACCCTGAACCCTGAACCCTGAACCCTGAACCCTAAACCCTGAACCCTAAACCCTGAACCCGAAAACTAGGCCCCTTGGCATGTCGAGGATTTTCAGCGGCGGCGAACAACTCTGAAGCCGTGGCTGCTGGGCCACGAACCCCTAGAGCCCTAGGGTTTAGGGTTTAGGGTTTAGCGCTTAGCGTTGAGGGTTTAAGGTTTACCCTTGAGGAGGATGCCCTATGAATCACATTGAAGGATCCCACATAATATTCAGGAATATGCCGTGCCCAAAGAGCCCCAAACCTCTCAAATAAGGAATACCGGGTTTAGGGCGCAGGGGGTTTTAACTTATTTTTAGTGAAGGAACAGGCCTTAAATCGTACTTAAAGATCCCTATATAAATTTAAGGTCCATTCCTTAGTTGTAGTTAGGGGTAGTGGGCTCTCCGCACAGAGGATGGACAACGCACGACGGTTGTAACACATCTCCGCAGAGGTGTAGCACCAAACTTAATTAAACGGCAGGCTTCCCTCCAGTTTAGGGTTTAGGGGCTCTAATGCAGGGCCACCTCAACCGCAAACCCGACAAGTATCTTAGCAAGTGACACAAGCCTGACATATCTCCACCTTACACCCAACAAACGCTCTCCACAACCCCCATGAACCTCAACCCCTGACCTCTAAACCCCCTAGGGCCCAGGCGTTTAGGGTACCAACCCCAAAGCTCAAACCTGAACCATCTAGGTTGCCCAGTAACCTCAGATTAAACCGAACCCCCCAACAAGGCAGTAAGGGTACTACTGGCATCCTAGAGGAAAATAAACTCTGATTTTAACCCTAAACCTAAACCCTAAACCCTAAACCCTGAATCCCACAATGCACCTCGATCCGAGACTGTGGCCTGCGTACGAATGGTCGGCATCTGGTCGTCTCGCTCCCGGACCTTTCAAACTAGGTGGGACTTTACTACAACTTTATCACTTTATAAGTCTTGGGGTTCTTTTAATTCCATATTCTACAACTTTATCACTTTATAAGTCTTGGGGTTCTTCTAATTCCATATATAAGGGAGCTAAAACTTAGACATTATTGGGAGGTTAAGGAGCAACCAAGTTTTTGAAGGCCGCCAAGAGGCTCAACTTGGGATGATCGCCCTTAGACGAACAGTCCTTAATGGGGATTCTAATAGGGGTACGATAATCCCTGTTGACGACTGCGAGTATAAGGGGGAACATCTCAAGGCTCAACCTGAGAAAGAGCCTTTAATGAAGGAGTCGACCCGGAAATCACGTTCAGGGTCCCTAAGACCCTGAGACCCTAAGCCCCTAGATATTCGCCTGTGGGAATGCCTATAACCTACGGTAGGTTAATTGAGAGGTACACAGGGGGGCAAAGGCTCTTTGAAACCATCCCCCAGATTGGTCAGGGGTTAGGGTTTCGGGTTTAGGGTTTAGGGTTTAGGGCTTAGGGTTTAGGGTTTAGGGTCTCGCAAGGCTGATCTGACATGCCCACCTGCTCGCCGAGACGCAGCGTCTGCAGGTTTCGCTGGCTGGCCTCGCTTGACTATTCACTCGCCGCGATTTGGGGGTTTACGAAAAATAGGGGACCCCTAACATGGACCCCCCATAGAGTGGGATTCCCTGATAATAAGGACCCCCATAAGGTACCCCTAGCACCCCTAATATCGTAAACCCCCATGCAGTTCATCCTTCTGACTGAAGAGTCCAGGAACCCTAAACCCTAAACCCTAAACCCTAAACCCTAAACCCTAAACGTTGGGGTATTTGGTGCATCGTACAAAAGGGCGAGCGGCGAGCCCCTATGCCTCTACCATCCAACTCTTAGTAGCCCAGAAACCATATTATGATAAGGGCACCCTTTTTTGGGTTGGTTACCTTATAAGGCAACCCATAACCAAAGAATGGGCTACTAAGAGAATGGGCTACCAAGAACTCTATACTCCAAGGCCGTAAACCAATCGTAGCCGCAGGGTGAGTTGTCGCGCATGGGCTGCAGCGGACGCGATGCCAGGTATGGAAAGCTTATTTTCTGGGTTCCGTTACTTGGCCCCGCCAGCATTTGCACTTACTGGACCGCAAAGGCAACACTTGCACACACCGCACAGTCTCTGGACAAAGCCCCCAATCCTCTTTGAGGTTTAGGATATGAATATACTGAGTTGTGCTGTAAGAATAGGTGCCCTTATAGGGAAAGAAGGGAAACTACAAATTACCCCCAAGCACAACCCAGTATAGGGTATAGGGTTTCCTGGCTATGGCGCCGAGTTTTTGACTGGGTTTGGGCGGGGTTTTGCGTTTGCTTGTTGGGTGGGTTTTGGGCGGCTGTTTCTTTTGCTAGAGTTTGCTTAAGGGTTTAGGGTTTATAGGGTTTAGGGTTTAGGGAATGGGAACAAGGTCCCGCTCTGGGTCCCAGTTAAGCCCCCTAAAGCCCAAGAGCTGAAACGCGAAACCCAGCCCTGTAATCCCTAAACCCTAAAACCTCAACCCAAAACCCTCCATCCTAAACTCTACTCTTTAAACCCTAAACCCTAAACCCTAAACCCTAAACCCTAAACTCTAAACCCCTCTCCAGGCCTGGCAACCGGTGGGCAGCCGTGGCTGTAGCCGCTGGGCCTCGCTCAAAGGTGCTGGGCTCTTGGGGCGTTAGAGTTTACAGGGTTTTTAGGGTCTTTGTTGGGTTCAGGGGGTTTGAGGGTTTAAGGTTTAGGGTTTTTAGGGGTTTAGGGGTTTGGGATTTACAGGGTCTAGGGGTGTGCCATCGGGGCTTCTCTGAGGGCACTGGGCTTCACGTGTACAGTGACGTACATTTTTTTTTGCTTGGCTTCAGGGCTTAGGTCTATCGTGTTGGCGTGCAGGAGTGTAGGCTCGGTAGTTGCAAGTGTTTGGGAGCTGTGGGCGATACAGTGTCGTACAAGCAAACAAACAGCCCCTCAGCCCTGGACGTCGAAGCTCGCCGCGATTGACGCCTGGAAGAGGTGCAAAGGGCTGCAAGTTTTCGGAATTGGGGTTTACCCTAAACGCTAAACTCCAGCAACAATAACTTGCAAATCAAAGCAAGGCTACACATACCCGATGTTTTTGGTAGGCATCCCCCCCTGTCTGTTATCAACATGTGTATACACAGACCCTCAACCCCTAAACCCTAAACCCTAAACCCCTAAAGCCAAAACAGCGTGGGCTCTGGGTTGAGGCTTCAGGCATTGAAGGCCTAGGGACATGTGTTCTGGCAGCTGCAAGTTACCAAAGAGCCGATACCTTCTGATTCAGGTACCTTGAATCATATTAAGCAAACGTACCTTGAATCATATTAAGGCGTCCCATATTTTTAGGGTGTATTCTTCATTAAGGGATATTGGGTCTTTGGCTCTAGGGTTTAGGGCCTAGGGTTGGAAACTATGACATCCTGAGGCCTAAACCCTATCGCCAAGCAGAAGACCAAAGATTGCACATCAACGGTTTGGGGTTTAGGGTTTCTTTGGGGTGTTAGGGTTCGGGGTTTAGGGTTGAGGGTTTGTTGCAACTCCGGAAACCTGAAGCCTTGTCGCCTTCTTCGTGCTGGCAGCCGTGATGTTGTGAGCAAAGCTGCTGTTCTTCGCACAATATGTACCCTGTACCCTAAACCCTAAACCCTAAACCTTGAACCCTATGTCTCGCGTGTTCACCCAACCCTCCCCTGCTCAGGGCTAAGAAAGTCGCATTAGAAGGCGTAAGCGTAAAGTTAGCCCTGAAGCCTCTAATGCAGGAGCGCAAGAAACAACCAAGATCATCCCCTGATAACCTGCAGCCCCTATATAATTCTACGACTACAAGCCGATCGACATATCATTCGAACAAGTCAATAGGCCCCTGTATTTAGGTTTTAGGGCCCTAGGCCCAACATGTTGACTTCCTCACTTTGCTAAACCCGATCAGAAACACAAAGAGCCAAAAACCCCTCAATGTGTGAGTATACCCTAAATTATTTATAGTATACTATGATACAGTACTACTAATCGAAACCATATTGCATGGGGATCCTTATGATGATGTAAGATATATTCCTTGTTTAAGGGGTATTGGGATGCCTGGGATTTCACATGCAAGTAAAAGATGTCTGCACAGGCACAACGAAAGTAAGAGCCGTACTACTAGTGAACCCAGAGAGCCCAACGCCCCTGAACTAAGCAATACAGCTCATAGCATAGGGTCCTTTGAGGGGTATTGGGCTCCTTGGGTGAAAGATGAAAAGAAATAGTCATCAGGGTAGTGATGCTGATAATTCATGCAAACTATGGAAGGTGCAGGGTAAAAGATGAAAAGTGATAGTCATCAGGGTAGTGATACTGATAATTCATACAAACTCTGGAAGGTGCATATGGATCCTTTGGGTTTCGGGGACCCTAAACCCTAAACCCTAAACCCTGAACCCTGAACCCTAAACCCTGAACCCTAAACCCTAAACCCTAAACCCTAAATCCTAAACCCTAAACCCTAAACCCTAGGATTTCGGAGAGCATGGGCCTGGCACTCACCACCTGCGCCGCAGATCCCGCAGCGTGTGCTCGGCCGAAGGAAGTTGCCCTGCCAGGCTCTCTCAACCCTTTTCCCCTTTAGGTTTAGGGTTTAGGGTTTAGGGTTTAGGGTTTAGGGTTTAGGGTTTAGGGTTTAGGGTTTAGGGTTTAGGGTTTAGGGGTTTAGGGTTCAGGGTTCAGGGACCCTAGGGTTCAGGCTTTAGGGTTCAGGGTTCAGGAGGGCGGGCGTTCAAAATTCAGGGTTCTAGGGCTTCGGGTTTATATGTTTCTGCCGCTTCGGGTTGGTGGTTGTTAGATGAGGTCAAGGGCTTTTGGGTTTAGGGTGTAGGGTTTAGGGTTTACGGTTTAGGGTTTAGGAACACGCCCTTGCAGATTGTGGGATAATGGGCTCTGGGGCGTAGGACGCGTGATGGTCTTAAAGTTAGCTCCACTCGTTTGTATTCTTTTAGAACCCCCCACCACCCCCCCCCCCCCCCAAAAAAAAAAAAAAAAAAAAAACTCTTCCTCATAAGGACAATTAAGGGATCATCATCTGCTGTTGTTTTTGGGGGGAGATTTTAACCCGAAACCCGAAAACCTAAACCCTAAACCCCTAAACCCGAAACCCATTGAAATCCAAGGATTTGGGCATCTTGAACTTGCGGATGCCGATTCGCCGTCTTTGAACATGGTTGCCCGGGCCTGGCCTTACCTGCCGGTTAGGGTTTAGGGTTTAGGGTTTAGGGTTTAGGGTTTAGGGTTTAGGGTTTAGGGTTTAGGGTTTAGGGTTTAGGGTTTAGGGTTTAGGGTTTTAGGGTGTAGGGTTTAGGTTTTAGGGTTTATAGCGCTCAGGGTTTAGGGTTTAGGGTGGGGTGACTTTGTTTCCCACCACGCACGAAAGAGAAATGCAACTTCGTCATTGGGCAAGTTTGAAGGTACCGAAGTAACTCCAGGTAAGGTTACGTTAGGTTTCAGTGATCGAAAGGAGGATCTGCCTGAATTGTTGGGCCGGCTGGTCTAGGCCCTGAATCTACTTGGGGGTTCATGGCACTTATAACCCTAATGATAACTGTACTTATGAGCCCCCTAAGTCCCCTAAGTAGGTCATAAGTAGACTTGTAACTGTGGCTAGCAGTACCCATGAACCTTCAAGTACCCCAACGCCACAAGCGCGGGTCCTTGGGACCCTAAACCCTAAACCCTAAACCCTAAACCCTAAACCCTATATCATGGACAACTCTGGGCTCAGGATGTTGGGGTCTAGGAGCGACAAAGGGACTTAGGGTGTGAGGGGTTGAGGTTGCAGTATAGGGTTTAGGGTTTGGGGTAGAGGGACTACTGCAGACTGCGCTGCATTTGAACTAGGGTGGTCAGTTCAGCTTGTATCTGACAGAACCGTCCAGATCACAGAATATTTTGCTTCCACAAGAAATGCAGAAAAAAAACATGTCTACCCTAAGCCCTAAACCCTAAACCCTAAAACCTAAACCCTAAACCCTAAACCCCAATCCCAAAGCAGAACCCTAGACCCCAGCCTCTGGAGATGCCTCCCATCGCCATCGAAAGGCCTGGCACCTGGTGAGATAAGGGGGGTTTAGGGTTTAGGGTTCAGGGTTTCAGGGTTGCAGGGTTTAGGGTTTAGGGTTTCGGGAAGCAGGGTTCTCAGGGTTTGATAGATGTGTCAGGGTTTAGGGTTTAGGGTGAGGGTTTAGGGTTTAGGGCTTGGGGTCGAAAATGGTTTAAGGGTCTAGGGTTTAAGGGTTCAGGGTTTGACATACGGGTGTTTGATAGATATGTTTGGGTTCAGGGCTTAAGGGTTTGATATACGACGAATCCTGGAACTCCACCATACCCCCGCAAGACTACAAACCCATAAGCCCCTAAGCCCTGGAAGCCCGACAAACCCTATCATCCAAAGAAGACCAATCCCCTAAGCCCTTAATTGACCCCCTAAACCCTAAACCCTAAACCCGAAACCCTAAGCCCTAAACCCTAAACCCCAACCCTAAACCCTAAACCCTAAACCCTAAACCCTAAACCCTAAACCCTAAACCCTAAACCCTAAACCCTAAGCCCTAAGCCCTAAAACTAAACCCTAAACCCTAAGCCCTAAGCCCTAAGCCCTAAGCCCTAAACCCTAAACCCCACACCCTCAACCCTAAACCCTAAACCCGGTGCGAAGGCCCTGGCAAGTCAAGTTGCACAATCGCCTCCCGAACACTGAAGTTGAAGCCTGAAGGGTTTATATAGGGGTTAGGGTGATTCTACGGGTGTTCTGGCTACTGTAGGGCTTCCGAACTTCTTACTGATCACCTCCCTTTCCCTCCAAAAGTAACCCAGGAGCGAGGGCTTACTGGACCTAGGGTTACTCTGGCTCGTAGGCTATACAGCCTAGACCCTAGACCCTAGACCCTAGACCCTAGACCCTAGACCCTAGACCCCAGACCCTAAACCCTAAACCCAACCCTAAACCCTAAACCCTAAGCCCTAAGCCCTCTTGGCAGGGCTGCCTGCCGCAATCAGCTCGATCAGCTCCAGGTCCTCATGCCAAGTCTTTCGCATGTCTGGGGATCAGGGTAAGGTCTCTACTAGTTTCTACTCTTTGCCTAAGAACCTCCACAAGAATGAAAGATATAAATCCCCATAGTGCCCTTGTAAGGAACCCTAAACCCTGAACCCTAAACCCTAAACCCTAAACCCTAAACCCTAAACCCTAAACCCTAAACCCTAAGTCTCAGTTTTAGGGGGGTTGAACACTCCTTGAGGTCCACTTCCGTCGCCAGGTCGGCCGCACTAAGTGCGACAAGGCCCCGTCGAACGGCGCGGAGGATGAGCAAGTGCTCACCTAGGCACAACCCAAATAGGGTTTGGGGTTTAGGGTTTAGGGTTTAGGGTTTGGGGTTTAGGGTTTAGGGTTTAGGGCTCGTAAGGGTTTAGGGATAGGGTTTAGGGTTTAGGGTTCAGGGTTTTGGTTGAACCTGTCATTCTGGGCACGGCGGCATTCTCCCTCCAAAAGAAGAGCTAGTCTCGCAACCCCAAACCCCAACCCCTAAACTCCCCAAACCCCTAAACCCCCTAAACCCCCTAAACCCCCTAAACCCCCTAAACCCCCTAAACCCCCTAAACCCCCAAACCCCCAAACCCCCAAACCCCCAAACCCCTAAACCCCTAAACCCCTAAACCCCAAACCCTAATCCCTAAACCAAACCCTGAATCCTAAACTGTAAACCCTAAATTCAGGCCTCTGTGGGACCATCCCTGAGCTACCTTGCCTCACAGTCGTAACTCCTTTTCAATTTGCTGGGCACTAAAATGGCTGTCGTTGAGGGTTTAGGGTTTAGGGTTAAGGGTTTAGGGTTCTCTGACAGCCAGCCACAGAAGTTCCACCCCCCTTACCCCCCCCCCCCCCCCCCCCCCCAAAAAAAAAAAAAAAAAAACACAAATCGACGACGCCGTAAACAGGGCTGCACAAAATCACGGGCCCCCTAAACTGCCAAACGCTCATCCCCTTTTTGGTTTACTCACAAACGCCTCATTGCGTCCAGGAGGCTTTCGTCTGAGTAGTACATCTCGTTTGCCTTGTTTTGGCTGGCCCTTTATCATCCTAAACCCTAAACCTTTATGCCCTCTGGATTCCTCTTAAACACAATTCATGGAGAATACGAACTATTTCCTCGGCCCACATATGAATCGTCTAGGCGGCAGCTCACACCGTGACGTGTGTTAGAGATGCAGAACACAGCAAATATACCCCAAACCCTAAACCCTGAACCCTAAAGCCTAAACCCTAAACCCTAAACCCAATACGTTCGACCCTGGTCATCTCTCAAGGGGTGTGGGGGTCTTGACTGAACACGAGAAGAACCAAGGTAGATGCCTTCTCTTCCAAGGATGCAGTGCGGCGTTGACAGTAGGTTTCTGAATTGGAGTATCTTTTGGTATCTTTGCTAAACCCTCCACCCTAAACCCTAAATCCAAACCCCCCCCCCCCCCCACCACCGCCCCGCCGCCCCAGAACTTGAATCCAAAACCTAACCTGCTTCCAGCGGATCAAGTCAGCAGCCTTCTCCATGGCAATAACCGCCTTCGCTTGGAGCCGTTGCGCCTGTGCTTTCATCCTAAACCCTAAGCCCTAAGCCCTAAGCCCTAAGCCCTAAACCCTTAACCCTTTCATCCGAAAGGCCAAAGGTCACAGGCCTGCATCCCCCAAATAAACTACCCAAAGCTCTCAACTGCTTTAGATGCTTGGTGTAGCAGCAGAGGTACGGTATCGAGGGTGGGTTCTCCGAACTTTTCAATGGTGTTTTTAGAGAACTTTTCAATCGTTTTTGAGGGTAGGTTCAGTGACCTTTTTTCAATGCAATCCGATGTAACGATGTAACGATGACATGATGATGATGATGATGATGACGATGATGATGATGATGATGATGGTGATGGATCTATGGTCCGAAGCTTGACAGGGTTTGAGGCCATTGAGGGTTTACGCGCGGTTCTGCGGCCTTAAGCTTGCGCAGCGAAGTTTAAACCGAATTTGAGTGCATTGGGTAATCTAGGGCTGGTACGTGGTTGCCACGTTGTTGCTGGGTTTAGGGTCTAGGGCTTTGGAGTACTGACGGTTGATGAAGTCCTCTGGGGATCCGAATTTGAGAGGCCCCTTTCTCCAGCCCTGACGGTAGCGCTCGATCCTAGATGGCGGGTGCACGGGTATCTTGGCCAAGAGATCCCAAGAGCGCAGTGATCCTCTGTTCCAACAGAGATTGCTTCAGGCTGGCAGGCCTTGCGCATGAATCTAGATGCCTGAAATGTATACCTAAACCCTAATCCCTAAACCCTAAACCCTAAACCCCCTAAACCCTAAACCCTAAACCCTAAACCCTCACACAAGGATAACTTGCCTTGACTGTTGGGCGCCTTTGCTCTGCGGAGTTCTACAAGCTCAAGGTTCCTCTCGGGGTTTAGGGTTTAGGGTTTAGGGTTTAGGGTTTAGGTTTTAGGGGGCCTTTTGCTTGCTGCCATCAAGCCCTCGAACCAAGAATTTTCAACTCCTTGAAAAGGCCCCCTTTGCAGGGTTTAGGGTTTAGGGTTTGGGGTTTGGGGTTTAGGGTTTAGGGTTTAGGATTTGATGCCCTTAAGCCCCATAACACCCCTACACAAAGCCCATCGACCCTACGCCAATCCCCAAAGCTCCTAGACCCGATAGACCCGACATCCCGAACCCTGAAAGCAACCCCCTGAACCCAGAACCCCTAAACCTGAAATCTTCCGAAACCCGAAGCCTAAACACATTTAAGCCCTTTCCCTGGAAACCCGAACGCCGAAAAGGGTCTCCCAATTCCTAAGCCCTCAACCCTCGAACCCTAAACCCTAAACCCGAAACCCAAAATCAAAACCCCTGCAACGTGGGCCTCGGCGATCTTCGCCGGCGCTGCAGCACCGCCCACGGCGGCGGGCGAGGGTAGGCGGAGAGCCTGGAAGTACATCAGTATCTTGGTTGCTCTTTGACCCCCCAATAAAAGTTTAACTTTTAGCTCCCTTTAATATGAAATTAGAGGAACCCCAACACTCATAAAGGGCTAAGGTTGTAGTAAAGTCCCACCTAGAATATGACCACTATTGTAATGATTGCTGTTGGTATTGTTGTTAGTTTCATGCTTTTTGTTGTTGTTAGTATTAAAGCATACGGCGGTGTAACTGTACCTGGTTTCTGCTACTTTTCTTGGGGGGGGGCGGGGGGGGGAGGGGGTGGGTTGGGGGGGGGGGTTGGGGGGGGGGGTGGGGGGGGGGGTGGGGGGGGGGGGTGGGGGGGGGGGGAGTGGGGGGGGGGGGGGGAGGGGTGGGGGGGAGGGGGGGGGGGGGTGGGGGGGGTGTTGGGGGGTTGGGGGGGGGGGGGGGGGGGGGGGGGGGTGGCGGGGGGGGTATTGCATGCCCAAAATATTTGTATTTACAGCGTTTTCGAACCTTTGTAAAACATACTGCACAAGGATGTGGAAGAAGAAATCTGTCACAAGCGTCCAGCCTTTCGCGACCATGCCCAACACACGTCCCACAAAAACCGTCAAAGTCCTGAAATTTGGCAAATGCGTTTTCGGAAATGCAAGCCTCCAAAAAACACAGCTGCAGAGGCTGTCTTGGCAGAAATGCATGAAAACATCGCAAATTACAGTGTTTGCCGCGCATGCACACAGCAAAGCTGTGAGACTCGCGTCACGACTGCACACACAGCAAAGGAAAAGTCCCATAGCGCTCAAAGGCCCCAACAACAAAATGACCCCAAATCTTGCAAAAACCCAACGTTTCGTTAAAACGACATACGAAATCACGCCTTTCCAAAAACTCCCAAAATAGGTCTGCCGCCTAGGCGAAACGCTAACTTTAACAAAACATAGGGTACGGTTTCCACGGCGGCGGGTTATCAAAGTACGTGGCTACTGCACTTCTTACTATCAGAACCAGTATGGTGGTTATTGTTGTTCTTATATTTATTGCTAGTACTCCTGCTGTTCCTAGTGTTTGTTTATTATTGTTATTCTGATGTTTGTTGCTAGTACTGCTGCTATTGTTGGTGTTATTGTTATTGGATATGTTCGTGGAATTTGTACAAGGAATGGTGGGAGCGCGGTGTGGGAGGGGTCAGGCGGGCGTGGTGGGGGGGGGGGGGGGGGGGGGGGGGGGGCGCTTGGAGATTCATGGTACTTATTAACCAACTGTAACTGTACTTATACCCCACTTATAAGCCCCTGAAGTGCCCTAACATGGTTACAAGTAAAGTTATGAACCGGCTTGTCATTTTGTTGTCATTGTCTGCGTCGTTGGCCCTGCCGTTTGGGTCTTGGAGCGTTGGCCTGATGCGCCTTCTGATAAGGTACTTGTCTTCTCCGTGCCTCTATCGGCGCCTGTTTGCTTCATCTGGCGAGGAGACATCCGGCAGTTCAGGAAGCGTGGAAGCTTCAAAGAGCTGAGAAGCAGACGGCAATCGAACAACAGGCATAATAATGAGTGACAGCAAGATGGAAAGGCAGAAGCACCAACCAGAAAGAAGAGTGAGAGAAGACATGGCAAAAGATGGTTGCCAACAAATGACTTTAAAAGGCAGGAAAATGACAGGGACAAACGAAATGACAAAACAAATTCATGGACATGCCATAAGATCTGCAGGCAATCTTCTTATAACCCTCGCCCTAAAACCCCAACACCCGCTGAAAACTGGCAAATGGCCCTGGGCCCCCAAAAGCCTTTGAACCAAAACGGTAACCCCTAGTTAGGGGTTAGGGTTTAGGGTTTAGGGCATAAATTCCCTAAACTCCCTAAACCCTGACCTCCGCCGCATCTTGCATGGCCAGATAGGGCTGGCCCAGTGATGACAGCACGCGCCTCGGGGGGGGGTTTCTGGAAAAACATTCGCAGGACAAACATGTCAAATGTCCTACCTAAAAGGGAAGCCTGGGTTGAGGGTCTTGCTTTTTTTGTCGAGGGTTTACAGGCCACAAGCACGAACCCCTCGCTTGAAGATGCACATCCCACACAGCAAGACCTTCCTAAGCCCGAAAGCGCTGCGCTGGAGGGTGCGTTCGAGGACCTGTTCCGTGAAGCCGGGAATTGCATGCGCCCCCTGCTGCCTCCGAACTCCCTCCCCCCTGAGGGCGGAAGCCCGAAAGAGCGCGTCGATGATTCCGCGTACGGAGCTAAGGGGACAGGGCCAAACCCTAACCCCAATACTCCCTCCCTAGCCAGTCTCCTCAATGTACGCTTTAATAGGGGTTCCTATGTAGTAGCCCGAGACCCCAAGTATATACCATATAAGTACATAGATCCTTGCAGAAACCAGTCTCTTCAATGGAAGCAAGGCAGGCACCCTCAACTGCCATGCAGGCAAAGAGCGCGCACGCGACGTGCCTCGGCGTGGAGTAGGGTTTACAGCTTACGTGGAGGTTTAGGGTTTAGGGTTTAGGGTTTTAGGGTTTAGGGTTTAGGGTTTAGGGTTTAGGGTTTAGGGTTTAGGGTTTAGGGTTTAGGGTTTAGGGTTTAGGGTGGAGGTTCATGGTACTTGTTAACCAGACTGTACCTGTAACCAGACTAGGGCACTTAAGTACCACAAACCTCCAAGTAGGGTTGCTCCGTGGAAGGGGGACATGCCCCTGAAAACTACCATCCCATTCCCTGTCTGATTCGCCTTTGCTAGATGTATAAACACACCCTAAACCCTGCAAAACCTGCAAACCCTGAACCCGAACAAGCCTATACCCTAACAAACCCAAAACCCTTGCAACCCAAGAGCCTATCAAACCTATAAACCCCTAAAAACCCCCATCAACCCTACCAGCCCTAACCTATGAGGGTTCGTTGGGCTTTTTAGGTTTTGGGGTTTGGGGGCTTCGGGTTTAGTTTTTGTTGTAGGGTCGAAGGGTTCAGGCAGGTCTAATTTCTGAGCCCTACAAACCCTCAATCCCAAACTCCGAACCCTGAGCCCCAAACCACTCCGAAGCTCTTACTTCTACAAAAGAAAGAAAGTAACGGCTCAAATTTGGTTATTCCTGCTAATTGAGTAAGGAATCCAAAAAGCTTGAAGTTCAACTATTGGCTGAGTACGCCCTCAACCCTAAACACTGGCCCTAAACCCTAAACCCTAAACCCCCTAGCCTTGCTTGCAAGTTGCAACTGCAGCAGAGCTTCCAGCACTCGGTGGTCGCCGCATGTCTCAGGGCAGGCGGGCTAGAGCAGCTAGGGTTTAGGGAAAAGGGTTTAGGGTTTAGGGTTTAGGGTTTGGGGTTTAGGGAAAAAGGTTTAGGGTTTAGGGAGTAGGGTTTATAAGGGCTGAGGGATTAGGGTTTAGGGCTGAGGGTGTAGCCTTGGGGTGCTGAACGCAATAGTGTGCAGACAGGCCCACCCCAAGACCGCCCAAACACTACTTGCAACGAGCCAAACCAAGGCCGAACCAAAGCCAGCCCACATTCAAAACTTCTGCACTCGACGCTGTACTTCGGGCGTATATCTATTATGGTATGCTTCCTTATGTCACGGAGCTTGAGACATTAGAAAATCAAGCATGCGAGGGGAAGTTTTAGGTTTGCGGCGGGGGACATCTTCGGGCGGAGGGTGTCCTCGTTGCTTCTTTTTCTGGTCCGGATTGTCGGGGCTGCATGGCGAAAGACTTGTTGCAAAAAAATGCCTTGTGAATCTGAAGGATGTGTAAAGGCAACATCCGGGAGAAAACTTAGGTTTTGCGTTTGGGAGGAGTCTTCGGCCAGAGGGCCTTCTCATTGTTTTATTCTCTACGTCGGATCGCCAAGCTACATGGCGCGAGTGTGGTGATGCAATGAGGCCTCGTGCAAAACATGCTCAGAAGGTTCTGAGAACAAGTTAGGCTTGTAGCCCCCCTGCTTACTGGCAGGGTTTAAGGGCCCCCGACCTACTGTTGCCAGAAAGATACCTTGTAAAGAAATTTAGGTTTTGCGTTGGGGGGAGTCTTCGGCCGGAGGGGCCTTCCCATTGTTGTGTTTTTTCCGATGTCGGATTGTCAAGGCGACGTGGCGAAAGTGTGGTTATATACATACAAGAACATGCTCAGAAGGTGCCAAGAACAATTTTGGTTTGCAGCACGCGCAGGGGCTTTGAGAGACCGCCAAGGCTCCTGGGAAGCTTCCAGAACCTCCCCAGACAGCTTCCAGAAATTCCCAAAAGCTTCCGGAGGCTTCCAAAGGCTTTTGTCAGGGCATGCAAGTGGCTTCCAGGCTTCTCAGGGAACCCACATAAAACCAGAAACGGGGCCTTCCTGTATGAGGCTTTGAGGGCCTTCCATGGGCCCCAAAATGAAGCGTTTTTGAAGGCAAACTTTCCCTTTCAGGGGGGGTCGGAGTTTTGGCGACGGGGGACTATAGGCTCATGGGAAGCCTCCAGGGCCTCCCGCGCAGGCTTCTAGGGGTTGCCAAGGTTTCTGGATACTTTTAAAGGCTTTTGTGAGGGCATGCGAGAGTATTTAACAATCGCATTTTCATTGCGGGCCCAACCCACTCCTGGGCTTCCCCTTGACAAAAACTAGGCTGTGAAAAGGTCGCGGGGGGCCCTTCGCTAGAATTGGGGTTTTCGAAGCTTTTCAAGGCTGCCGAGAAGCTTGGAAGGGTTCAAGGTCCCCCTACTTTAAGGTCCCCCTGCCTACTGGTAGGGTTTAAGGCCCCGGTTTGAGGCCTCCTTCTGGGAGGGTTTCTGCAATGGCAGGGTTTAAGCTTCCCCTGCCTACTGGAAGGCCCCTGCTTACTGGGAGGGTTTAAGGTCCCCCTGCCTACTGGAAGGGTCTGGAGGGTTTAAGGTTCCCCCACTGGAAGGGTTTAAGGCCTCCCTGCTTACTGGGAGGGTTTCAGGTCCCTTGCCTACTGGAAGGGCTTAAGGCCTCCCTTACTGGAAGGGGTTGAGGCCACCTCCCGCAAGCCGTCGCACTGTGCTAGCCCCCCTGATTCTTAGTTGGGAATGCGGGAAGTAGTACCCTATAGATATACCCTTTGAGGGATTCCATGGGGGTACCTCATTGCCTCATGCCCTACAAAGAAACCAGCTGGCCTCCTCTGGCGGCAGCTCATACAGGATGTCAAGGCCCTGGCAAGATGCAGTGTGCCCTCGGGTCAAGCTTTCAGTCCTGAGTTTGAGGTACGCAGGGATTTAGGGTTCATTGACTAGGGTTCAGATTTCAGGGTTTGGGTTTGGGATGTTCCCCCTTATACTAACACATGATGAGGATGAACCCGGCACACCTTCACCGCTATAAAGCCCTATAAACCCTATCCATTAAACCCTCATAAACACCATAAACCCCGGAAACCCTGCAAACCCTCTAAACCCTGTAAGCCCTCTAAATCCTAGCAGTAAACCCTTTCGACCTTACAAACCCTACAAACCCTATGAACCATAAAAGCTCGCTCAACTCCGTCAACCCCTTACTTCTCCAAAAACCAAGGGAAGAAAAGGTTAAACTTTACGAAATAAGGAACCCCCGAAAAGTTCAAAGCTCAAAGTTCAACTAATCGCTAAGTAAGCCCTCTACCCTAAACACGAACCCTGTAAAACCCCGAGAAAAAAACGTATAAAACACCATAAAAAAAAAACATGAAACAGCCTCTAAGCCCTCTAAGCCCTCTAAAACCCTAAACTCTAAACCCTATATAAACCCTAGACCCTAAACCCTAAACCCTGAACCCTAAACCCTAAACCCTAAACCCCAAACCCCAAACCCAAAACCCAAACTCTGAGATTTCAGCAGTTCCACGAGCTGGCCTGGCGAAACAAGGCCACGGCCTGACGCTTTGCTGCCTCGTCGCCGTCCTCGCCAAATTACGGGGCACAAGTTAGGGTTTAGGGTTTAGGGTTTAGGGTTTAGGGTTTAGGGTCTAGGGTCTAGGGTCTAGGGTTTAGGGTTTAGGGTTTAGGGTTTAGGGTTTAGGGTTTAGGGGTTAGGGGTTAGGATTTATAAGTAGCCCCTAAATAACCCCTAAGGCCCCTTATAAGGGTCCCGCCTTTAGTCCCTTGGCCAAAGCTCCGGACGCCAAGACGCCGTTGCTTTAGGGTTGAGGGTTTAGGCTTATTCCGGGGTGTAGGGTCTGGGGTTATTCTTGGGTTTAGGGTTTAGGGTTTAGGGTCTGGGTTATTCTTGGGTTCAGGGTTAGTTTAGGGCTTTTCTTTTGGGCTTGGGGACTTGAGGGCGCAGGTTTTTTGGATTTGGGGGTCAGGGTTTCGGTTCTTAGGGCAACCCTCAGCCTGAACCCTTGACCCTGCACCCTTAAGCCTGAACCCTGAACCCTTAACCCTCAACCCTGAACTGCAGCCTGCAGGGCGCGGCCGGACTCCTCTGCCTCCGCTGCGGCCGCCAGGAGCCTGGGGCCGGGGGTACTTGGAGGATTGCGGGCTTAGGTTCATGGTACTGAATAACCCAACTAAGTTGTAACCCGATTATAACTCATGTTAGGGCACTGCAGGGGCTTATAAATATATATATATATATATATAAGTACAGTTATAGTTGGGTTAGAAGTGCCCTGAAACTCCAAGCAGGTACATAGGGGTCTACACCTCAAGGTATCAAGACCCAACCGCCTGGATGCTGCGGCCAGGGGCTCTAGGGACTTTAGGACTTCGCACTCGGCGTTCAAAACCCTAAACCCTAAAACCTAAACCCTAAACCCTAAACCCTAAACCCCTAACCCCTAAACCCTAAACCCTAAACCCTAAACCCTAAACCCTAAACGATCGTTTGGGGTGCGGGTCCCAGGGCTTGGGGGTTTCTGGTTTCGGGCTTGGAGTGTGTAAACAAAGTGGGGTGCTGCTGCTAGATGGTCGGCTTGCTGTTACGGAACAGGCACATTGCCGAGAAGAGGAGTCCAAACATTATTCAGTATACATGTGTGTATATCTCTATAGATAAATAAATATATATATATATATGTATGTAACGGTGAGCATATACAGTATACATATCTATCTCCCTCTTGTTGTTATACTATGCCAGCTTTATTTAAGCCTCCTCAAGAGCAACCCGGTGATTGTTCCGGGCTGGTCTGGAGAAACAGCACCAGGGTCGCACGAAAAGCCTCCCCATCCTAAACTCTGGCTGGTTCTTAGTAGGGAATGAGGGACCCATATAATCCCTTAAAGGGTGTATATATATATATATACATATATATATATATAGGGCCACATTCCCTAGTTCCCTACTGAGAACCAGGGGGAACTGCCAACATTCCAAAAAACCCTTGCACTATTCGAAGCCCGAAGCTTCAAACCCTGAACCCCCCGAACGCAGAAACCTCCAGCAAACATCTGGCTAGTTCTTAGTAGGGAATGAGGGAATGAGGTACTCCTTAAAGGGTAGGTATAGGGCCCTCACTCCCCCTAAACCCTAAACCCTAAACCCAAAACCCCAAACCCTAAACCCTAAACGCCCATTCCCTACGAAGAACCAGAGGGGGACCTCCCGGAGTGCTGTCTCGTAGCAGGTCGGAGCTCACCAGCGCTGGCATCCGCTCATTTGGCAGCCCACGCTGGTGGCTTACGGAAGGAGAGGGGTTTGGGTTTAGGGGTTTACGGTTTAGGGTTTAGGGTTTGGGGTTTAGGGTTTAGGGTTTGGGGTTTAGGGTTTAGGGGTGAGGGTTGAGAGGGCTGAGGGGCTCGTAGGGGTGTGAAGCTTTTCTTGGAGGGCAGC
Organism: Symbiodinium natans; assembly: GCA_905221605.1. Taxonomy (NCBI): domain Eukaryota; class Dinophyceae; order Suessiales; family Symbiodiniaceae; genus Symbiodinium; species Symbiodinium natans. The sequence goes on from CAJNDS010002533.1 coordinate 44,783, forward strand.
AAATCAGCTTTTGGGGGGCCATCAGTGCTTTTTTGCCTTGGGGAGGGGAGCTCATGGAGTCTGGAGGGTTTCTGGGTTCTGTAGGTGTCGGGGCTTTTGAAGTTGCTGCGAAGGCTTCTTCCCAGTGTTTGGGAGCGGTTTCAGGGAGCTGAGGCTTGAGACGTAGAGGCGCAAGGGCCGCTTTTTGGTCGTGTTTGTCTCCAAGGTGGCTTACCTAAAGGCTCCTATGTACTACCTTTGTAGGTTCAGTCTATAAGTACAGTTATCATTGGATAATGAGTCCTTATGAACCTCCAAGTACATTCGAGCCTTCAGGTATGGATAACACTCCTCTGTGACGCACTGGAGCGTCGCGGCGTGCTTGCGCGACAGGACAACGTATCTAGGGGTTCTGCCTTCGACCCTCAAGGTTGTACCCTTGGGTTTTGGGGACCCTTTTTGGAACCCTTTTTAAGGATCCCTAAGGGAACAGAGGGGCCACATAAGGAGTATATTAAGGGGAACCTTTAGGGGTACGAGTCTTCATCCCTGAAAGAGTACGGTCAAGGCGATCTTAAGGGAGGGAATCCAAAAGGGAAGTGGGGGGGGGGATACTTGGAGGTTCATGGTACTTATTAACCCCATAACTGTACGTATAACCCAATGACAGCGATGTTAGGGCACTTAAGGGGCTTATAACCGCGTTATGAGTGCAGTGAGAGCTGGGTTCTAAGTACCATGAAGCTGTTTGCCTGAGAGATCTCAGAACGAGAGCTTGCATACCCTGGATAGATCATCGGGTCATATCGGGTCTAGGTTGTTTGGCTCCGGGTGTGCTCCTGGAACCTCTGCAAAGATGGCTTGAGCAACATTGGGGTTCCGCGGGCCCTCAGCCCTGAATCTTGAACACAGGCGGTTCGGGGTTTGGGGTTTCAGGGTAGAGAATTCCAAGGTCTGTGGTTTCAGGTTTTGAGGTTCGCAGTAAGCCCTTGACTTTGGCAGAGTTTGCCTGGCCTGTGTGGAGCTCCAGTCCTTAACCCCTACACGAGTTTAGGGTTTAGGCTTTAGGTTTAGGGCCTCAAGCCAAAACATCGCCCTCCCACCCCCACTTTTTACCCGCATGCCCGCCAGCATCTTGGGCGAGACATCCTGGAGATTTCTGATTTTGGGTTTATGGTAGTCTGGGGTTTATGGTAGTTTAGGGTGTTTTGGTAGTTTAGGGTTTTGGGTAGTTTACGGTGGTTCAGAGTGGTTTAAGGTTTAGGGCTTAGGGTTCAGGGTGGACTTGCATGGTTTATGACATCTCCTCATGTTTTCAACACGACTCTCTTCTCCCTAACACAAAGAGATTGAATGAATAGGCTCAGGTTACGGTACTATGGGGTAATCCTAAACGGCATAAATGCTTAAACCCCTTCAACCCTTACACCCTAAGCCCTTAAATTCCAAACCCTCTCAACCCTGAACTCTTAAACCCTCAGACCCTGTAAAGCCCTAAACCTTGGGATGTTCCCCCCCTATACGAACAGTCCTTCATAGGGATTATAGCACCCCTTTAAAATCTCTAGTAAGGATTGTTGGTAGAAGGGGGAGCGTCCCAACCCAAGCCCTTCAACCCTGTAAGGTCCTAAACCCTATAAAGCCCTTAAAGCAGAACCCCTCTTGGGTTTGAAGTCTTAGGGGCTTAGGGATTGAAGGGCTCCACTTCAGGGTTTGGGGGTTTAGGGTTTTTAAGGGTTTAAGTTTCGGGCTTAGGGTCTTGAGGTTACTTAGGGTTTTGTGTTCAGCCCCCTCCACACTTGACATCCCAACACCCACGACACCTCCAATTCTATCTCCTGTCTTTGGTTACCTAGCTTCAGGGTTAACAAAAATGCAGAAAAGTGTGTGCCTCAGAATAGGGGCTGAATGCCCCAGCCCAAAAAGATTCACCTTCAAAAAATATATATCTATATATATATAGAGAGAGAGAGATTCTACATAGCCAACAAGTTTCAAGGTTACCTACCTAGTCTGTAAGAAATAATAGGAACTGCAATTGGACCGCCCTTGGGATCCAGGTACTGTGCAAATCGAACCTAAACCCTAAACCCTAAACCCCAAACCCCAAACCCTAAACCCGAAACCCCAAACCCCTAAACCTAAACCCTAAAACCTAAGCCGAACCCCGCTGGCAGCCTGAGAGTCTATCCAGCCACGAGCTCTGCATCTTGCAAGCATCCAGTCGCTCTCCTTTGCCAAGGGGCCCCCTAGACCCTAAACCCTAAACCCTACACCCGAAACCCTGAAACCGAAGTCCGAAAACCCCTAATATAGGGTTCAGGATATTTACGAACAATGTTCCCTTATGGCCCCTTTAAAATTCTACTATAATATTTCTTCGGGTTGAGGGTTTAGGATTTAGGGCTTGGGGTTTCGGGTTTCCCAGAACCCTGTTCTAACTACTAAGGCTCTCACGGTAAAGCCCTAACAGAACCTGGGAACTTTGGGGATGCAAGAGGTTGGAGGCCTATGCCTCATCTCTGAACCAACACACCTCAACCCTAAGCTCTCAACCCCAGACCCTGAATCCCACACCAGGCCAGGCCCTGAATCTTCAAACCCACCAAAAACCCCAAAAATCCTGAGCACTAATTCCTGAATCCTACAATGAAAAAGCCTAAGCCCTACGGCAAAAACCCACAATAGCCCCAAGCCCTCTAAAACCCTAGCAACCCCGAGCCCTCTTGAACCCTATAAAAGCCCTTCTAAGCCCTCTAAAACCCAACCCTAAACCCTAAACCCCCTATAAAACCATACAAAACGCCATAATGCCCTGTAAAAACCCATCAAAAATATAAGACCCTAAACCCTAAACCCTAAACCCTAAACCCTAAACCCTAAACCCAGCAGAAAGCAAGAAAGAAAGCCCTCTCGGCGCCTCGATGGCCTCGGCGGCCTCGCGCCTGGCGCGTCGAAGAGCCGCGCGCTCCTCGGCGTCGCCAGGGTCGTCGGCCTCTGCAGGTGCTTTCGGCGGTTTAGGGTTTAGGGTTTAGGGTTTAGGTTTAGGGTTTAGGGTTTAGGGTTTAGGGTTTAGGGTTTAGGGTTTAGGGTTTAGGGTTTAGGGTTTAGGGTTTTCAGCCCAGGAGGCTTGGGGCTTTAAGGGGGTTTACGCGTTTGGGGCTCTAGGGTTGAAGGGGTTTGAGGCTTTGGGGTTTCACGGTTTAGGGGTTTTAAGGGTTCAGGGACGTGGGGTTTAGGCTCTCAGGCTCATGCTAGTGCCGGCAAGCTTCATCTTTGGGTTTGAAGAGGGTCTCTCAATAGTTTTAAGCTGGAAATTTTCGCATGCCCCCCTCCGCCTTAAAGGGGCATAGAGGGAGTTCAAAGCCTTCACTAGCCCAGTAGCCATATCATAATAATTAGGGTCCTTGTTTTGAAGGTATAATAAAGCCCCTTTATCATCTGGGGTACTATAATCCATATTAAGGACTAATGCTTAAACCCAGTGCCGCGAATTCCCAGGACCCGCGCCCGCGCCGCGGTGGCCAGGTGCCGCAGGTCGGCCCCAAAGTCCATGGCCTCCTGGCGGAGCCTGTCTTTGCAAGTCCCGTTTGGGGTTTGGCGTAGTTGTTGGTTCAGGTTTTCATGAGTTGGGAGGAGGGAGGGGGGGGTGGTGGGGGCGGTGGGGTGGTGGGGGCGGTGGGGGTGGTGGGGGTGGTGGGGAAGGTGGGCCAGCCCAATGGCCGATGCAGCCTTAGGGCTTGGGGGTTTAGGGCAACGAGGGGTTAGGCTTATTTGGGTTGGGGCTTAGCGATTGTAAAACACCATTTCCTAGACAGAAAAAACATCCTCAAAAAGTCCAAGAACTTTTGGCCTGCCCATCGCTGGAATGCGACCAGCTCTACTGTAGGGGCCTTTATAATTAGAAGAGGGTTTTGGGGGGATATTATAGTATACTCATAAGGGGACCATATATTATATAGAAGGGAATGCTACTAGGAACTATCCCAACGCCTATGTTGCACAGGGCCACCTTTTCACGCAGCAACGAGAGCTGAGCCTTGCAAACTGGGGGCTCAACGAACCCTGGGCTTAGGGTTTAGGGTTAAAGTGTTTAGGGTTTAGTGTTCACGGGCATCAAATTATGGAGAGCATCGGTTACACGATCTTACTTTCAGGATTCAGTATGTGGTTCCCCAGGTAAGCTCAAGCCGCAGCCATGGCAACATCACTCAGCATCGCCCCAGGTCACAACAGATCCATCGAATAAAACCGCTGCAAAAGTGCCTCGGGAAGCCTGGACCCGCTGCACGTTCTTCAGGCGATGTTGCACAGCTCGACTGCCGCCGCCACATCCCCAATTGACCACAGATCCATCGCCTAAGACGGCAGCAAAGGACCCATGGGAGGCCTGAACCTGTTGCACATCCTTCAGTTGCTCATGGACAGGCGTCGCCGCCACAGACAGCGATGCCCCAGGTCACGACAGTCCCGTCGACCAGGATTGCAGCAAAAGCTGCCTGGGTGGCCTGGACATCCTTCACCTTCGTTAGCTGGTGTTGCACAGCACTGCTGTCACCACCAAAGGGAGGATCGCCCCAGGTCACCGCAGACCCATCGACCAAAATAGCGGCAAAGGCCCTTTGGGAAGCCAGGACACGTCGCACATGCTTCAGGTGATCACGCACGGCCCTACTGTCTCCGCCAAAGCGAGGATCGCCCCAGGTTACGACAGACTCGTCGTTCAGGATTGCAGCGAAAGCCTGGTGGGAAGACTGAACCTGCTGCACATCCTTGACTCGATGTTGAACAGCACTACTGTCACCACCAAATCGAGGATGGCCCCAGGTCACGACGGACCCATTGCAGATTGCGCAAAAGCCCTTGGAGAAGCCTGGACCCGATGCACGTTCTTCAGCTGATGCTGCACAGCCCTGCTGTCGCCGCCGCATTCGGCATCACCCCAGGTCACGACTGATCCGTCGACCAGGATCGCGGCAAAGGCTCTTTCTGAAGCCTGAACCTGCTGCACGTCCTTCAGCTGATGCTGAACAGCATTGCTGTCTCCGCCGGCGCAAGGCATCCCCCAGGTCACGACTGACCCATTGCTTAGGACGGCAGCGAACGCTCCATGGGAAGCTTGGACCTCTTGCACGTTCTTCAGCCGATGCTGTACAGCGCTACAGTCACCAGCTTGCACTGCCCCAGGTCACCACAGATCCATCGGCCAGAACTGCTGCGAAAGCTCCGTGGGAAGCCTGCATCTGCTGTACATTCTTCAGCTTTTCTTGCACAGCAGTGCTGTCTCCAGCGAAATCAGCCTTGCCCCAGGTCACGACAGATCCATCACCCAAAACTGCAGCACCGGCGCTGTGTGAGAAGGATACTTGAGTTGGCGCTACATGCATTGTGATCACGTCGCCGGATCGCAGTCCGCACTTTGTGATTGTTTCCGAGCCGTCCAGCACATGTCCAGAGGAGGTTACAAGCCTTCCCCTGCCAACTTCCAGAATGCTCTGGGCTTGCAGCATCACCTCGTCGACAGAAGCATCCGCTCCTGCATCTACTGTGGCAGTCCGGCCACTCAGCAGAGTGACCTGGATTCGAATCGACATCCTGCCGGATCGGGCTGCGAAACCAAGATGGGGGGTTGTTGTAAACTACGGGCCTTTGTTGGTACCCTCAACTACCTGAACCCTGAACCCTGAACCCTGAACCCTGAACCCTGAACCCTGAACCCTGAACCCTAAACCCAAAAACCCTAAAACCAAAACCCTAAACTGTTTAAACCTAACCCCTTAAAAACCCTAAACCCTAAATACCAAATCCTACCCTAAACCCTATACCAGAACAGGCGCCTTACAAGGGGCCACCATCAAGTAGACCAACCCCGACATGCTACCACTATGCCTCTGTCCAACTGCCTGAAGAAAAAACAGCTCTGGTGTCAAAGCTCTACTGGGGTTTAGGGTTTAGGGGTTTAGGGGTTTAGGGGTGTAGGGTCTACATGGGCAGGTTTATTTTCCTTTTTGGGATACAGCTGCAATGTATCGAATGAAAAAGGCACCGCGGTTTACAGAACAAACTCTTTGTAGGTGGCTGTATCAAATCTGTGGTTACGGGGAATTAAGAAATAGGTGGCCTTCTCGCTTATGCATGGCTACACGCAGGGAAGTGCGGTACCCAACTCCCCAATTTCCCTGTATCCTTTTTTTGTTTCATGGGGTCTTGGGCAAGTCACGACGCCTCCTTCGGAGGGTGCGATTCATAGCTCAGGATAGGTGCCCTAAACCCTCAACCATCAACCCTCAACCCTAAACCTAGCCCCTAAACCCTAAGCCCCAGCTTAAAATGGTATAGGGAACTCTAGGTTTGGATAGCATGAGAGTTATACATGCCTGAACTCGCCCCAAAACCTACTGCTTTTTGAATCATATTGCTGCAAGTCCCCTTAGACTCTGAGTGCCCCTAAACCCTAAATCCTAAACGCCCTAAACCCTAAACCCTAAACACTAAACCCTAAACCCTAAACCCTAGACCCTAAACCCTAAACCCTAAACCCTGAACCCTAAGCCCTAAACCCTAAACCCTACACCCTAAACCCTACACCCTAAACCCTAAACCCTAAACCCTAAACTCTAAACCCTAACCCTAAACCCTAAACCCTAAACCCTAAACCCTAAACCCTAAACCCTAAACCCTAAACCCTAAACCCTAAACCCTAAACCCTAAACCCTAAACCCTAAACCCTAAACCCTAAACCCTAAACCCAGATTCAGTACCCCGGCCCGACTTTGGCCTCACAATCTCATCCATCACTAGGTCGTCCGTTTGATGGTCGGTGCCCTGCGGTTGCGCGATGTCACCCAAGACCCAAAACCATCCTCAACCCTAGTACCTTGGGGTAAAGAAGGAGCCCTGCAGAGTTTGCTCCATCGACTCTGATCGGGTACATGATTCCAGACTAGAGAGCATTCGAAAACCAAACCCTAAACCCTAAACGTGTGAGAACATACAGCTTGCAGGCTTAGTCCTTACCCAGAGCAACCTTGCTTGGAGGTTCATGGTACTTATTCGCCAATTCTATCTGTACTTACAGCTGTACTTGTAACCATATTAAGGCACTTAAGGGGCTTATCAGTGGGAAATAAGTACAGTTCTAATTGTTTAACAAGTACCATGAACCTCCAAGTGAGGATGCGTGAAAACCCCCTATCCCGGAAGATATCACTGAATGACGTATTTGTTCTTGCTTACTCTTATCGTTTTCTCGAATTTTAGCATTATCCTGAACGTTATCGTTCTTTTCTAATTACTCTTTTCATTTTTCCGAGCAAAACGCACATCTGTTCATTTCGGGGCGCTTCCCTTTACTTTTCAACACCGGGGGTTTGTTCATAGGTATGGTAATGGAATCAGGTGGCTGTTGCGCTGTTTGCGGGGGCGGAACTGAAAACACTCTCAGCCAACCTAACCCCGTAACACTCAGCGATTCCCCACACACACTCAGCCCCTGCTTCCCAAACCACTGAACTGAACCCTAGCCCCTCAACCGCAAGCTTCTGAAACCGCTGATCGTCAACCAAATTCCAAACCATTCACACCATAAAGCTCCTAACAATCGAGTCTGTGCTTTCTGGAGTCCTTAAGGGCCTTCACCTTGGTTGTAAAGAAAAGGTTATGTGCCCACCCCACATGTGACCTACCGCCAGGAAGGCGACGATAGGGACACATGGGACACGCCGGCCTTAAGGGCTACCGGCACAGTTCTGCTCACACCCCCCACTTCAAGAGAGGCGTTGCAGCCATGCTGCAGCGGCGATTTTGAAGCCGCAAACAGAACATGTCTTTTGAGGGGCTTCAGGGCCAGCAGCACTGCATGGGAGAGCCTACAACAGATACCGCCACACAACTGCTTTGACATTCCACGACCTTCTTGGGTCACCTGGTCTCATGCAACGCCCAGTGTAGAGCATACGGCTGATAACCTGTAAAGAAAAGGTTATGTGCCCACCCCACATGTGACCTACCGCCAGGAAGGCGACGATAGGGACACATGGGACGCGCCGGCCTTAAGGGCTACCGGCACAGTTCTGCTCACATTGGTAGCCCAGACCCTAAACCCTAAACCCTAAACCCCAAACAAGGGTACCCTTTCTGGGGTGGTTACTTTCTAATGGGACTCAGAACCAGAAAAATGCAAAAGGGCACCACTGGGCTACCAAGAAACCCTCGCAATCCCCTTAAAACCCCCGAAACCCTAAAGCCCTACAAACCAGAAAGCATCAGTGGTGGCCTCAATGGCAGAGCCAAACTTCTGGCGCAAACGTCGAGGCCTCAAGACACGCTGCAGGAGTTAAGGCCCCTGTTTTGATGAATGTCGCGCTGCTGACGCAGCTGAAGTAACCAGGCACCCCGGCATGTGCAAGTAGTAGGAGGTAGTAGTTGTGAATGCAGAGTGCGCAATGCAGAGACACGTCCTTGCAGTTCTGAGTGCAGAAGCTGTAGGAGTTAAAGCCCTAAACCCTAAACACTAAACCCTAAACAAGGGCTCGCGCAGTAGCTTGTTTCTTCCTGTGAGGAGGAAGCACTTTTGGCTCAAGACTGACAGTACGAATGGCTCTGCGGCCCGAGATGTCGCCTGTGTAGGGTTTAGGGTTTAGGGTTTAGGGTTTAGGGTTTAGGGTTTAGGGTTTAGGGTTTAGGGTTTAGTGTTTAGGGTTTAGGGTTTAGGGTTTAGGGTTGAGGGTTTAGGGTTTAGGGTTGAGGGTTTAGTAGAAGTATGGGCCCTTAACTTGGGTCCCCTGTTATACAACCCTGAAATAGACGAGACATAATAGGGCTCATACCTCGGATCCCTTGTAAATACCTTTCAGCAAGGGTTTAGGGTTTAGGGTTTTAGGGTTTTAGGGTTTTAGGGTTTTAGGGTTTTAGGGTTTTAGGGTTTTAGGGTTTCAGGGTTTCAGGGTTTTGGGGTTTTAGGGTTTTAATTAGGGCCCATACTAAGGGCCCATGATTCCAACCTTAGAAAACTTCAATTGCTTGGGCACACTTGCCCTTTCTTTGAGGTACAAACGTGACCCGAGTGAACCCTCAGCAGAATTCCCAATTCATGTTTAGGGTTTAAGGCTTTGGGCTTCGGGCTTCGGGCTACATATCCTGAGACCGCCGCCCGCGCAGGAACTCTTCGGCGGCCTTTGCGTGTGCCTGGTGACTTTGGTGTTGTTACCAAGGGCCCCATCCTAAATCCTAAACCCTAAACCCTAAACCCTAAAGACGTGAATCTCCACCCTGAAGCCCTCAACCATCCAACCCTGAGCCTAACCCAGACCCTGAACCAGACTTTTTGCCCGAGACCCTAAACCCTAAACCCTAAACCGTAAACTCTAAAGACTCTAAACCTTAAACCCTAAACCCTAAACCCTAAACCCTAAACCAATCTCTGATCAGCCCAAGTCAACTGAAGTCCCCAAACCTCACCCTTCGAATCCGGTGCTGGGCTGACCGGCCCTCCCTGTCTTCTCCTTCTGTCCCAGCATATTTTGAAGGGCGATCCCCTACCCTTAAACCCCTAAACCCTAAACCCTAAACCCCAAACCCTAAACCCTAAAACCCCAATCAAGGTTATATACAGTCCCGTTTATTTTATGGGTGATACCCTTCAACATTAACACCCCCCCCCCCCCCCCCCCCCAAAGCGAACCCCCACTCCTGTCCTCGACTTCTTCTCGCGCACGGAGCGCCTGGAGTTCCTTGGCTTAACGAACCCAAAAAGCAACTAATATAGGGTCGAAAATAATTAGAATAGGGGTTTTGGGGTTATTCTAGTATAAGTACGAAGGGTCCATAAGAAAATATTATTAGTAATTATTCCGACCTCCGTATGATATCAGAGTTTTCAGGTAGGGTCTCTGGGGTTTAAGGTCGGGCTTTGGGGGATGCGGACTTGGGATTTTGTCGGGTTAGAAGCTGCTCTCTTCCTGGCTGAGTCGGTTTCCTGTGGCTCTACGATGTATGCCGAAGGTCAATGCTTCTTTGGGCAGCTGCATGGTCCCTTAGTACGGGCTCTTTATATGTTATAGTATTAGCAGTCGAATTATTTTTAGCCCCAAGAGACCGTGCCTTGCGTCCCTAGACTTGGAGATGAAGACAGGACATGAAGACAGAAGTGTCATGCATCTAGTTCCAGCTCCAGCGGTAAGACTCATGAACAGACGCGTGATATTCAGACCATGGGTTGACGGGGTCTCAAGGTGTGATGGTTGAACAAGGCTGTGGAACAAGAGTCAGAGAGACACAGGCTAGTTTTGAGGTTATACTCCGGGCATGTGAAGTGACGGTTTAGGGTTTTATGTAGGGTTTAGGGAGGAGCGAAGCAAATGGTGTTGAAAGGAAGTTCAACGAAGGTACCATTCGAAGTAGAGACTGGAATAGTGGGGTTTCGGAACTAACTCTCCAACACCATGATCACCAGAGGAAAGAACGATGGTGACAGCGAAATACTCATGATGGTATGTTTAGAGCTTGATGCATTCCTGCGTTCCACCCTAAACCCTAAACCCTAAACCCTAAACCCTAAACCCTAAACCCTGAACCCTAAACCCTAAACCCTGAAACCCTGTAACCCTGAAACCCAGTCCAGCAAGGCGCCTTCAGGGGCTCGTATGGCTCATCTGCATGGCGCAGCACCTGCACGCGGCTCTCAACTAAGGGAGCACTGGGCCTTTGAGGTTTAGGGTTTAGGGTTTAGGGTTTAGGGTTTACGGCCACATTGGCAAAGCAGAACTGCCTCAGAGAAACGGCAGTGTTCGCCTGGCCCCTTTCGCGGTTTAGGGTTTAGGGTTTAGGGTTTAGGGTTTAGGGTTTAGGGTTTAGAGCTTAGGGCTTAGGGTTTAGGGCATGTCGCACGGCAAAGCCGCAAGGCGGAGATGTTTCGCACATTTCTGAAGCCAGCTGCTCAATCAAGCCTGCCCTTAAAACTTAGGGTTTAGGGTTTAGGGTTTAGGGTTTAGGGTTTAGGGTTTAGGGCTCCAAGAACCAAAGGGAAAATGTTGAACTTTATTGTTCCTACTAAATAAGGGAACCCAATAAGTTTAAAGTTCAACTATTGGCTAAGCAAGTAAGTCTTGACTAAAAATCTTGGCCACTGCAACTAGCATCATCTCATCCAGTCTCCCATAAAAGACTTTCGTATAAGGCGGCCCCAACAAAGGAGGGTGGCCCCCTAACTAAGGAACATACCTTAAATCTTCTCAACATTTCCCACCCAGAGAGCCCAATACCCCTGAATTGAGGAATATAGCTTAAATCCAAAAACTGGCTTTGAGGTATAGTCCTCATTTAAGGGGTTTGCGGGCTCTTTGGGCACATATTTTCAAATACAAGTCTTAATTTAGGGGTCTTCGGCTGATTCGCAGGCACTTGCAAGACTTGTTGCCGCCAATTCCGACAGAGGGTTTAGGGATAGGGGTTTTGGGGTGACCCAAACAGCCCCAATACCCTTAGGGTTTAGGGTTTAGGGTGTAGGGTGCCTTTTGTCCATTGCGATTGACAGCTCTGGCCTAGATCAGCACTCGCCCCCGAAACCGTTGCAATTGCTGATGGCCCGAAACTCTAAGCCCTGAACCCTGCACCCTGAACCCTAAACCTGAACCCTAAACCCTAAACCCTAAACCCCAAACCCTAAACCCTAAACCCTAAACAGAAGCAGTCGGACAGCAGGTCTCCTTTTTCTCTTGTCTGGCGTGCTTTGGAGCACAAGTGGGGGTTCTCAAGCGGTGCCAAGTGCGCCACTACCGGCCTTTGGGCCATCCTCTTTGAAAACACTGAGGGGTTCAGGGTTTAAGGTTTGGGGTTTAGGGTTTAGGGTTTAGGGTTTAGGGTTTGGGGTTTGGGGCCTGTAGACCCTAAACCGTGTTTGAGGTCCCTTCCCCTCAGCATCCCCCAATAATGACCCAAGACTAGCAACGAAACCCACATGTTGCTTGAGCAAGGGCATCGCCTGCCCGTGCTACATCAGCTCGGCGTTATCGGTCTAAACCCTAAACCCTAAACCCTAGCAGAGTCTGTGGAGACAGTTGCAGTGACAGGGAATAGGGTTTAGGGTTAGGGTGTCGGGCGTAGGGAGACATGAGAAATAGAGAGAGATAAAGCGGCTAACCTCGTTGGAGGGAGCATGTGTGGTAGAGCCATATAGATAGGTAGCTGCAGCCCATACATACCAAAAGCAAAGAGCCTGATTCAATGATGGAGTGGAGGCAGACATACCGACCCTGCCAAACTCCAAGCCCTGGGCCCTAAACTCGAAACCCTGCCCTGAGAACCCAAACCCACTTTTTGGCAGGTTTTGTGTAGAACTTCCCTTTTTTAGGATTCTCAGGAACCCTACAGAACAGTAGTTTTTGGGTTCTTAAGGCGAAGGCTCAGTCTAAGATCTGGGTTTCATACTACGCCTGGCTTAGGGCTAAAGGATTCGGGGTCCGGGTCACAAAGGTGCCGACGACCATCTAATTTGTGGCCCTAAACCCTAAACCCTAAACCCTAAACCCTAAACCCTAAACCGCAAGGATGGCAAAAGGCAAAGAGCCCACAGCTTCGACCGTTGCAGCATCGGGGCTCGAGTTTCTTAGGTTTCGGTTTAGGGTTTAGGGTTTAGGGTTTAGGGTTTAGGGTTTAGGGTTTAGGGTTTAGGGTTTAGGGTTTAGGGTTTAGGGCTTAGGGCTTAGGGCTTAGGGCTTAGGGCTTAGGATTTAGGGTCTAAGGCTTAGGGTTTAGGGTGTAGGGTTTAGGGTTTAGAATTTAGGGTTTACGGTTTAGGGTTTTAGGGTTTCGGGTTCGGGTGCAGGGTCTTTAGGACGTAAGACTTTTTAGGGGTTAGGCTTGTTTCTTAGGGTAGTTTCACGGTCCCTGAGTATGGGCCCTTAGATGGGATTTTCCCCTTCTATACCCTATATTTTGAATTTAGGGTCTTATGGCTCTAGGGTTTTAGGTAGGGATGTTCCCCCTTGTGTAACAGTCCTTAATGGGATTATAATAGGGGGGAACTTTGATCACTAATCAGGACTTTTTCTATAAGGGGGAGCATCCCAAATTTTAGGGCTCAGGGCGCCCTTAGGGTTTCGGGTTTAGGGTATTAAGGCCAGAGTGTATTTCGGTAAGTTCCAAGCCTGACAGGAGTACCATGCCCGTTTAGGGTCTGATGGCTGTAGGTTTTTTCTTGGCTGCCCTCAGGAGGGTAGCTATAAATTAAGTTTTTAGCTGCCTTATGAAGAAACCCAATAAACCCAAAAAGGCTAAGGATCTAAAGTTACAGTAAAGCACCACAAAGACTACAAAGGTTCCTGAGTTTTGTGGTTTCACCTCTTTATGATTTGGGAATCGGGTGCATGTGGAACCGAAAAATTAGGACCGAGGTAGGCGCCTCTCGTGGGGCTGCTACCACACTGGTCACTGGCATGGAGAGGTGGGGCGATTATACTCTAGGAGTAGGGTTTAGGGTTTAGGGTTTTGGGTTTAGGTTTAGGGGTTAGGGGTTAGGGTTTAGGGTTCAGCCTTCGAAGCTTACGGATGGGGTGGGGAGCCTGCGATGGCAGGTAGGGGGTCCAGGTCTTTGGAGTCTCGGGATGGGGGTCGAAGCTCCAAAGTAGCTGCTGAAGCCCCTAAACCCTAAACCCTAAACCCTAAACCCTAAACCCTAAACCCTAAACCCTAAACCCTAAACCCTAAACCCTAAACCCTAAACCCTAAACCCTAAACCCTAAACCCTAAACCCTAAACCCTAAACCCTAAACCCCAAACCCTAACCCTAAGCTCCCACAAGCTCCATGAAGCTGCGTCGGCCATTCCGCCGAAGCTCTGCCGAAGCAAACTTTTTGGGTTTTGGGGGGCCCTAAACCCTAAACCCTAAACCCTAAACCCTAAGCCCTAAGCCCTAAACCCTAAACCCTAAACCCTAAACCCTAAACCCTAAACTTCAGCCTTGGGATGCTCCTCCCCCTTATGCGAAGAGAGGCCTGCATAGGGATTATAATAGCTAGGCTGCCCAGTAACCATGGCTTAAACAGGGTGCCCCTTTTTTGCTTAAAGGGGTTTAGAAGGGAACCTAAACCCCCAAAAAGGGAATCAGGGTACTACTGGGCATCCTAGGAGTAGGAGATACTATAATCCCTACTAAGGACTGCTAGCATAAGGGGGAACAACACGCAGACCTCAATCTTTGGGGGTTTCCGAGAATAGAGGGTACCCTTTCTGGGGTCCCTTTAAAGGAGATTCTACTCTATTTGGGGTACAAAAGGGGTAGTTATCCCTACAATTGGAAATGCCCATTTAGGGTTGTCTTTCATGTCCACGGGGACCGAGTAGCAATGGCGGTTTAGGGTTTCCCGTCGGAGGCTTCCGAAGATTACGGCCCCTTTTGTGGTGGGGATCTCTTGCTGGCATTCTGCAAATATTTGGGTGTCTCCAAGGTGACCACATTTTTGGAAGCTATCCTGTCAATGTGAGATTAATTGCAGGGGCCAGCGACACCTGGAATTTGCGTCCAGAAACCCAGTAACCCTAAACCTAAACCCCAAACCCCAGGCCCTAAACCCTAAACCCTAAACCCTAAACCCTAAACCCTAGCTTCAAATCTTCGCCCCAGAGCCTCGCCCATCCGTCACAAGGTTCATTGTCAAGGCACGCCGGCATTCTTTGTCTTACAAGCTGAAGATATCGGCTTTGTATGGTGTTCAGGGTTTAGGGTTTAGGGTTTGGCGTGCTGGGGTCTCTGAGCTAGGATGAATTAGTTGTCGGAACTCTTCGCGATGGCACTCCCTTTTCAGAGGCGCCCCCCTTTGTTTCGAAGGCTGTCTAGGGAATAGAGTTGAGGCTGAAAGCCGAAACCCAAGTGCTGCAGCTTCATCAGGGAGGACAGAAGCCTGCCAGGGCGAAAGTGTTCTGAAATGTGCGGCAGTGGCATTAGCTTATTGCTGAAGAAACCACCAAAGATGAATATAAATCATCCTCTATGCTACCCTAATGAATAAGAATATATACCACAGATTATGTCAGTATATACATATGTATATGTATAGATTTGTATTCTATGTATTTTATTTATTTTTATTTATTTTTTCTTTTTTTTTTTTTTTTGGGGGGGGGGGGGGGGCGGTTCTTAAGCAAATCGTAGTAAAGGTGGCAGGTACAACTGACCACCATACAAACCTGCCAATGCAAACCACAGCCCTTGACCAACGCCAGCAGAAATACCATAACATATCATCTACACTTCTATGGCATTCCGTAAGAATCCATGTACCTATATTTGTACAAGCTTGGGGTTTAAGGGGGGTTCCTATGTAGTAGCTTTAGGGTTCAAGGACCATACGAAAGAGGCCCATGGATCCGCAAGGGTTGCAATAAGATGCATGGCCCATCATGGCACTGCATCGCACCCTAAACCCTAAACCCTAAACCCTAAACCCTAAACCCTAAACCCTAAAGCCTAAACCCTAAACCCTAAACACTGCCTTGCGCGCGCGCATGTCGGCTCAACAGAGGTGACACACCTCCCCTTCGCACCTCAACAGCAGGTGATGCTGCCACTAAACTACGGCCACGGCCCGTGCAACAAGCGATCACGACGGGTACTTGTCACCCCCCCGAAGTCCTCTAAATCGTTCATAAGTAGACTTATACTTGGGGTTATAAGTACCCACGAACCTCCAAGTCTCAGCATGGACGGCAAAAAAGCCAAGAATGCCGCAGGGGTGGCCTCCCCATGTGTCCCTGCAACCCGTGCGGCTGAGGAACCCCTCATGCATACCGCACTCCCCCAATGTCCCCCAGTGAGCGCTTTTGCGCATCGCCTCACTGTCATCTGCCAAGTGCGCAGCAGGTTGGCCGAAAAGGACTGTGGTGGATGGGCATGACCCGTCCGTGGATAACAGAGCGCAATACGTCCCACACCCGGCCAACAGCGTGAAGTTTGCTGAGCAAGAGCCGCACTTCAGCAAACTTTGGGTAGGACGAGCAAGCAGCACATCAAGCATAAACTTCCGAACCCGCGTGCCCGCCCGCCAGTTCGCGCGCTTCGGGCACGCACCCACAACCTCCAGGGGGTAGTCGGGTTTACGGTCTGAAGGCTTAGAGTTTCAGGGTGTGCCCCACGCGAGCCGCAATCGCCCAACCCCACCGCCGGTTTTGCAACGCCAGGTACATGCAGAAACACGAGGTTGGCCCTTTTCAACCATATTCCAAAAGTCCTAAACATGACCTTCATAAACCCGGTAAGGGAAAAAATATTCCAAGGGCCTACCCAGAACACATCTGTTAGAGTCTGCTGTCCGAACTCCGAAACCTGGCAAAACGAGCCCATCCTACAAGGAGGGGCCCCCTTGCTATACTAACTATAGTTAAGGGACTTGTAACCTAATTTAGGATCCTTATAACCTAGTTTAGGGTCCCTATGACTCTACTTATAGCTAGGGGGCGGCGCCTGCTTGTAGGTGTAGGGCTTATAAGGGCGGAGGGTTGAGGATTATCATGTGAATTCAAGCATGATGCCTGGGATTGCCCACAATGATCTGGACTTGCCTTCTAATTGCCAATGCGTGAGAATCTCCCTCGAATCCCCAAGCTGATCCGGGGCCCGGGAAACCTAGTAAGCTCGAACATTTGAGGGTAGGGTTTAGGGCTTAGGGGTTAGGGTTAGGGCTTAGGGTTTGGGGTTTGGGGTTCAGGGTAATTACTTTTTCCTCAGTCTGTACTTTCTAGGAATCCCCGATCCTCCAAGTATGCCGGACATGGCCTGCGAATGACCAGCTGACCTCCGAGAATCCGCGTACAACCAAAAGGATGGCTGAGGCGAAGAGCCTGAGCCAGAGTTTAGGGTTAGGGTTTAGGGTTTCGGGTTTAGGGTTCAGGGTTGGGTTTAGGGTTTAGGGTTCAGGGTCCTGGCGTGAGAGGGTTTAGGCTTTAGAGTTCAGGGTTCTGAGTAGTGCTCAGGATTCAGGGTGAGTTCCAGTAGAGGTCGTCCCTCAGATCGCTACCCCCCCCCAAAGGCTAGACAAGAGTAACCTAGGAAGGAAATGGGTGCCCTTCTTGGTTCTAAGGGCCAACTCTGGGTCCCAGAAGAAGAACAGGATGTTAAGCCCCTAAACCCTAAACCCTAAGCCCTAAACCTTCAGGGAGGGAACATGTGATTCTGAGCTGAAAACTGGAGACCGCACCTTGCGGGTTCAGGGCTTGGGGTTTAGGGTTTAGGGTTTAGGGCAGGGTTTAGGGTTTGGGGTTTAGGGTTTAGGAAGGTTCCCCAGCAACCGAACTATGGCTGGAATGCTCAGTTTCATCCTCGATCCGTTGCTAGAGCAGACTGGCTCGACAGGGTATATAGACTTTGGGGTTTAGGGTTTAGGGTTATAGACTTTGGTATGATCACTGCTCAACAAACCTTATAAATGTGATACTTCTGTAGTCGGCAATCGAAAGCCTGCGGATGACTTATGCATCTACAGCTGCGACCCCAAAATGCTTTTCCTTAGTAAGCCCTAATGCATGAACCCGGAACTCTGAAACCAAAAAAAACATATGAACCCTAAACCGAAACCCTAAACTTCTTGCTGCAAAACCCTACCAACAAGCTCCTCTAAGTAGTACCATTTTTCGGTCAGTATACTCGAATCCCCCCAGAAGCAACCCAAAAAGGAACTCTACCTTACAGCTCCTTCAGTTCGACTCAGTTGAAACAAAAGCCATGCTGCGCGACCGCCACGAGAAAGATGATGAGATAGCTGTGCTCCTTGACATATCGCCTGAGAGGGGGGGAGACTTACAGTACTTCTCCAATAGCCAAGGGAAGAAAAGACTAAACTTGATGATCCCTATTAGATACGGGAACCCAAGAGGTTGAAGTTCAACTCTTGGCTAAGTAACTAAGTAGGGAGGCAAGAGAGCAGGCGCAAGCTAAGGATAACACCACAAGCAGACCCCCTTTGTCGGATACTTGCATTTGGCACCTACTTACTCACTTTTCATCCTCCAACAGTACGTCCCGGTTCAACGGTGGATCCTGCTCCGGTGTGAGGTAGCCCATCGCTGCAGCTGCAATGCGGTCCGGAAAACCAAACACCCCAGTACCCCGTAAGTAAAGGATAGGCCTTGAGGGGTATTGGGCTCTCTGGCAATAAGCAAGGCCCAGAGACAGCAAACCACTACACTCAAACACACTAAACCTAGAACCGCGCTGGGTTCCAGGGTCCATGGGTTTAGCGTTTCATGAGTCAGGGGTTCATGGCTTTAGGGTTTGATCACTTAAAGGTTTCCGGCTTCAGGGTTCTATGAAACGAATTGTCAAGGGTTTGTGGCTTTAGGGTTACATTTGAGGGGTTTAGGGTTTACCGTTTGCCCGGGTCTGGGATGTCTGAGGGACCGACGTGTTGCCAGCGAGCAGGCCACAAAGCGAGCCGAACATCCTAAGGCTCCGGTTTGTGGTATCGTTTTTGTTCAATAAGCTGCCCCCCCCCCCCCCCCCCCCCCCCCCCCCCTATGTATTAGGAGGGTATAGGGTGGAAATGTAAATGTGGAGGCCCCCATCGTCGTAAGTAGTGAGGGCCCAGAACTTGGTTACAAGTATCCGGACTTTGGTTATAAGTCCCATGAACTATAGTTATTATAGCAAGGGGGAGCCTCCTGGAATATATGCATGTACATTTTTAAATATACATATGCATATACATATACAGATACATGTACGTATACACAGGATTGGTGTTTCAGGGTGCCATACTGTCCCTACAAAACCAACTTTTGGAAGAGGACTTGGCTGCACTGCTTGGTTGTTTAGGTGTTTTAGGGATTCCGCTTCTGCGATTGGCTTTGAAGGGACAGTGCAGCAAGAGGCCGGGGTACCATACACATATATATATATATCTCTGCTGCTAGTTGGTTCAATGAAGTGTGGATTGAACCTGCTTCGTGCGTAGGGTCGCCGGCATTCTTGGTGGTGGCAGTGGCTAGCGGTGTGAGACCAAGCAGCAGTACTAGCGTGAATCTGAACAGGTCCATTGACATTGTCACTCTGACTCTTTCTGATGCTGTCATTTGTACGCTACTGTGCAGTTAACACTACAATGTTGATGTTGCACACATCCGTGTTCTCGGTGTGGATCAAACACCGTTTACCACATCACCCCAACCCCCACCAAACCCTAAACCCTAAACCCTAAACCCTAAACCCTAAACCCTAAACCCTACACCCTAAACCCTAAACCCTAAACCCTAAACCCTAAACCCTAAACCCTAAACCCTAAACCCTAAACCCTAAACCGGTGAGGAGGCTGCACCCACACCCACTAAACTATTGCCATAAACCCTGAGATCAAAACCCTCCCCAACCAGTTGTTCAAAAAACAGGTCCCGCATTATAGATACCTTTCATAGTAGGACTGTTGGTGAAACATCTACAACACGTCTTCGACACAAGCATCCTGCATTGACTATTGTAGTCGCGGGGAAGGAGGCAGGGCTTGAGAGATTTGTAGGGCATAGGGTTTAGGGTTTAGGGTTTAGGGTTTAGGGTTTAGGGCTTGAGAGGCCCTGGGGCTTGAGGGCGATTTAGGGTTGAGTTTTTTTGGTTGGAGGGTTGTGGGATTGTGGGATTTCAGGGCTTAAGGCTTCGGAGTTCGGAGGTTCCGGGGTTAGGCTTTCCGGGTTGAATTTCAGGCTTTGAGGTCAAGGATTTAGGTTTGAGGTGCTTGTGGCTTCAACACTCTATTCTCTAGGGCTCTATGGTGGAGTTTACAGTTTAGGGGTCTTTTCTGGCAGAAGGCACATTGCCGAAACAGACCAGACTCCCATATTTGAGGATCCAAAAAGTAGATCCCCTTAAGGGGTCCTAAGAATGACCCACACGGTACTATGTGGGGATTCTGCTTTTTGGATTCTCTCAAAGGGGTCTGGGAGTGTGGTAGCTAGTCAAAACACGTGCTCCCAAGTAACCGCCCCGGTTTTTTATTGGCAAGGGATCCCCTCTTAAGGGACTCATCATCAGGCTCTGGACGGCAACTGTAGCAGACTGGGTGGCTGGCGCGAACAGGAAGCAGCCAATACCATATGAAATAAAGGGCTCGATGGTGCCCGCGAGGAGGTAGTGAACTACCTGAGATGCGAATCTTGGTAGCCCAGTAACCATATTGCAATTAGGGTACCTTTTTTTGGGCTGCTTACCTTATAAGGGAACCTTGAACCCAAAAACAGGGAAAAAGGGTACAGCTGGGCTACCAAGGAATTAACATCCACTTCTGGCAGGACTGCGGCAACATTGACAGACTCCTTGCATTCCGGCTCCCGAAACACCAAACCCGAAACCCTAAAACTCGCCAACATTGCATGCTGCCAAAGGATCGTTGGAGGACGTGTTGAAGAAAATCAAGAAGCCTGTGGATGAAGGTGACCAGAAGACTGGGGTTGTACCAAAATCTGCTTGACACTCTGAATTCCTTTTCAGCATTATTGTGTGTGTGTATATACAAAATGTAAGAATATATGCAGTACCATTAGTCTTGGATATTCTAATGGAATAAAAGTGTAGTCCACACTAAAAAGTATACCATAAGTCATACCATAGCCAATACAACATAAGCTGTATTATATAATGCAGTTTCGCATAGTATAGCGCATAGTATAGTATGATAAAAAAATATCATGTAGAGAGTAGAATATCATGTAGAAAATATGTAGATATAATACATTGTCTCGGGCTGCCACCCCCCCACCCCCCCCCCCCCGCACCCCCCCCCCCCCCGGCAACCCCCCCCCCCCCGCACCCTCCCCCCCCCCCCCCCCCCCCACCCCCCCTCTAAGATGGACACTTAAAAGGCTATGCTGCACGTGCGTGCCTTGTAAACAAATACTTTACAAAGGAAACACCCGCAGAATAGACGCAACGCACCCGCAGAATAGACGCAATGCACCCTTAGCATCAGCACACTGTGTCCTGGACGAGAAAGGCGCGGAGGGCGCGGAAGGCACAGAGCGCACGGAGGGCGCGGAGGGCGCGGAAGGCGCGGAGGGCGCGGAGGGCGCGGAGGGCGGGGAGCGCGCGGAGGGCGGGAAGGGTGCGGAGGGCGGGAAGGGCGCGGAAGGGGCGGAGGTCGCGGAGGGTGCGGAGAGCGCGGAGCGCGCGGAGGGCGCGGAGGGCGCGGAGGTGGGCGCGGAGGGCGCGGACCGCGCGGAGGGCGCAGAGGTCGCGGAGGGTGCGGAGGGCGGGGCGCGGAGGGCGCGGAGGGCGCGGAGGGTGCGGAGAGCGCGGAGCGCGCGGAGGCGGAGGGCGCGGAGGCGCGGAGGGCGCGGAGGGCTTGCAAACGCGGAGGGCACGGAGGAACATCCACGTGTCCCCACTCCCCTGCCCATCAAGGGAATGTCACGCTCCCCGCCACGCCCCTCTCCCAGCAAAATGTTCCGAACCCTCTCCCTTGACCGTGTCGTCCCCGCGGCCTCACGTCAAAACTCCTCAAACGAGAACCCATCGGGAAGAATCCAAGAAAACAAAGAGCACGCGCAGAATAGACGTTAAGCGTCCAAGGCACCACCCCCCGCCCCCACCCCCCACCCCCCCCCCACAACCCCCCCCGCTCGCCCCCCCCTCCCCGACCCCCCGCGCCCCCTACCGCCCCCCCCCCGCCCCCCCCCGCCCCCCCGCCCCCCCCCCCCCGCCCCCCCGGTAGGGTTTAGGGTTCGAGGGTTATGTTTTAGGGCCTACCCCCACGGTCCGGGCTACAATTCACTGTGTTTAGGGTTCGAATAAGGGTTAGGCATGTGGAGTGATTGGGTTTAAGAGGCGGCCGCCTGCGCCCCCCCCCCCCCCCCCGGTGGTGTGGGTGCGGTTTGGGGGCTAGGGTTTAGGGTTTAGGGTTTAAGGTTTAAGGTTTAAGGTTTAAGGTTGAACGTTTAAGGTTTAATTAAGGTTTACGGTGAAATGCCCGGTAGGTTGTTTGCGTGGGTGTGTGTGTGTGTGTGTGTGTGTAAATCGAAGGACCGAAGTAGGTCTTTGGATCGATGTCAGGGTTCTTGCGGCCAGAAAGCGAAAGGACCCTAAACCCTAAACCCTAAACCCTAAACCCTAAACCCTAAACCCTAAGCCCTAAACCCTAAACCCTAAACCCTCTTTCAAACAGACCACCATCGACTCCAAGGCTTGCAGTTTAAAGTTTAGCCCCTCCTTGCCTGTGCTGTGGGGGTTGGCGTTGTTGGGTTGAAGGTTTACGGTTAAGGGTGTGAGGCTTAAGGTTTGCATTTTAAGGTTTAGGGGAACACCAGGAGGGGCCATGTTTTCGGGAAGTGACCATATACACACGCGCGACAACGCACCATGAGATTTCTTGGAATCCAACACCCAAGGTGCCCTGAGACTCCAAGCACCGCGTGCGCGCGCCACATGGTTTTCTGGGTGCTTTTGAGAGACGGCCTTTAGGGGTTTAGGGTTTAGGGGTTCTGGGGTTCAAGGAAAAACCGAATCCTCCAAACAGCTCGGAGAGCCCGGAAAACGCCTCCAACACCCTAAGCCCGAAACTCGCACCCTCATCATCTCCCTCAGCCCTTAAACATCGCCTCAAACCCAAAAGCCTGAACCCGACCCCCTGGCCTGATGTCGCTGCGGCAACGCGGGGGTGCGTGCCAAACCTCGGAGAATCAGGAGCCAGAAGTTTAGGGAGAAGATGATAGGACTCCCGTAGGCCCTAATGACCTTAGTTGCTGAGTTCATAAGCCCCCCAAAAAGTGTA
>CAJNDS010002533.1:70000-319714 GCA_905221605.1 Symbiodinium natans
CACACACACGCTCTCTCTCTCTCACACACACACGTACGTACGTACGCACATACATACATAATATAATATAATATATGATATAATATAATAGTATATTATATAGTATAATGTAATATAATATAACCCTAAACCCCAAACCCGTTCCCCTCAACCCTCAACCCTACACCCTAACACCGTGACACAGAAAAGCCGTTTGCACACTCCATGGGCCTGCCGATGGCCGGATCGCCCTCAATGGGGCCATCCCCCCGCTGCTCATGCCAGTCGTCCAGGCGGCGTATGAACCTCAAGGTCTAACACCCTAAGCCCTAAACCCTAAACCCTAAACCCTAAACCCTGAACTCTAAACCCTAGACCCTAAACTCTAAACCCTAAACCCTAAACCCTGAACCCTGAACCCTAAACCCTAAACCCTAAACCCTAAACCCTGAACCCTTGAGTGGTGTAGGCTTTGGGGTGGTCCTGTTTAACATCAAGGTCACAGGATCCAGGGGCTTACGGCTTAGGGCTTCGAACGGCTTAGGCTTCATTTGCGGGCCATCCCTATCGAGGAACCCAGCGCCCCAAATCCCCTAAACCCTAAACCCTAAACCCTAAACCCTAAACCCTAAACCCTAAACCTAAACCCCTAAACTCTGTAGGATGCTATCTGCTGTCTCCACGGTGTCGGGTTTACGGTATAGGTTTTGCCTCAACCCAACCCTGAACCCAAACCCTACACACCCTAAACCCTAGACCCTAAACCCTAAACCCTAAACCCGATGCGAGCTCTAAACTGCCCTCTCCTCCCGATACCGCTGAGCGAGGTTCGGGCCTTGGGGGAGTTTTAGTTTTGATTTGTTAAGTGAACATACGCCTTGAACCTGGGAACAGAAGACATGCAGAAAAGTCTGCCTTATTGTGGCCCGGAAACCCCACAAGGAAAACCTTAAACTCCAAACCCCTGCACCCTAAGCCCTAACCCCTAGATCCCCTACACCCGAAACCCTCACCTAGTCAGCGGGGGGATCCTAGCTGCAGCCCTGCACCCAAAAACTACCCTAAACCCTAAAACCCGACATCCCCCGAGCCGAAGTGCAGACCTCCAAGTAGCCTTCGGTTGTTTTTGGTTTGGGGTTCAATCCAAGGCTTAGATGTGATACCTGATTAGCCTATTTAGGGTACCTTGGCTGCACTTAGCAGGATAGCTATAGATTTATTCTTCCTGCCTTATTGAGAAACCCAATAGACCCAAAAAAGGCTAAGGATCTAAAGTTACAGAAAAGCACCACAGAGGTACTCTATTAGAACCCCCTGCAACTGACCCAAAAAAAAACAGAGTTAGAGACTTCAGATAGGTTTAGGGTTTAGGGTTTAGGGTTTAGGGTTTAGGGTTTAGGGTTTAGGGTTTAGGGTTTAGGGTTTAGGGTTTAGGGTTTAGGGTTTAGGGTTTTAGGGTTTCGGGGTGTTGAGGCTCAAAAAGGCTCAGGGGCATGAGGGTGCACGGTTTCTAGGGCCCGAGCTTGTAGGTAAGAAAGGATGAGACAGGTTTACGGGGGCTTAGCTTACGAGAGCACCTGGGGCTTGATGGTGGCCCTCTTATGGCGTTTGTTCAGGGTGTGTGGGGAGGTAGTGTCCTGTTGAAAGCCTACCTATTGTGGTCTTGGTAGTTGCTGCTGTGAACAGGTCAAAATCCTAGCCTGTGCTCCCCCCCTATGCATGTCAGCCTTACACCCTAAAGCCTAAAGCTTACATGTTCCTAAGTCACGCACCCGTTTTGCATCTTTGCCAAGGCTGGGAACCCCAAACAAGGCAAAACAGTTTTATTAAGCTACGAACAGCCTGTTGAAGCTTACATCGTCGACAGACCTGCCCCTCAAAATCCCAAAGCGCCAAATCCCTAAGAACCATTCCTGCACCCCCCCCCCCCCCCCCAAAGCCTCAATAACGGGCCTAAGGGGTGGGGGGTCTTTTGGGGTATCTTCAGTTGAAGGATCCAAGTTGACCCTAACCAATCACTAGCCCGTAGCCCTCACTTCTCCAATGACCAAGGGAAAATGTTAGACATTTTCATTCCTACTAAACAAGGAAACCCAAAAAGTTTAACGTTCAACTACTCGCTAAGTAAGCCCTAAACACTAACCCTGCAAAACCTGATTCTAAACCCCTCAAAACACCGTGTAAAACACCGTGAAAGCTAAGTAAGTAGTCAGCACCGGCGCCGCACAGCGACGAGCACGGACGCTGCCACAACAGGGTACAGTGCCAGCAGAGCGATCCAATACGGCACGCTACACCTGGGATGATGGTTGCAAATTGTTGGGGTTTAGGGTTTAGGGTTTAGGGTTTAGGGTTTAGGGTTTAGGGTTTAGGGTTTAGGGTTTAGGGTTTAGGGTTTAGGGTTTAGGGTTTAGGGTTTAGGGTTTAGGGTATGACTACTGTTTGCTTAAGAACCCCAAAAGAAAAAACAATCATCCCTATATTGCCCCTTAATAAGGAAGAATGTTTTTAGGTTTTCGGGGTTCTTAAGCAACTAGTAGATGATGTTGCAAAGTGCTCTAGAGTGCTGCCGTTTAGGGTTTAAGGTTTAGAGCTGCACACAATGTGGGTTTGGCGATGTGGGGCGAATCCTGCACTTCCTAAACCTTCCACACGTACCTCTTGCCCTTGGATGGGCGTGGCGTGGTCAGCAAGTTCCTGGGGAGGGGGGGGGGCCTAGACCCTCTGACCCCCAAACCCCCCAGCTATGAGGCCACACCCTCTTTTCTCCGTGTAGTGTAGGGTGAGCTGCAAGAAATGCGGGGCAGGTATAGGAACTCATCGCCCTCCTTGTGAATCCCAGAGAGCCTAGACCTTTGCAAAGAATACTAAATCCTAAGGCCTCTGCCCCAGGCTTTGGTGGCTGAATAAACCCGAGTCCCCACAGGCCGTAAGGCCTGAACACTATAAACCCTAAACCCTAAACCCTAAAGCCTAAACCCTAAACCCTAAACCCTAAACCCTACCTAAAACCCCAGGCCCTAAACCCAAACAGGTGGCCGCTCCACGCCGAAGACGTCCGGAGCCATCACCAAATAGTCAATGCAAAAGATGATGTTGAACGCGATCCTTGCTGTTTGGGGTTTAAGCTTTTGAGGGTTTAGGCTTATGGGGCCTAATTATGATTTGCAATAAAATGTTATGGATAGTTTGGGTCCAAGCAATTTTTGCTAAAGTTTTGACTGAAAGGTTAAATATTAAAACCGACAGTTTTGACCGAAACGTTCGCGTTTTTTGGAAGGTGGCCCGGCCCGAGGTCGAGGAAGAGTAGAAATGGAGAAGAGGTTTCTGTTTGTTTTTTTGTGGGGGGGCTGGGGGGGGGAGGGGGGAAGGAGGGGGGGGGGGGGGAGCTGGGGGGTTGGTGGTGGGGGGCTGGTGGTGGGGAGGTGGTGGTGGGGTGGGGGGCTGTGGTGGGGGGGGGGGGGGGGGGGAGGGGTAGGCAATTCCATGCTGACACCGGAGTTTGGAAAGCAGTTGGCGCTCGCACGTCAGTTCCTCCCAGTGAATGTTTCCGATGCTACTTTAACTGCGAAGCAGATCTGTGTGCCTGTATGTCGGCAACTGCACACCTTGCCTTAGGCCCGGATCATCCCCTCAGAACGTAGCAGCTCACCACCAACAGTCATGAAAGTCGTGACCTGCAGTGGCTCCGCCTGGACATCCTCTTTCTCACAGCCCTGTCTGGGTCGTCTGTGTGGTTTCTATACTCACCTTAGAACCTTAATAAAAACACTATTAATATCCTCTTGGGTTTTACATAAACAAAAAAAATAATTCCAAGGGGGATATAGGATCTGCATCAACTTTCAACAAAGCCACTCGCCTTCTCTTGGCTTCCAATGCTTCCAATGCAAGATCTGCGGCATCTTTCTTGCAACATTTCTTGTGCTTCTTGGCCAGCGCGTGCCCTAAACCACGAACCCTAAACCCTAAACCCGAAACCCTAAACCCGAACCCTAAACCCTACATGTTTCACTCTCCCCTTAGTTCAAGATCAACTCGTGGGGGGCGGGGGTGGGGGGGGGGGGGGTGGTCTCGAGGTCACAGTCTCTTGCGGGGGTTCCGAGTCTCATATGGACGATGTAGGGCTTAATGAAATGAAGAATGAGAGCCCTAAACCCTAAACACTAAACCCTCAATCCTCAACCCTAAACCCCACACCCTATACCCTAAACCCTGAACCCTAAATCCTAACCCTCAACACTCAACCGTAAACTGGCCCTAAACCCTCAACCCGAAACGCTTCTGCGAGGGGCCATGCCGCCTTGAGATGCTTTTGGGGGGATAATCCCCTCCCCCTAGTATTAAAACCCCCCCACCCCCTACCCCCTAATATTAACAGCCCCTCCCCAACATACGAGAATAAAACTATAATGGGAGTATTTTATATTCGGGGTAGGGGGGAGGTTTAATATTGGGAATAAGGGCTGATCATCTCTGAAGGCGACGCCTGGACGCCCTCATGGTGTCCCCCACCGAAAGGGTTTAGGGTTTAGGGTTTAGGGTTGAGGGTTTAGGGTTTAGGGTTTAAGGTTTAGTAGGGCCCAGAGCCCCAAATCCCTAAAATTCCTGAAGCCCCCCCCAACCCTAAACCCCTGCACGCTGCACCCCAAGACCCCTAAAGCCCTAAAACCCTAAAAACCTAAAAACCGAAAACCCTAAAACCCTAAACCCTAAACCAGTCTGAGGGTCATGAACAAGATGGCCTTCCATGGGATGCGCATGGGAAGCTTGTCCAAGGGAGGCCTGCCAGGTCCGGCTGGCGTGGGGTTTGGTTTCGGACTTGGGGGCTTCCTAAATTAGTGTTTAGGGTTTAGGGTTTAAGGTTTAGGGTTTAGGGTTTAGGGCCTTGAAGGGGTCCGAGGGCCACCCTAAATCCCTGCTCCAGGGAAGGGGATGCTGCATGACCCCGAGCCGAAGGCTTAGGCATGTTTCGGGTTTCGGGTTTCGGGTTTAGGGTTTAGGGTTTAGGGTTTAGGGTTCAGGGATGTTTCGGGGTCTCCATGTCTTTGATTCATTGCTGGCTGGGGTTTCAGGGGTTTATCGACTCTGGGCCTAGTGTTGTTTGAGGGTAATGGGTTAATTATGCCGAAAACATTTTGGGCTTAATGTTAACATGGCCGGGCTCGATTGATTTGGTAAGGCCCTGCCCCAAAGTAAACCCTGCTGGGGTTTAGGGTTTAGGGTTTAGGGTTTAGGGTTTAGGGCCTTGAAGGGGTCCGAGGGCCACCCTAAATCCCTGCTCCAGGGAAGGGGATGCTGCATGACCCCGAGCCGAAGGCTTAGGCATGTTTCGGGTTTCGGGTTTAGGGTTTAGGGTTTAGGGTTCAGGGATGTTTCGGGGTCTCCATGTCTTTGATTCATTGCTGGCTGGGGTTTCAGGGGTTTATCGACTCTGGGCCTAGTGTTGTTTGAGGGTAATGGGTTAATTATGCCGAAAACATTTTGGGCTTAATGTTAACATGGCCGGGCTCGATTGATTTGGTAAGGCCCTGGCCCAAAGTAAACCCTGCTGGGGTTTAGGGTTTAGGGTTTAGGGTTTAGGGCCTTGAAGGGGTCCGAGGGCCACCCTAAATCCCTGCTCCAGGGAAGGGGATGCTGCATGACCCCGAGCCGAAGGCTTAGGCATGTTTCGGGTTTCGGGTTTCGGGTTTAGGGTTTAGGGTTCAGGGATGTTTCGGGGTCTCCATGTCTTTGATTCATTGCTGGCTGGGGTTTCAGGGGTTTATCGACTCTGGGCCTAGTGTTGTTTGAGGGTAATGGGTTAATTATGCCGAAAACATTTTGGGCTTAATGTTAACATGGCCGGGCTCGATTGATTTGGTAAGGCCCTGCCCCAAAGTAAACCCTGCTGGGGTTTAGGGTTTAGGGTTTAGGGTTTAGGGTTTAGGGCCTTGAAGGGGTCCGAGGGCCACCCTAAATCCCTGCTCCAGGGAAGGGGATGCTGCATGACCCCGAGCCGAAGGCTTAGGCATGTTTCGGGTTTCGGGTTTCGGGTTTAGGGTTTAGGGTTCAGGGATGTTTCGGGGTCTCCATGTCTTTGATTCATTGCTGGCTGGGGTTTCAGGGGTTTATCGACTCTGGGCCTAGTGTTGTTTGAGGGTAATGGGTTAATTATGCCGAAAACATTTTGGGCTTAATGTTAACATGGCCGGGCTCGATTGATTTGGTAAGGCCCTGCCCCAAAGTAAACCCTGCTGGGGTTTAGGGTTTAGGGTTTAGGGTTTAGGGATTAGTGATTAGAGTTTAGGGTTTTAGAATTTAGGGTTTAGGGTGCCCTAAGCCATGAACCCAGCCCCAAAACAATGAAATTCCACTTTTGGTTCTGGTCTCGGCCCAGAGGACCGACCGGAAGACTCCCCGCATGCAAATCGAAAGTCCTAAACCCTACAGGCGCTCTCAACCCCAAACCCCAAACCCCAAACCCTAAACCCAAAACCCAAAACCCAAAACCCCAAACCCCAAACTCTAACCCTAAACCCTTAACCCTAAACCCCAAAACCCCAAAACCCCAAAACCCCAAAACCCCAAAACCCCAAAACCCCAAAACCCCAAAACCCCAAAACCCCAAAACCCCAAAAACCCCAAAAACCCCCCAAACCCCAAAACCCCAAAAACCCTAAACCCTAAACCTTACAGATGCGCTGGGCCCCGGGCTCTGGAGGAGAGAAAGAAGACTGGAGCCGGCGCCCTCAGAGGCTTCGGCTTACAGGTTCTCAGTAGGGGATTTTCACCGGGGGGGGGGGGGGTTAGGGTTGAGGGTTGAGGGTTGAGGGTTGAGGGTTGAGGGTTGAGGGTTGAGGGTTGAGGGTTGAGGGTTGAGGGTTGAGGGTTGAGGGTTTAGGGTTTAGGGTTTCGGGTTTCGGGTTTCGGGTTTCGCGAATTTGGGTTTAGGGCCCGGGCTTGAACAGGGAATTTGGGAACTCGGGCCCCGGCGAATCCATTCCAGGTACAAGGCAGCCACTGTAACCCTAAACCCTAAACCCTAAACCCTAAACCCTAAACCCTAAACCCTAAACCCTAAACCCTAAACCCTAAACCCTAAACCACGAACCCTAAACCCTAAACCCCAAACCCCAAACCTACCCAGGCGCTTGCAAAGGCGCAGGGGGTGCAGTCGAGGGCCGGCGTTGGGCGTTTGATGATCTCAGGATTTAGGGGTATAGGCTTCTGGACCCAGGAGTAACCTCGGAATAGGGTGCCTACTCCAGGTCCTAGGCTTTGGCAGGGTCTTAGAGGAACTAGGGCACCCCGAAACCCTTGAAACCTAAAACCTAAATCCTAGTACACTCCAAACCCTAAAAACGTAGGTTCTAGGGCTGAATTTTGGGGTTTAGGGTTTAGGCTTTAGGGCCTCTGAACCATTGAAGTTCCGCAAGCTTTCGGAGGCCGAGTGGCCCGAGCGGGCATTCCGGCCGTGGAGCACGCTGTCAGAGCAAACGCTCTGCCTCGTCTGAACCCTGAGCCCTTGAACCCCAAACCCCAAACCCCAAACCCTAAACCCCAAACCCCAAACCCCAAACCCTAAACCCTAAACCGCATGTCCCAAAAAATCAAGGGTGCAGACCTCCATCCTAGGGTTCAGGATGTCGGGGCGCCCTCGAACTGTTTTGCTGATCCGGGGTTGAGGGTTTAGGGTTTAGGGTGCTGTTTAGGGTTTGGGGCGGGGGTTTGGGGTTGAGGGTTTTGACCTCTGCATGATCCGCACTCCCAGAATATGAGCCCCAAGAACCCTACGGGAGCTCGAGACTTCGAACCCTGAAGGCCCATAACCCTGAACCAGGAAGCCCGAGAACAACTGAGGATTGGGGCTCGCCTGGAGAGGTTCGTGTTGATTACTTGTCGTGCGTGATTGTTTGGAATTTTTGGTGGTGGTGGTGGGGATTATTGGTGGGCCCTCAAGCTCAAGTACCCCTAAGCTAGGCCTTAGGGCTTCAGTGGCTCAAGCTTCATGGCTTGCGGCTCAGGTCTTCAGAGCTGGGGGGACAAGCATTTAAGTCTTCAGGGCTTGGCACCCTAAACTTCAAACACTTAACGTGAGAGAAGTTGAGCACCAATGTAGTAAGTAGCGTACTACACTCTCCTACGACGAACCCAAAGAGGAACTCCTGCCTGGAGGCTCCTCTGTAATACCTTTTGAGGCTAGTATACCAGAAGCCCATGTATAACTGCAACAACAACTTCATTACAGCCTTCAGGTACCCAAAGAACCCAAAACCCCTTAAATCAGGAACATACCTTTGAATGGACTAAGGATCCCTGATAATTTAAGGTATATGCCCCCAAAACCCCCACCATAAACCCGAAACCCACATGTCCCTTATTCAAGGGGTAGTGTGCTCTCTAGGTTCGCCCTCAACCCTAAGCCCTAAACCGCAACCCTATATATTGTGTATTTACTTAGTAACTTATTTTCACACAGCTTTCATTCTGTGGTCTGGTCCGGAGGACCTCCCTAAACCTTTAAGGGTTTGGAGTTTGGGGCTTCGAAGTTCTCAAACCCTAAACTTGTTTGTCAAGTTTTTCGTGAAGCCCTAAACCCTAAGCCACCTTGAGCCCTGCATTAAGCCCAAAAACCCTAAACCCTAAACTCCCTTAAGCCCTATACTCAGCCCCACGACCTGAGAAAGCCGCCTCCATGATCACTAAATCTTACTTCTCCCATAACCAAGGGAAGAAAAGGGTTAAACTTTAAGATTCCTACTAAATAAGGAAACCCAAAAAGTTAACATCTAAACTTTTGGCTAAGCAAGAAAGGAAGGCGTAGCGGCGAGCGCGGGTGGAGGTCGAAATTCAGAAAGGTGCGCTGGAGGCTGATGGAGCCTCGGTTTAGGGCTTAGGGTGTCTGAGGCTGAGGGTTTAGGGTTTAGAGGCTTAGGGTTTCGGGGGTTTAGGAGTTTGGAGCCTGAGTAAGGGGCTTCTTTAGGGTGTCAGGGTTTAGAAGAGGGGGTTGTGGTTTAGGGTTTGGGGTCTAGGGTTGAGGGTTTAGAGTTAGGGTTGAGGTCCCCCAGTAGCACGACAGCCCGTCTGGGCATGCGTGACATTCTAGATTTCAGGGCTCCCAGGTCTCTGTCATTGAAGCCACATGCATTCCTTGGTGCCAGCAGTAAAGCCTAAACCCTAAACCCTGTTCAGCACCCTAAACCCTAAACGGCACCTACTAGGAATCTGTGTAGCGTTTAGGGTTGAGCAGGCTCATGCACATGGGCTATAGATCCTACATATCAGCCAACCCCCAACCCTAAACCCTAAACACCAAGCCCTAAACCCTAGACCTTTGAACCCTCAACGCCCTACTTGGCCAGTTGTCGAGGGGTGCTCAGGGGTGACGGGTTTAGGGTTTAGGGGGTGTAGACTGTACTACCGACGCCAACTTATTGGTTGCCTGACCACTGCGATGTTGAGTCTTGAAGCCGCAAGCTACCCTAAACCCAAAACCCCACAGTAGTCAGACTTTCCGTCGCCTAGATGCGCATCCTTAGCTTAAACGCTGCCATGTCGGGGGCTGCAATCCAGGGACCATACACTTTGAAACCCCAATCTGGTGCTGGCCTGCTTAACATGAGAACCTGGTTCTGGCCTGCATAACATGAGAATTATTACATGGATATCAGGAATCAGAAGACTAAAAACATTTTAGGGCAACCATAAAAAACACAGTCATCATAACACTAACAACCACAATAACAATAAGAACAACAATCATCAGTTCTTAATAGGGATTCTAATGGGGGTACTACAACTTCTGGTAAAGATTGTTAGTATAAGGAGGGAAGATCGGACATGATGCTAATTGCAGTGAAAAAGTAATAACAATCATGTTAATAATGTTAATCATAGCTGGAAGGCCGGTGCTGGATTTCCGCGACTGCTCCCGGTAGGCCTTGACACCTCCGACGGGTGGTCTAAAGGGATCGTGACCAGATGTTTGGGGGCGCTTAGGGTTTAGGGTTTAGGGTTTAGCGTTTAGGGTGTAGGGTTTAGGGTGTAGGGGGCGAACTATAGCAGGGGCCCCGAAAAAAAAAACAAGGCCCATGGGATTATCATGTATTTGCAAGGCGGAGACTACAGGAAGCAGAAACTGTAACGACATCGCCACCCGCCTTTGTAGAATGTCTTGCAGGAGGTCATCAGCAGAAGAGCCAGAGAAAGCACCACTAGAAGCCTGCCAAGCTTGTGCAAGAAGAGCTAAACTACTTCTCGTCGTACAATGATGGCGTTGCGCGGCTGGACATTTTAGCCAACTGGTTTACGTGCTGAGGGTTCAGGGGGCATAAGGCAAGGCAGCATGAGTTGGATTTCCCCCAACATGCTCTCACTTGTTCTAGGGTAAAGCTTAGAGTTTAGGGTTTAGGGTTTAAGGGTGCGGGTTAGGGTGAGCAACGCCCCCTCCCCCCACAAGAGAAGTTACAACAGCCTTGCTCGACAACCGCGCTCCATTTCGGGGGGGACTTGCCTAAATCCCTCGAGCATATACCTCAAGGCTATTCTAGGTACCCCTAAACCCTAAACCCTAAACCCTAAACCCTAAACCCTAAACCCTAAACCCTGTACAAGGGACCAGCTAGGGTTTCTTCCACTGCGGCTGCGCCACGTTGGCGCCACGACACGGGAGACGACGATGCCAAGCGAGTTGCCGCCAAGCCTCCGGAGGTTCAGGGCTTTGGGTTTAGGGTTTAGGGTTTAGGGTTTAGGGTGTAGGGTGTAGGGTGTAGGGTGTAGGGTTTTGGGTTTAGGGTTTAGCTTTTCAAGTAGCCCATACAAGGAGGGCCCCCCCTCCCTAGTTCTAAGTAGAGTTATAAGGGCCCTAGATTAGGTTATAAGGTTCCTTTTCCAATATTGGGTCATTAGGGGACCCTAGTAATTTTCTACGGGTACTTAGGGACCCAGGTAATCCATCTACCAAAGTCTTTGGAGGTTTAGGGTGACTTTGCCGCACAAGCACGACGGGGAATCATACCGGCAAAGTATGGTCTGCCAGACGTTCGTGGGATGAGGTTGCTCATGAAGGTGGCCCTAAACCACGGACAGATATTGTGGTCTCGGGATTCATATGAGCTCATATGGAGTTTCCCACAATGTGTGTCCCCAATATATACCCCAACATACTTTACCGAGTTGTGCTTTAAACGAAATATATTTATGAATAGGTTCCCTTGCAAGGAAAGAGGGTGAAAAAAAAGAAAACATCCCAAAGCACGACCCAGCTTTGTATAGGAACCCCCGAAACAAGGTACCCCGATTTCGGAAACACCAACTTATACTGTCGAAACCCCTAAGGCTGCAACGTTTCTGGCTTGAGGGCTTCGAGGTGCTGAGGGTTTAGGGTTTATGGTTTAGGGTTTAGGGTTTAGGGACCTGGGGTGTGTTTCCTCGCAAGCAGATCGGGGGGGGTGTAGGGTTTAGGGTTTAGGGCTTGGGGGAACTCGAATGTCTGTGGGCTGTACAGGGGTTGCAAGGGGATCATCATGATAACCCTAAACCCTTCACCCTTAACCCTAAACCCTTAACCCTTAACCCTAAACCCTAAACCCTGAACCCTTCACCCTTAACCCTCAACCCTAAACCCTTAACCCTAAACCCTAAACCCTAATCGTGCAGTTTTGCGGAGCTCGCCAGAGCAGAAAAAAGGCCAAGGGCTGGTCTTGGGTGTGGGGTTTTCGGTGTACAGGTTTTGGGGCTTGATGGGGGTTTAGGGTTTAGGGTTTAGGGTTTAGGGTTTAGGGTTTAGGGTTTAGGGTTTAGGGTTTAGGGTTTAGGGTTTATTCCGAAAGTAGGGAACTAGCTATGCCTCAGTAAGAGTCTAGGGTTTCCAGGGGGGGGTTTAGGGTTTGGGGTTTCAGGTTTAAGGGGCCCCCTTACTATGCTAACTATAGTTCAGGAAATCATAACCTAAGTCAGGATCCGTATTACCGAATTTAAGGGTGCTTAGAACTCTACTTATACCTGGGGGGGGGGGGCTCCTTGTACTTTATGGGGGGGTTTCCGAGATTAGGGGTACCTTATTGGGATCCTTATTGAAGGGTACCTTTTTTGGGATCCTTTTGTAAGGGGACCCTACTATTTGCGGATCTTGTTTGGGGTCCCTTAACTTCGTAAACCCCCCTATGTGTTTGGAGTATAGGATTTCGGTTTAGGGGTGAGGTTTCATGGAATTTGTGGGTTCGAAGATTTGGGGTCAGGGGTTCAGGGATCAAGGGTAGTTTACGGTGATAGTCGAGTCGTGCGGAACTTACCCTGCCTCTCCTAACGGTCTTATAAACCCTGAACCCCCAACCTGGAAGCCCTGACTAAACCTGAATCCCTCCACACCACAAGCCCTAAGCCTGAAACCTGCAACAAAACCCAGACTGACAAAAGACTACTATAGGAACTGGGGCCGAGACATAGCCGGCAGCAACACTGCGGCGACTTCCTTAACTTCGGGAATAGGGTTTAGGGTTTAGGGTTCAGGTTTAGGGTCTGTTTCTCGGGGGGGGGGGGGGGGGGGGGGGGGGGGGGGGGGTGTAGGCTTTGGGAGGAGGGCGCAAGGGTTCCTTGTTACAAGGGGTTCTGATGTGAAAAGATGTAGCAACAAGGCGGCCCCTCCTAATCTAAGAAACATTCACCATACCCCAAACCCATACCCCTTAACCTATTTGAAACGATAATGCAAGGGAGTCCAAGGGACCATACCCCCGCTTTTTCTTTTAAGGGGTATGCCCTACCAGGAGGGGGCCCCTTACTATACTAACTATAGTGAAGGGACTTATAACCTAATTTAGGATCCTTACAACCTCATCTAGGGTCCTAATAACTCTACTTATAACTAGGGGTGCCCCTCCTTGTAGGGTATGTTGAATATTTCTTAGGCTTAGGCGATACTGAGCTGCCGATGGCCCTGGCGGGCTGCAGAAGGAAGGCGCGCACTGCATTGGGAGAGCTTGGTGACTGCAGGTATGCCTGTCCACGATGCCCAAACCCTAAAACCTGAACCCTAAACCCTAAACTCCCTAGCCCCTACGCCCTAAACCCTTAAAGAATATGTAGAACCTAGCTTCTTCAATCAAGACCAAGTAGGGTTCTGCAAGGCGGCTTTTGGGGTTTGATGCACGAGTTGCTGCTGCTGCCGTTGCCGACTGCAACCACAAAATCGCCCGAAGCTTGAGCTGCTGAAGAGAAATGGGTCTGTACACTGTACACAACAGACTCTCCATGTTTCGGTTAGCTAATCTATAGCGCGCTGGCCTACTCGGCCAGCGCCGGCAGCGAAGCCCGGCGATATCCCAGCCGCACTTTGCGCAGGACGTCGTGGCCCTCGATCTCGCCCTTGCGCTGCAGCTTCTGCAGCTGCAAGACGTCCAAGCCCTTGCCCTCGTCCTGCATCCTCTCCAGCGCGGAGATCTCTCGCAGCTTCTTCTCCAGCTTGCGAGCTTCGCGCTCCTCACTCTCGCTGAGGACCCAGTGATGTGGCTGCCACTGCGCTGAAGAATCGACCTTGCCCTTCCCGGAGCCACGCGGCCAAGACTTCCCAGACCATTCTGACGAAGCAGCGGTGCTCACCTCTGACTCACTCTGCGCATCGATCTCTTTAGAACTCTTCTCCTTGCCACCCTTTTTCGCCGTGAGCTGCGGGCACGCTTTCAGTAAGTGCCCAAGCTGCTTGCAGTGGCTGCACACGCGATAGAAGGGCTTCCTGCATTCGGCAGCGCGGTGTCCTTGGCCGGAGCACCGGGAGCAGATAGGACCGTCTATGGCTGCCATGGCTTTTGGCTTCGCGCGACTTCAGAGGTTGAGCTAGGCTTTTCGGCACATGCTGAAAGCCAAATGCGAGGCGCCAGAGAAACTTGAAGGCCTGGCAGCTTAGATGCGATGCGTGGACCAACACAACGCTGTGTCAGGAAGTCCCTGAGATGTTGCCCCATACACACAAGCTGTCCAAGCAATTCGGCATTGCATCCCTGGACGACAGCTAGTTACAGCTAGCTATGTGGTGCCCTAAGTCCTTGCTAACAAGGCAGGACTGGCCTGCAATACCCAAACCCAGCAAGCACCCCGAACCGTTTGTGAGCGTGAGACACCGTCGTCACTCGACCCCCCCCCCCTGGCCGTAAGAACTTGTATGCCTTCACCCCCAAATAACCCTACCTAAAGTAACGTTGATACCCTTTCAAAGGCAAATGTGCCTGAATCATTGGGTGTATGACTCTGCGTTAAGGTACAAGATAGTACAAGCTTACTCTGGGTAAACCGTCCAAACCCTGAACCACAACCCTAAACCCTAAACCCTAAACCCTGAACCCTAAAACCAAAACCAAAACCCTAGACCCTAAACGCTAAACCCTAAACCCTAAACCCCACACCCTCAACCCCACCCTAAACCCTAAATCCTAAACGTATCTGGCCAGCTGGCGTAGTGGATGAGAGGCCGCAGTGGCATGGATGGGTGCCGCAGTCGGGTGTTCACCAGAAGCTGGGACAGCGCGTTGCCTCGCCCCAGGGTCGAGGATATAGGGGGGGGAGTATCAGGTGGTATAGGGGGCATTACAAGGAGGCCCCCCCCCCCCCTTACTATACTAACTATAGTTAAGGGACTTAGAACCTAATTTAGGATCCTTATAACCTAATTTAGGGTCCTTACAGGGGCCCCTCCTTGTAGGAGGATATAAGGGGGGGTATCACGCGGTATAGGGGGCATTAGGGGGTAATTATCTAGGTTTTCGGGCTGGGGGTTTAAGCCTTCAGCGGGGTTGCAGTTTGGGGTTTCAGGATTCTCAGGCTTTAGTGGTTTAGGGCTTAGGGATTACTTATTAGGGTCCTACCCTACTGGAGTCTTTCATTTAACCCCAGCGCTCAATCCCAATCACCTGGACCCAAGAAAGAGTAGTCCAGAAATTAAGCCTGCACCGTTTTTGGTCTGAAGGGGCTACTAAGGGAGCCTAAGCCCTAAAAAACAGGGATAAGGGCCTACTCTGTAGCCTAGTAGTCCTACCCAAACAGCCAAACCCCCTTAAATTTCAGGACCCCGCAATCGAACATTATTACCCTAAACCCTTAACCCCAAACCCCAAACCCCAAACCCTAAACCCGAAACCCCAAACCCTGAACCCTAAACCCCTAAACCAAACCTTTTAAAGGTCTATGCCTTCACTAAGGGTGTTGGGCTCGCTGGGTACTGGAAGACCAGATCGGCCCAAGACCGCCCTGAACCTGAACTTTGCAATTTCTTGCTCCGATGAGGAGCCGACAGTGTTTAGGGTTTTGGGTTTAGGGCTACCGAGCATTGATGAAAGAAGCTTGTCGAAACTTGGGAGGACGGATGCTGGCGAGGTCTTAAGCCATTCTGGGGAGTATTAGGCTAAGGCCTATATGCCTGACAGGGATTGTTGGCTCTTGACGGGGTTCTAAGGTGTTGCAAAGACCCCTGAACTGAAAAACCCAGAACCCTCGTCCCACACCCAAACGACCCTACCCCAAGGCTCATATGTAGTACTTTTTTGGGGCAGTATACTAGAATCCCCTATAGCTAACCCAAAAAGGAACTACATTGGAGCCTTTGGGTAAACACGAAACCCTGTGCAAACTGAGGTCTGGACCCATGACCTTGGCTTGCGCCCAGGGTGAAGAAGTTGCGACTTTGAGAGCTCTTCTAGGGCTTAGGGATTGGGGTTTAGGGTTTAGGGTTTAGGGTTTAGGGTTTAGGGTTTAGGGTTTAGGGTTTAGGGTATTGCGTTTTGGGTGTTGGGTTTTTGGTTTAGGGTCTAGGATTCAGGGCTTAGGGTTTAGGAGTTTAGGTTTTGGGCTTCGGGTTCAGGGTTTAGGGCAGGGGGCGGGGTGGGTGGCAGGCGGTCGCTACTTGGGCGGGTTGCCTAAGTGTACCTCCTATTTTGGGACAATAACCTTCTAAGTGTCGCCCCTTTTGTGGAGGCTTGCTTTTGCCTTTAGGGTCCCGCTGAGGGTTTGGGGCTGAAGGTTGAAGATGCAGATGCTTGCCTAAGACTCAATGCGCTCCAGGAGCGGTCCTAAACCCGCAACCCTAACCTAAACGGCGGGTTTAGGATTTTGGGTTTGTGGTCTCGGGTTTAGGGGCTACCGACGTGCCTAGAACCTCAACTTCACCTGTGCCCAGCCTGAGAATGAGCTGTGCCGGTTTTTCTTGGCGGGCTCTATAGAAGGGAATAAACGGGAAATAAGGGTACTACTGCGCGTCCTTAACTTGAGGGTTGGAACCGGCATGTAGTTATAGCCACCTAAGTTGCAGCGTTCGGGGGCTGTATTAGTGCCTAAACTCCAAACACTAAACCTTGAACAAATCCGGACAATCCCTTTCTCGAGCCCTAAACCCTAAACCCTAAACCCTAAACCCTAAACCCCTTACCTTAAGCCGGTCCAGCTGCGGCGATGTGCGAGATCGGAACCGCCTCCTTGATGGTGAACCTGGGTCTTGGGGCCATGGGTTGAGGGTTTAGGGTTTAGGGTGGCCGTGTAAGCTTGACTGTAATGAGGGTCCCTTTTTTGGGTTTGGCTACTTTTAAGGGGAACCTTGGAAAAAAGTCTACCACTGGCCTACTAAGGGGTTTCGGGTTTCGAGTTTGAGCTTTCGAGGTTCCAGAAACCCTGCAGGCCTAAGCGTGTAGTCCACAGAGCCTTACATGCAGGCCAAGCCGATCCCAGAGCACGGTTTAGGGTTGAGGGTTGAGGGTTGATGACGGTTTCAAGAGAACATGATACGCCCCAAATGGGGGGTTTACGAAAGTAAGGGACCCCAAATATAGACGCCAAATAGTAGGATCCCCTTGTAGTAAGGACCCCAATCAGTTCGGAGGCCCCCACATCCTATACCTTAAACACCCTCAACCCTGAACCCTAAGTCATGCCCTCCCAGTAAAGAGAATGGGCACACACTGTGTGTGTGGGTGTCCAAGGTAAACCCTAAACCCTAAACCCTAAACTAAGGCCCCGGAGAATATACCTCCAAGACATCCACGTCGTTGAAAAATCCACGTATGGGCCCTGAATTTTGGAACCCCATAACCCTTTAAAGGGGATTCGATTCTATTTGGGGCATAAAACGGGGTACCCCCTATTTTGGGAAATGCCAATTTGGGTCCTTGTTCTATGACCCTTACATACGCTTTCTAGAATAAGGGCCCGCACTTCGGATCTTTTTGACATGGTAAGGGACCATGCTGAGGGCTAAGGGCACATGGTTTCAACCTTAGACATGGAATTCTAAGGGTCTTAAAAGACTTTGGGGCTGAGGGTTTGCAGGTTAGGGCTTGCTTGTGGGGTTTAGGGTTCAGGGTTTTCAGGGTTTGGTGGAGGGACTTCCAGGGGTTGGGGGTTTGAGGTTATGAGGTTTAGCCTTTGGCCCCGAAGGCCCTAACACCCAAAACCCTAGCAGAGATTCAGCTTCATCGCCTGTGCTGTCTACGCTGTAGTTGTAAAGCCCTACACCCAGACCCCGGCGCGATCAAACCGAAACCCTAAACCCTAGTAAAAAAAAACCTAAGGGCTGTTATGCTAAGGGTCAATTGGGCCCAAAGACCACACATTCGATAGGTTAATTAGGCGGTTTTGATCCTAAGGCACGGTCCTGAGAAATAACCCTCTGAATACCCTATACCGGCGTAGCAGTATACTAGAAACCTCTGTCTAATCCCAAAGCAGAAACTACATTAGAGCCTTCAGGTGAGGGTTTGGAATTAGGGTTGAGGATTTCGAGAAGCCTTCCATGGAAACAATGAGCCCCAAGCCCATAAGGGTTTAGGGTTAGGGGAAAGAAGTGCTAGAAAACACCTTCATAACCCTCTAGGGTTTAGGGTTTTACTGGCAGCCGCTAAGCCCGAAACCTTAAACCCTAAACCTTCCCTGGAGCCTCTAAACTCTTACTGAGGCCTAGTTGCCGGTTGAGCATCATCAGGAGCGGGACGTTGATGCCTCCACCTCCGATGCCCGGCGCGCCTCACGTGGTCGTCGGGCTTTACGGATTTTTAAGTGTATTTCAGGCTTAGGGTATTTAGGGCTTAGCGTATTTAGGGTAGTTGGGGCAGATAGGGTATTTCGGGCTTTCGGGTATTTAGGGTGTTTCGGGCTTAGTGTATTTTGGGTTTAGGGTAGGTAGGGCATTTAGGGTTTGGGGTTAGGGTCTGAGGATCTACGGGGGTAAGGGTTGAGGGGCAAACTCAAACCCTAAGGACGCAACCTTAGCCTTTAGCCTAAAACCCCAGCAACTTCGGCCTGGGGGCTGTAGGATTTAAACTAAGGCTCCAAGGACTCTCATGTTAACGGGTTCTGGTCCCAAAGACCAAACTCTGAAGGGCCTTCGGCGACTTGAGCTTAAGGGTATGGGCTTTAGGGTTTGGGGTTCAGGGTTCACGGTTCCTTTCGCGTTCGAGAGGGGTTCTCCTAAACCCGGGTCCATCTTT
Source organism: Symbiodinium natans (assembly GCA_905221605.1). Taxonomy (NCBI): domain Eukaryota; class Dinophyceae; order Suessiales; family Symbiodiniaceae; genus Symbiodinium; species Symbiodinium natans. The sequence continues at coordinate 88,426 of CAJNDS010002533.1, forward strand.
TCTGGGTCACAAGGGCTGCTACTACAAGAAGCATTTTTTACAGGGTTTCGCTTTGGGGAAGCTACAGGGCTCAGTTGTCAGTGTCAGGGTTGAGGGTTTACGGTTTCGGCTATCGGGACAGTTTGGGCACTTGGGAAGTACACGGTGTTCATTCAAGGAGTCTGGGCACGCTTTCTTGGGTGAGGCTGTTACTAACCATGCTTCTGAGGCAGAGTTTCGAGCCGTTATACCTGCATGTAGGGCTTTTAGGCATGTGTTTTAAGGTCCCCTAAACCCTAAACCCTAAACCCTAAACCCTAAACCCTAAACCGTGAGTTACGTCCACTTCAGGACTCTCCCTGCCAGCTTGCACAGGTCGGTGCTTCAGGGCAGGAGGGATAGGAGAGTCTTACAGAGTCTTACAGTGTCCCTACTTTGGCGTAGACCCTGGAAAAAAGTATATGCCTTTTTAGGTATAAGTAGCTATAATAAGAACCCAGAACCAGAAAAAGCAGTGTGCGTTAACCAAAAAGGATTAAAGTATGGTACTCCAACACCCAGTGGTTGAGGGACGTTGGAGGATGATTTCGGGACCCTCGCCGAGTGCGGCCTGCGAGAAAGGCGACGATGAAAATGACGAAGAAAAAGGAAGCGTCGCCACCAAGCATCGGGAACAGCCTGACAGGACAACTTACTTCTCCAATAACCAAGGGGAAAAAAGGTTAAACTTTATACATAAGGAAAAAGTTCAACTAGTGGCTAAGTAAGACAATTAGGCCCAATTCAAGTCTGAACTCTCTTAGCCTCTCGTACTGGCCGTGTCTTGTAGGAGGCGACAAAGATTAGCTTGGGGTGTCGAGGGCCTAGGGAGGTGGACAGTCGATGCCCACGAGAACCATACTAGTAGTACTAACAGTATGTGTACCCGCCTCATCCTGCGATGATGGGTGGGCTTTGCTAGAACCCCTCAACTGTATGGTAAATCAAGGGATTCAGATTCGTACGCCTAAGGTTGTACCCCTTTAAGGCCTCCCTGAAAATACTCCTAGTATGGCCCTTATATTCCCTTAGAGTGTAAAATTTAAAAAAGCAAAAAACAACAAACATCAAGAATACTACGACGACTGGTTGAAGGTCACCTACTCAGCTCTCCAAGCCCGAGAGCAGCTTCTGCAAAAATCGCCTGACGTGCCAAGTAGTTCAGCTCTTGGGGCTAGAAGAAAGGGGTTGGGGGGTTGAGGTTTAGTGGGTTTAGGGTTTCGGGTTTGGGGGGGGGGGGGGGGGGGTGTAGCCCTAATTCACCCCAGCGCGAGGCTGCAAGCAAGATCCCTGCAATGGTCTATACTCCCCTTAGAAGCTTAATGAACACATTGTTTAACATTATTTGGTTTTACCTTACTTCTCCAATAACCTGTATTATTCCTACAAGAGAAGGAAATCAACAAGTTTAAAGTTCAATTATTGGCTAAGTAAGTTTTGCAAATAAAAGTTGAAACAATAATTCCTAAGGGGGACATAGTGGTAATGTCCCGTGGAGCTGAGGATGAGCATGGAGCTGATTGTTGGGCCCCTGGTTGCATTGTTATCCTGGCATCCTTGCCAGCGGCATGGACACTAGTCATGGAACATTACTACAAACAAACCCTAGACCCTTAACCCTAAACCCATACAACACCAGTCATGAACATTATACTACAATGGAAGGAGGCAGCAGCGGCGCCAATCGCAAACTTAAGTTGAGCTCTGAGGAAGGTCACTGCGCGTCTTCAGTGCCCGTTGCCCGAAACCCTCAACATCCCTGAGCCCTAACTCTGGTCCATGTACCTAGAGAGTGCATGGCGCCCGCCTCTTGTGCAGGCACACATGCTTGTCGCAATAGTCATCCTCGGCCAATTCGGGTGTAGGATTCAGGGCAAATGCCCACAAAACCATACATCTTGTGAAGAAGCTCTAAGCCCTGAGCCACCCCCCAAAATAGGACCTCAAAGGCGTAGTTAGAATATATCCAAGCCGAAACCCTATAAGAGGCGGGGCGATTGACAAATTTGAAGAGGAGGGGGATTGTTCCCCCAATCCCAAGCTGTAGGCCTTGCATACCCTCAAAACCTATAAAGCCATCCTGGACTAGGAGGAACCTAGGAATAAAGAGGTTGCCCATTTGGGTTTAAGGGGCGGCGTCTTAAGGGAACCTATACCCCGAAAACAAGGAAAGAAGGGCCTGCTCTGGGTCCTTTAGTAAGCCTAACCCCTAAAGCCCTCTGGAGCTTCTAACATCTGAAGCTAAGAAGCCCTGAATCCTTTGAGTCACAACTACTGGCAAGACCCAGAATCCGAAAAACAGAAGCCAACCAACACCCACCGAGGCTAGGTTCCCCAGTACCCGAGAACAAGAAAGGCATATTAGTCTTTTGCAAGGGACGTCTATGGAACTAACTTGGGGTTTAGCGTTAGGGCTTAGGGTTTAGAAAGCTGAAGGAGAGAGGGTACCACTGAGTGGCCGGTTGGGAGCGCCAAAAACTGCGCCATTCGACCGTGGCTCGAGCGCGCACATGCGCATCGGCCAGTCGGAGCAGTCTCTCCAGGAACCACCTCGCCACGCCAGTGATGTTCAGGGCTGGAGACCATGAAAGGTTTAGGGTTTAGGGTTTAGGGTTTAGGGTTTAGGGTTTAGGGTTTAGGGTTTAGGGTTTAGGGTTTAGGGTTTAGGGTTTAGGGTTTAGGGTTCATAAGGGTTTGGGAAACCGTAAAACTTGAAATCTGAAATGCGATAACTTCTAAAACCTGAAAATCTCACCCCTCAGCCTAACTCCCAGAACCCTAAACCTTGTACCCCTAAGACCTAAACCCTGAACCCCAAACCTTGTGCCCCAAATCCTAAAACGAACCTCAACTGTAGGCTCGACTGGTGGCGAGGAACTCATAATTATACGCCCCCCCCCCCCTACCCAAGCCCGCAGTCCTGAACCATTAAGCGTTTAGGGTTTAGGGTGTCGAGATTTTTGGGTTCAGGTTCCATATGTTGCCATCCCGATCATGGCTATTATCGCTACTCTTGCCGTTCACGCTGCTACAGGGTTGCTACCGCTGCTGTTGCCCCTAAACCCTAAACCCTAAACCCTAAACCCTAAACCCTAAACCATGAACCAGGGCGAGCTGCAGGTCTCCGAGCAATCGATTTCCGAGCCCGGCGTCCAGATCGGAGATCCTCTGAAGGGATTCCCACCTTGCTTCTTTTTAATTGATTTCTTGCTGGGGTTTAGGGTTTAGGGTTTAGGGTTTAGGGTTTAGGGTTTAGGGTTTGGGGTTTAGGGTTTAGGGTTTAGGGTTTAGGGTTTAGGGTTTAGGGTTTGGGGTTTCCAAAGGAGGGGCCCTTATAAGGGACCTTTGGAGTTCTTTGGAGGTTGCAGATGGGCTACTTAGGCATTTTGGGACTATAAGGTATATATAAGGGTTATACTAAGTATGGGGGCTTGTACGAACATGACCCACAATATAATATAGACCCCCCCCCCAATAGTAGGAATCCCTTATAATGAGGACCCCAATAAGGTACCCCTAATTTCCAAGACCCCCGTATGGCTTGGGGCTTATGCGTGGGGGTTAGGGGTTGAGGGTTTGGGTTTGGTTTGGTGTCTTACAGTCTTGGGGTCTTCTGTGTTGTTTTTGCAATTTTGTGGCCTAAAGCCTTAAACCCTGAAACACCCCGAGCCCCTAAACCATTGTAAACAGGAGACCATTCAAGGGTGAACCGCAACTAGCTGACGATCACAACAGGGCTCAGTGGCTTAGTTCTGGCTTGCAGGTGGAGCCACGGGGTTGAGGCTCTGTCGTGGAAGTCTTAAGGTTTTTGGGGCTTTTTGGGTTATGGGGTTTAGCATCGTCAGGGGGCCCGGATTGTTCAATCTACGAGAGGCGCAAGATGCAAGCTGTTGGACCCTTGTGAGCACTCATCTGCCCCGCTCGCGCGCTCGATCCGGAGAAGAACGGCCGTCTTCGTTGCCACCTTGAGGATTCCGAGAAGCTCGGAAGCTCTCACCCTCCAGTACCCAGGCTCCGAAAGGGCCCCAGAATCATGGGCCTAGACCAGGTGCATATGCCACAAAGACACCTGGAACACGAAGCCTCGAGCCGTAAGCACTAGCATCCTCAGGACACCAAGTATGTACACTCGCCCACGCTGAATATTGATGAGGAAGCCTAGGTTGTCTCACTAAACACTTCATATGAAGCCGAAACCCTAAACTTCTAAAATGGACCACTCGAACTTACTTCTAACCCTAAACCCTAAACCCTAAACCCGACAAACTTTAGAGTATGAATCAAGGCCCTTCTTTAGAAGGACAGCATCATAGAGCCGCAGGAAAGGCGGGGCCACCCTAACTCAAGGCTCCTGGGTAGTACCTGCTAAGGGTACTATACTAGAACCCCCTAAACCCTAAACCCTAAACCCTAAACCCTAAACCCTAAACCCTAAACCCTAAACCCTAAACCCTAAACCCTAAACCCAAAAAGGAACTACCTGGGAGCCCTCAGGTACTTCACCTGATGCTTCAGGTACGGGGGCCTCTTCGCCTTCTTCGTGCTGATTCGGCGGAGCCTCTGGACAAAAACCCATGCGCCCTGAACAAAGCCCCTAAACCCTAAACCCTAAACCCTAAACCCTAAACCCTAAACCCTAAACCCTAAACCCCTCAATCCCTGAACCCGAAACACTACACTAATCCCTACGCACAGGCCCGGGCGACTTGATTCTTTTGAGCCCTTGGGGTTCGCCACCCGTTGCCCTGCACACCTAAACCCTAAACCCTAAACCCTAAACCCTAAACCCTAAACCCTAAACCCTAAACCCTAAACCCTAAACCCTAAACCCTAAACCCTAAACCCTAAACCCAAATCTCTCCCCTCCCCCACCCCGCCTCCTGTGGCACCGCCAAGAATCCCACAAGGGTTTACGGTGTAGGGTTTAGGGTCTTGAAGGCAGAGACCCCTCAAAAAGCTCCAACAGGGTTAAGGGTTTAGGGTTAAGGGTCTTGGGGCTGGGGTGTGGTTCGGGGCTTGAACTTAACAAGCTGTCCTTGGGTATATGTTGCTGGGAAGCCGCGAAGAACCCAATATTGAAGTAGCTGGAAGTACGGGGGCCAACCCTAAACCCTAAACCCTAAACCCTAAACCCTAAACCCTGAACCCTGAACCCTAAACCCTAAACCCTAAACCCTAAACCCTAAACCCTAAACCCTAAACCCTGAACCCTGAACCCTGAACCCTGAACCCAGAACCCAGAGCCGACCTCCCCAGAGCTGTAAGAAGGCCTCGCCGGCTTCGGGCAACTTGAAAGATGGGGGCCCGTGCCCTGGTTCAGGGTTTTAGGGTTTAGGGTTTGGGGAAGAACCCTAAACCCTAAGCTCCAAACCCTAAACCCTAAACCCTAAACCCCAAACCCCTAAAGCCCCCAAACAAAAACCCTGACCGTGGGCTCCTACAGTAGATTCCTGCAGCTCGGCCGCTGTTGGCAGTGGAAAGGTTGGCCGCGAAGGTTGAGGCATGCGCTGCCAGAGCTATGGACCCCTCGTCCTGGGATGGGATCCTAAACCTTAAACCTTACACCCAAAACCCAAAACCCTGAACCCCGGAAAAGTCTACAGGGTTCCAGGGCTTAGGTTTCGAAGGTGGGGAGTCTGATTTTTTTTTTTTGGGGGGGGGTTGAAAGTAGGTGAAAGTAGGCTAAAGCGTTTTGGAGCACATGGTTTAGGGTCTAGGGTTGAGGGCTGTGACCTTTGTAGGGCTCGCTGATGAAGGGTATAGGGGTTGTTAGTGGGCTTAGGGTTTACGATTAACAATCACTCCTCCAGGCTTCTGGGGCTTAGGTTTAGGAGATTCTTAGGGGCAGCTTGCTAAGTTCAAGCCCCGAACCTCCCTAAGCCCTAAACCCTAGCCCTAAACCCTAAACCCTAAACCCTCAACCCCAAACCCTAACCCCTAAACCGTCCGAGGATCTCCGTCGTGTGCGGAGGCAACCCGGCTGAGACCTGGGCCAGGTTTTCGAAGTTGTGGTAGGGTTGCAACCGCAACTCCTAGCTAAGTCTTCAATTGGGGTTTGGGTTTTGGGGTTTGCGGTTTAGGGTTCAGGGCTTAGGGTTTAAGGTTTAGGGCTTCGGACTTAGTGTCTTGGCAGCGCAGCAACCATACGATAAGAAGGGTACCTTATTTGTGGTTGGTTGCTTGATAAGGGAGCCATGAACCCAAAAAAAGGGTAAAGGGTACCACTGGGCTAGCAGGAAGCCTTGTTTTCGGGTTTAGGGTTTAGGGTTCTTAGCTAAGCCATAATCCCCCCCCTTTCGAAAACCTTGCATAAATACAATGTACTTTCAACCTGTTTTGAACACTTACCCGTCTTTGCATGGAGAATCAGCGACACCCTTCTAACGTCAAACAAGCTTTTAGTCCCGGGTCAGAATACCCACATGTAGGGAATGTACATTCCGCTACTAGCCCTTTTTGGGGCTTATAAGTGACCCTGAACCTAAACCCTATACAAAAAAGGGAAGAAGTATAATGGCCTACTCTGGGTCCTAGACTATCTGGTTGGATCATTTCTTGTCAGGCTCTGGAGCTGCGGAAATACATTTGGATTGGCACCAAGAGTCACTTTTTGCCGAAGAGATCCGAAGAGGAAGCCGTTGTTCACATTGGGTCGTATAGGACATGCAGAAGCCAAATTACAAAGGTGCATACTTGCATAGCTTCAGGTAGATATCCTAGTCTCATCCCTAAAACCTGGACCGCAAACACAAACCCTAAACCTCAAACCCTGAACCTACCCATTCTCGGGAAGGCTACACCCCTGAACTCATCCGAACATCTTACTACATCCTCCAAGCACGACGAAGCCCTCAAAGTAGCGTGTTTAAGGCTGTGGGCACCTACAGTTCAGTCATACTTACCTCTTCATTTGTAGGCATCACCCATGAAAACTGTCGCCGAGCAGAGTACCAGATACCTTGCGTAGTGGCTGATATATCTAACCTCCACTGAAGTAAATAGCCATGAACCCTAAACCCTAAACCCTAAACCCTAAACCCTAAACCCTAAACCCTAAACCCTAAACCCTAAACCCTAAACCCTAAACCCTAAACCTGAACCTTAAATTTTTAGGCTTGATCAGCCGAAAGGCCTGCAGCTACAGTCCACCATCTGCCATGGCTTGCCACCGCCCCCGGCATTTCGCCGACGGGCAAAGCGCGGCTGGCAACACCACTCTCCGAGAGGTGAGGGTTTAGGGTTTAGGGTTTAGGGTTTAGGGTTTAGGGTTTAGGGTTTAGGGTTTAGGGTTTAGGGTTTAGGGTTTAGGTGGAGGGTAACCATCTTATAATGAACCTTCCATGGAGTTGGTTACTTGATAAGGGAACCTGAACCCCCAAAAAGGGCAAACGTATACCACTGGGCTACCAAGAGTATGTAAGGTGTAGCTTCCGGATTTAGGTGTTCGGGGTTTATAGAAGTAAGGCCCTGATCTTCGGGCTTGAACAGCAAGCTACAATTGGTCCTAACGTTGCTTAGGCTCAAGATCCTTAGCCGTCGGGGCAAAACCATTCTACAGTTGCCCCCTAAATCCTAGCAGGCACATAAGACCCCCATGCTCTTCGTGCAGTCTCGTGCTGGTCACTGGCCAACACACGCGGTGACGTCGGGATGCTGTTGTTTACATGCTTGTGCCCTACTCCTAGATCGGCTGAGGCCCGGGCGGTGACTCGTCTGCCCTGACTTTGCTGAATCGGGTGACTGCATTGCTTTTTCTTGTAGATGCCTTGTCTTGGCTAAAAAAAGGAAGCTGCGTCAACAAGGTTCCCTGGATCGAAATGATCTAGACCCGGGAGTAACCTAGGAATAACAAGGGTACCCTTCTTGGTTTTAAGGGGATTATAAGGGAGCCCCAACCCTAACAACCCTAACAACCCTAACAACCCTAAACCCTAAACCCTAAACCCTAAACCCTAAACCCTAAGGGAGCCCCAACCCTAACAAAAGGAAAAACGGGCCCACGCCCGGTCCTAGTTAAACAACCAAGCAGACCTTCGGCCGGCTGCCAACACGGGCGCTCAGGGTTGAGGGTTTGGACGTTTGGAGTCTTGCTTTATGCTTGATTGGGTTTATGGTTTATAGGGTTTAGGGTTTAGGGTTTAGGGTTTGGGGTTTAGGGTTTAGGGTTTAGGGTTTAGGGTTTAATTAGGGTTTAGGGTTCAGGGGTTCGGCCCGTTCGCAACGTGGCCCGTGTCCAACCTGGTCTGCTATCGATACGACTGTTTTTGCGCCAGCCAGAAAAAAAACAAACCCCAAACCCTAAGGACACAGGGTTTAGGGTTTAGGGTTTAGGGTTTAGGGTTTAGGGTTTAGGGTTTAGGAACCCTAATAAAGGCAAAACAAAACCCCCAAACATAACCCCAAACAGGGGCGAAGGGGGGGGGCCATAACAGGTTCTAGTTCGACGCTGGTATGTGGCTATTCCGGTCTGGGGCTTTAGGGCATCCGGGGCCTTTAAGGCTTTGCGAGGGTTTAGGGTTTAGGGTTTAGGGTTTAGGGTTTAGGGTTTAGGGTTTAGGCGTTATGTAGGAGTCGAAGGTTTAGGGCTTCAGAGTTTAGGGTTTAGGGCTTCAGGGTGGCAGAGTCGGTTGAAGCTACTTCTCCAAAAATCTCTGAGGCCGGGTTAATTGCTCCCAGAAAAAAACAACATGAAACCCTTCAGCTCTCTCAACCTTGAACCCTTAACCTTCGACCCCAAACCAAACTCTAAACCCTACACCCCAAACCCCACACCCCCATACCCAAAACTTCAAACCTTAAACCCCAAACCCTACACACCAAACCCTAAACCCCAAACCCCAAACCCTAAACTCCAAACCCTAAGGCCCAAGCCCCAAACCCCAAACCCCAAACCCTAAATACTACACCCCAAACCTCTCGCGCAAACCTCAAACTCTAAACCCTACACCCCAAACCCTACACCCAAACCCTGAACCCCTAACCCTACACCCTTAACCCCAAACCCTAAGCCCAAACCCTACAAACCCTAAACCCCACACCCCAAACCCTAAACCCCAAACCCCAAACCCTAAACCCCACGCCCTAACCCCCAATTCCTAAACCCCAAACCCTAAATCATAAGCCATGGCATGCAGCGCCATCCCAACCAGTGGCACCTTCGGGGGCTGCAACTTTTGCAGCCAGTCGATGGAAACCTGGAGAGCCCAATACCCCACTTAATTGAGGGGTGTAGGGCTTAGGGTTTAGGGTTGAGGGCTTTGGGGTTTAGGGCTTTAGGGGTTTAGAGGTTTAGGGGAATATACCCTAATTGATACTATGGAGATCCTCAGTATGATGTAAGGTGTATATTCCTTACTTAAGGAAGGGCACATACTTCAGACCCCTTTGGAGTCGAAGTCTTACGAGGCTTTCCTACTGATGCTTCGTCTTGCAAATGAAAGGATCGGGCCATCGAGTCCTTTGGAAACAGGGGGCACCGTAGGAAAGCCCCTAAACCCTAAACCCTAAACCCTCTTAAACCCCAAGCACTCTAAAACCTAAACCCTAAACCCTAAACCCTAAACCCTAAACCCTAAACCCTAAACCCCAAGCCCTATGCGTTTAGAGACGGCAACACCGACAGGGCCCTAAACTGTAAACCCTAACTCACAACTCACAGGGCAAAGCATGGTAGGCTGCGCAGTAGCAACGCTTTAGGGCTGAGGGTTGCATAGGGTTGACCTAGGGATACCCTAAACCCTAAACCCTAAACCCTAAACCCTAAACCCTGACTTGGGATTTTCCCCCATAAAGCAGGGAAATGTGCGTGACTATTGGGCACACGCGCCCTTCTTAAGGTACAAGGCTCCCAAGAGAGCACAACAGTTTAGAGTTTCGGGTTTAGGGTTTCGGGCTTACGGGATCCTTACTATGACTATGACGGAATGATCTCTTTGTGGGTTCTAGTCTATTTACCTCCCTAAACCCTAAGCACTAAACGCCAACCCCTCAAAATGATGGAGCTCAATGGTCGCCTTGGGGCAGTTCGGCGCGCTTGCAGGCGCCGCCCTGCCATGGGCAACCAGGTTTCATCCACAAACAAACAACTTAGGGTTTAGGGTTTAGGGTTTAGGGTTTAGGGTTTAGGGTTATCCACAAACAAACAGCACGTATGAAGCTATACGAAGCCCTTGGATCCTCATCCCTCTCTCTCTCTCTCTGTCTTTGTGTCACTGACTCACTCATGAACTCACTTCCTCCCTCCTTCTTTCGCCCTCTCCCTCTCCATCGAGATTCTCCTGCAGCTGCTTCTTCTCCATGCGCTCGATGTGGGACCCTGCGAGAAACCCTAAACCCTAAAACCCTAAACCCTAAACCCTAAAACCCTAAACCCTAAACCCTAAACCCTAAAACCCTAAAACCCTAAACCCTGAAACCCTAAAAGCCTGAACCGCTTCCGATCTGCCACTCTCTGCGCGTGCGGGCCCTGGGATGACCCTAAACCCTAAACCCTAAACCCTAAACCCTAAACCCTAAACCCTAAACCCTAAACCCTAAACCCTAAACCCTAAACCCTAAACCCTAAACCCCTAGGGACTCCACTGATTGTGGTACTGGCCCATGCCCTGCTCTGCCCCTGCCATCCATGGCACCCAACAAGGGTTTAGGGTTTAGGGTTTAGGGTTTAGGGTTTAGGGTTTAGGGTTTAGGGTTTGGGGTCAACAGGCCAGGGTGCTCCGACTCTCCCTCTCTCTCCCTCACTCTCACACGCTCTCCCTCTCTCTCACTCTCTCTCACTCTCGCTCACTCTCTCTCACTTTCTCTAACTCTCTCTCACTCTCTCTCACTCTCTCTCACTCACTCTCAAACGCTCTCTCTCTCTCTCTCACTCGATCTCTATATCTCTCTCTGTGTCTGGATGTAGTCAAAGCGACACACAGCCCTAACACGTCAACTGTGTCGAAGCTTGCCTGCACAACTTTCCAACCCAAAGAGGCACCCCGAGTCTAATTCAGACCCTAAACCCTAAACCCTAAACCCTAAAACCCTAAAACCCTAAACCCTAAACCCTAAACCCTAAACCCTAAACCCTAAACCCTAAACCCTAAACCCTGAACCCTGAACCCTAAACCCATACACGCTAGCCTGAGCCCGAAAAAGGCTGCAAATGCCACGCCCCTGAGCTTTTCCTGGGTCTGCCAGATTAGGGTTTATGCTTAGAGACTTAGGGGCTTAGGGGCTTAGCGGTTTAGGGGTTTTAGGGTTCAGGGGTAGGGGATTAGGTTTAGGGGTTTAGGGTTAAGGGGTTTAGGGTTTAGGGCTTCTGGCTTCGGGGTTTCATGTAGTGGTTTAGGGTTTAACTTAGTGGTTTAGGGTGCATGGCCACAAGGCTTAGAGTCTTAGAGTGCGGGGTCCTGGCCCCTAAACCCTAAACCCTAAACCCTAAACCCTAAACCCTAAACCCTAAACCCTAAACCCTAAACCCTAAACCCTAAACCCTAACGGCCTTTTCGACTCAGCTTCCGCCCCGCCGGGCCGCGTCGGCGCTGCTGCAGCTCCTGCGCCTTCCCACGGATTTGGGTCAGGCAGTGGTTTCGGACAATGTTGCTTTTCCCTCCATATGTATATGTATATGTATATGTATGTGTATGTGTATGTGTATGTGTATGTGTATATGTATGTGTATATGTATATGTATAGGTATATGTATGTATGTCTGTCTGTATGTATGTAGATATAATATTAAACAAATAAATAAACAAATTAATCAATTAATTCGTTAAGAAGTAAATAAATACATAAATAAATAAATATATATATATATATATAACTTTTCGTATCTATTTATTTTCGAAAAAAAGTATTTGAAACATGGTTCCCAGTAGGTGGTTTGGGGTTTAGGGCTTGGGCGTGCAATGAAAAGGGGTGGGCACACCACCTTTCAAAAGCGAACTCCGAACAATCCTTTCTCCATGTTCTCATAAAACCCAAAATCCTAAACCCTAAACCCTCAACGATGGCTTACAGAGTTTATAGGGTTGTAAGCTCTCAGACGCGCACACCGCCAACCTCGACTCAACCCCTGTGGGCGTTTAGGATCTAGAGATGATCCTCCACCCTTCAACACCTTAGGGTTTAGGGTTTAGGGTTTAGGGTCTTAAGATGGTAGGCCCATCTAACCTTAAAAAGGACCCTAACAGAACCCTTCAGAACCCTCAGCCCTCAACCGTCAAACCCTCCAAAAAGCCCTTACACCCTAGACCCAAGCCACGAACCCGGCAACCCTACACCCCGCACCCTATCAACCCTGTCAACCCTGAAACCCTACACCCTAAAATACCCAACCCTAAACCCTAAACCCTAAACCCTACACCCTAAACCCTAAACCCTAAAACCCTAAACCCTAAACCCTAAACCCTGAACCCTAAACCCTAAACCCTAAACCCTAGGCGAAGCCTGGGCTGGCTCTGTTCTGTGCCGCGCGCTGGAGCCAGGTATCGGGCACCAGGATCGGGTCGACGATGGGCCTCTTTGGGTTGAAGGTGGGCAGAGGTTGATAAGGTTCAAGTAGGGTTTAGGGTTTAGGATTTAGGGTTTAGGGTTTAGGGTTTAGGGTTTGGGGTTTGGGGTTTGGGGTTTGGGGTTTGGGCTTTAGGGTTTAGGGCTTCAGGGTTTAGTCTTTGTTTGTCAATTAAGTTTAGGGTTTAGGCTTCGTGAAGGGGGTTAAAAGGGTTTCGTCTTTAAGGACTACTTGGGGCTTAGAGTCCAATTAGAGCTTGAGGTTGTATCAGGGGTTTAGGGTTTCCTCCAATCAAGTTCGGATCTGGATCCCTCATCTAGACCCAAGAGTATCCCAGGAATAAAGAGGGTACCCTATTGGCTAAGATGGGTTTATAAAGGAACCGAAGCCCCCCCCCCAAAAAAAAAAAAAAAAAAATGGAGCCTCTTTGTTCGCTGTGCTTCATGTACCTACGCACAACCATATAATGAGAAACACAACTTTTAAGATGGGGGCTCCTGACGCATGAGGCCCACCCCACCCCTACACCCAAGAACAGGGATCACGATTTCGAACACCCTCAAACCCTCAACGCAGCCAATACCCTAAACCCCCAACCCCTAATCCCTCCCTAGACCCTAAACCCTAAAACCTTAAACCCTAAACCCCAAACCCCAAACCCCAAACCCTAAACCCTAAACCCTAATCCCCCTCCCCCCCCCACCATGTCATCGGCCTCTGCGTGCATGCAGCTTGCGCCCGCAGGCGCAAGCGTTCCAATAGTGCGGTATCTACCTGCAGAGGGGCCTTACAAGAAGGGGCCCCTTTTACTATACTAACTATATTTAAGAGACTTATAGCCTACGTACTTTAGGATCCTTATCATCTAATTTAGGGTCCTTATAACTCTACTTATAACTAGGGGGGGGGGGCCTCCTTGTAGGGAATCGTTAAGGATTTGCTTAGGGTTCAGGGTTCTTGTAAGCGGGCTACAAGTACAGTTATTATCTGGGTTATAAGTACCATGAACCTCCAAGTACCCCCGAAAATTCTGCAGAGGCTTGGACTTTTGGCGTGGGGGTTTCTTCTCGAACTGCTGCCTATTGCTATTAGGAGGATGTCAGGGGCTAGGTTTAGGGGCCGTTCAGATAGAAGAGTCGGGTTTAGGGATTTAGAAGATGCCCCATGACATGACTTGTCATAGGGTTTGCAGGGTTCATTGGGTTTATGGGGTTTCTCGGCTTTCCAGGGCTTACAGGGTTTATAGGGATTGTAGGGGCTCATAGGTTACAGAGGCCGGTGGCCTCTTCATCTGTTACCCTTGTACCTGAATATAGCCCCATAGAAACCCTAAGAAACCCCCGCCCAAAAAAAACAGAAACCCTACTTAAAGAGACCAGCAACCCATGTAACTCATAGGGTTTAGGGGGTTCAGGACATGAATCAGACGGCAACTCTGCGAAAGTGCCTGCACCTCCATTCAGGCCGGTCGACCCATGGCCTGCTACAACCTGCAACACCTCCATTCAGGCCTCTTCTTTAGGGTTTAGGGTTTAGGGTTTAGGATTTAGGATAGTTGTCTCTTAGTCCACTTTCCTGAGGGAGCTAGAGGTCAACATTCTTGACTATGGTACCCTACACCCTGAACCTTGAACCTTATAAGTCCTAAACCCTAAACCCTAAACCCTAAACCCTAAACCCTACACCCTACACCCTAAACCCTAAACCCTAAACCCTTAACCCAAACCGTTCCTAACCCCTAGAACAGGCACAGACTTCGCCACTGGTCGGTCATCGCCCTGATCGCCCAGGCCTTCTAGAGCCCAATAGGCTACGTAGCCTTGAGAATTACTTAGTTGGCCAGTAACCGGGGGGAATTAAAGGTTAACCTTTGGGATTATAAAGGGATTGTACTACCCCAAGATGGTTAAAGGTTACCTACTCTACTACTAGGCTTAAAACGTTAGCACATGGTGGCTGCCTTAAACCCTTAGGCCTAAAAAGCCTAAACCATAAACCCTAAACCCTAAACGCTAAACGCTAAACCACAACCTTCAGACTCCTCGAACTGTTGGCAGACGTGGCGTCGAGGGTTCGAGGTTTCGAGCTTCCGGGCCGCTTGCCACGAAACCCTGAAAGGCTTCAGGGTTAAGGGTTTACTGTTTGCTCAAGAACCCGGTAAAATCAAGAATAGCAATCCCTAAAGGGCCCTTAAAAGCAAATAGTAGAAAGCCTTCTTTCTAAGTCTTACTACTATTTGCTTAAGAAACCAAACAACAGAGAGTAGTAATCCCTATAGGGCCCTTAAAGTTGCCTTAAAGCAAATAGTCTTAAAAACCTGGAAACCCTCATCCTAAACCCTAAGCCCTAAACCCCTACACCCTACACCTTAAACCCGAAACCCTAAACCCGACACCCTAAACCCTAATTAAACCCTGAACCCTAAACCCCTACACCCTAAACCCTAAACCCGTACACCCCTAAACCCCTACACCCTTAAACCCCAAACCCTACACCCTAAATCCTAAGCCTAAACCCTAAACCCTAAACCCTAAACCCTAAACCCTAAACCCTAAACCCTAAACCCTAAACCCTAAACCCTCCTCTGTTAAGTCATCCTGAAGCTCCCTTCGACGCCCAGCCATGTGTATGGTTGAGGGGGTTCAGGGAGTCGAGTTTTCCACTGCCCAAACTCATGAGCCTATGATACATTGGGTTTGGGGTTTGGGGTTTGGGGTTTGGGGTTTGGGGTTTAGGGTTTAGGGTTTAGGGTTTAGGGTTGAGGGTTGAGGGTTGAGGGTTCGCATCACAGGCACGACTTGGAGAGGACTGCGCGATCGGAGATTTTTGCTCGCTCGAACTCGAAAAGCACCACGGCGGACTGTGAGTGCATGTGCTTCGACCGCTTGCCAGGCAAGAACTTTCTCGTCCATTTACGGTTTACGGTTTACGGTTTAGGGTTTAGCGTTTAGGGTTTAGGGTTTAGGGGAACTTTCTCGTCCATTTACGGCTTGCTTTTAGGGAACTTGTTCGAGGCTATTTTTGGTTGGTATCCGCGAAAGGGCACCCAGTATATATATATATATACACATACACACACACACTCAGAACCCTATATGCCTATGTATATACACACACACGCACCTAGAGCAATCACAAGGCCCTACTTCAGAGGGGGAAATTCGCGAAATAGGGAAGTACACCTATTAGCTACTATACCGGAACCCCACCCTGCGGTAGTTGATCAAAATGCCTGTTCCCCAAGATAACCCTAAATTTTCCTTGTCAACATGCAGGAACCAACCTTAGACCCTAAACCCGATTAGTACCCTGAACCTCCAAGTACAGTGCCGAATTATCAGTTGCTCAGGTTTTTGTCTGCCAGCAGTGGCCGACAGCCTTAAACCCCCAACCCGGTAGCCCTAACGAAGTTTTGATTGTTTGCCCAAGAATAACCTAGCAAGAACAAGGGTACCCTTTTTGGTTTAAAGGGGCTTATGAGGGAGCCTAAACCCTAAACCATGGAATCAGGGCCTAATTTTTTGGTCCTAGATGAAGGCTACTTTCGTGAAGGAGTATCACAAGTGCAAGGCTAGATGACGGGTAGAATTGTGGCGGCTGCAAAGCCAGAATTGGCGACAGCTACAACCTTGCTTTAACATTCGTGTTCTAGGGCAAGCGGTCGAGTAGCCCCCTTGGACATCAAAGCGTTTAATCCAACCCCTGGATCCATGCCACGAACCCTGTATCCAGAGCATGACGTACGTGTTCGGATAGAGATTGCTCGAGGCAAGCCCCTAAAAACACACTTTGATGTTGTGCCCATCAGACGCGCTCACGGCATCTACCCTGGCAGCGGACACTTGCGGGGGGCCTTAAACCTAAACCCGAAAAACGAAACCCAACAAATGGGGAAAAAAACCTTAACCCTAAACCCTAAACCCCAAAAGGTGTAATTTGAATTGGCTCTGAGCTACACCAAACCACCAGGTCCTTTGGTTGCCCAAGGATGGAATTAAGTTACGTAAAAACTAGGTAGCCCAGCATGCCTCGGAGTTCTCCAGAAGAGCCCAATACCCTTTGAGGAAGGCATTTAGGGCTTAGAGGACAGCGATGTACAAGAATCCCTATGAAATTACTGTTCAGAGTTTAGCGATGTAATTGTTGTGTGTGTAAGGTTTGTTAAGGGTTTGTAGGTTTGGGGTGGCCCGGTTTTTGTCGGCCCGACAATGAATGAAGCCCTCAACGACATCAACCTCTGAACGCTGACACCAGGCTTTTGTTCAGGTTTAGACGGTCGTCCGAGCTATGACACAACAAACAGCGCATGATCTGCGCCTAATCGACGTCCTCGCCATCTTCCTGCATGTTCAGAGGCACCTCAAACAAAAGGCTGCAGGTTTGCCAGTGTGGAGTTTTTTTCTGGAGCAACCCCCCAGGTACCGTTCACATTGTGCATGGTTTGGGGGATTCAGCGGCTTGAATTAGGGTTAGGGTTTAGGGTTAAGGGTTAAGGGTTAAGGGTTTAGGGTTAAGGGTTCAGGGTTTAGGGTTTAGGGGACTAGCCAGTAGAAAGGTGTTCATGGTGTCTTTAAAAGGGGTTTTTGAAGGTATCTAAACGGTCTGGGCTCAAAATGCACCTCGCAACCTAAACCCGGTGGGTCCAGCTTAACCTAGAACGGGTTCTTGGTAGCTTGGTAGCAAACTATATCGGCTCAGGGTGTGTAGGGTTGATATGTTGCCACTTACTTAGGCTCCTGCATTGAAGAGAAACCACGCCTTCCACATTCTTTGAGGGCGGTGCTGTGAATGGTCTTGACGACACGACAACTTTCCCCACTTCTGGTAGGCTTCTTTGGGACCATGCCTCCAAAGAGCCCTTTATAATATCACCTTAGATCAGAAGAAGGACCCCTGTGAAATTTCAGGCTTATGCAAGTTGGCACCCATACAACCATCCACCTTTAGGAGCAAAGAGGTAGGGGGGACATTGGGTAACCACTGCAATTCTACAGCTCCCGACCTATGAAGTGCGCAGCATGGTTTAGGGCTTCGGGTTTAGGGTCTCTAGAGGTTGCTATAAACCACCTCTTTTGGCATCTTCCCTTCCCGGATCTTGGAAAAAAAGGGCTCCCCAAACCCAAGGGTGCAACTTGGGAATCCCAAGGTACGGTCCCATGATAGACCAACCGATCGGTTTAGGGTTTAGGGTTTAGGGTTTAGGGTTTAGGGTTTAGGGTTTAGGGTTTAGGGTAGCTACATGGTTCCTTACTATGGGCCCTTTGATTGGGGGGACCCTTGTATACCCCCCTGTATACCTCATAAAACCCAAGGGCCCCATACTTCGGAGCCCTTTCAAGAAGGTAAGGGACCTAAACCCTAAACCCCAATGTAACCTCTCTATACCCGACGCCGGGGTCCAGCAATGTGACTTTCTAGTTCTGAGGCCACTATTCCTTAAGAACCCCTAAGAAATAGAAGATAACAATCTCTATCTTGCCTTTATTCTAAGGAAGACTACTTACTAACTAGTAAGGGCTTGATTGGGAGTCACTCAGCCACCCTGCACTATACTCCCCAAAAAACGGCGGAGAAGGAATTCTTAAAGGGCTCCAGATACACCAGCAACCAACTAAATCCTAAAGGGGACGACAGCAACCCCACACACTAAACCCTAAACCCTCAACCCTATAAACCCCCAGCCCTAAATCCTAAACCCCCAAACCTACATGGGCTATTGTACCCTATAACCCCTTAAAAAGACCCTTTATAGGGTTGGTTAGGGGATTATAAGGCCTAATCGCCCATGCTGGAAAGGCTTGGGAACCGCACTGTCTCGGCCTCATCAGGCGCAGGGCGCTTCGCTGTGGATGGCGACCGCTTGCCCATGGATGGCGAGGCTTTCGACGAGGCTCCCGACTTGGCTGCAAGGGGTTTCGGGTGCCTCTCAGGGTTTAAGGTTTATATACTTGAAGGTTCATGGTACTTACGAACCAAGTATAACTGTACTTATAACCCTACTTAAAATAACCCTAAAGGGCCTTATAGGGCTTCAGGGTTCAGGGTTTGGGGCGCGCGCGCGCGCGCGCGGGTGGCAGGCGGGCGGGCGGGCGGTGCGTGCACGCGTGGGTGCGTGGATGCGCAGGTGCGCGGGTGCGCGGGGTGTGCGGTGCGGAGGTGCGCGGTGCGCGGGTGTGTGCGTGCATGCGTGCATGCGTGCGTGTGTGCATGCGTGTGGTGGTGCATGCGTGCATGGTGGGGGTGGGGTGGGGGTGGGGGTGGGGGGGGGGTGGGGGTGGGGGGGGGGTGGGGGTGGGGGGGTGGGGTGGGGGTGGGGTAAAGTGGGGGTGGGGGGGTGGTGGGGTGGGGTGGGGGTTGGGTGGGGCGGGGTGGGGGTGGGGTGGGCGCTTGTGTGTGTGTGTGTGTGTGTGTGTGTGTGTGTGTGTGTGGTGGGTGGGTGGGGGGTGGGTGGGGGGGTGGGTGGGGGGGGGGGGGCGGGGGGCCTTCTAGAAATTATCTGGCTTGTTGAAACGTGTAGAGGCTTAGAGGCTTTTGGGGTGCATAGGGTGTATGGGGTTGAAGAGGTGCAAGACCCCGCCCTAAACCCAAAATAAGGCCAAGGCTTTGTCGTGCTTAGTATTCTCGATTCAGGGCAGAGAGAGGGTTATTCAGGGTTTAGGGCGTTGGGTTTAGGGAGGGATATAGGGGATCCTAACCCCTGGCCCTTCTCGGGTATTACTGGGCATCCTGGAATTTCGGGTGTGGCTTTAACAGGACAAACCATGACAACACAACTCAATAAAATCCATCCCCCCAGGCTGGAGGTTGCAGGTTTGGGCGGTTGAGGAGGCGTTGGGGCGACGAATTTGAGGGCGCATTTCTTCGAGAGGCACAGGGAGGGACGTGTCACCAAATCGTGGGAACATTGCATTGACCAGCAGAATTGTCGCCAAAGCAGACCAGTTGACCATCTTTACGAACCGCACAGGTATAAAACACACCAGCATAGACTGCCGAAACTGGTCCTAAATCCGCAGGCGCATCAGATGCCCCGAGGGGGTTGGATCCGAAGCACACCAGCTGAGCATCTGATCTTACAGCGCAGGTATAATCTTCACCCACGGCGACTGACAAAACTGGTCCCAAATTCGCTGGCACATCACACGCAGTGGGAGAGTCGTTCCAACATCCAAAGCAGACCAAGCGGGCATCTCGGCCCACTGCACAGGTATGTGTTGCGCCCGTCGAGACTGCCAAAACAGGCCCCAGATCAGCGGGCACATGGCGAGGGCACGAGGCCTTTCGACCAAATTGGTGACCGAAGCAGACCAACTGAAAACTTACTCCCACTACACAGGTATGCGACAAGCCCGCAGAGATTGCCAGCACTGGCCCAAAGTCCGCCGGCACGTCGCATTGCCCAGAACCAGTATTGCCAAAGCAAACCAAGTGGCCCTCTGCCCTCACGGCACAAGTGTGATCATGGCCTGCGGCGACTTCCAAAACTGGTCCCAAATCCACAGGCACGTTGCATTGCCCGTAATTGTTTAGTCCAAAGCAGACTAGATGGCCATCTTTCTTTATGCCACATGTGTGACCTCCACCTGCTGAGACTGCCAGAAGTGGGGCAAGATCTGCTGGCACATCGCATTGCCCATTTTTGTTGGATCCAAAGCAGACTAGATTACCACCTGTCTTCAATGCGCAACTGTGATCATTGCCCACGGAAACTTCAAGTAAAGGCCCGGCAGGCATCGCCCTTTGTGCGCCTTGGGCCGGGTGTCCAGATGAGCCAGCCTCTCTGCGACTCCGGGATGAGGCTGCCATCGATTTCGTGACTTTTATTGGGGTGACCATCCCGGGGTTGATCATTTCCGGGATGGCCGGCCTCAACGCTGCGACACAACCTGGAGGACAAAAAACTTCGGCGCATCTGGAAACGATTCTCGCAAGCACCCAGGTCACCACCACAAAGCGCAGAGTCCGACGGAATTCACTCGAAGCCCTTTCCCACATGGCACGGAGGATGCTGGAACAGGCAGTCCAAGTATATGCTATCGCTTCTAGGTTGAAGTTTCAGGGGTCATGATGAGTTTATGGGTATAACGTGGAAGTCACGCTGCAAAGCAACGTCCATTCTGAAACACGGCAAGTCTTCTGAGCACTTCACGTGGCCTGCGACTCTGGTCAGAAAAGACTTGGCAGCACTGACTCCGCACCTATACTCTATGCCAGAAGCTACGAGTGCTTTCATGTACAACGCATCTTCGTGGCTTTCGTACAAAAAACTATACACTAGAGTATATACACACGCAAGACTGTCCGTGAGTGAGTGTGATATAAAAGTGTGCAAAATGTGTGTACGCGTGTGTGATGTAGCTTGGTGCGGTGCAAGACAGTGTCGTGCTAGGATGGTCCTTTGAACCCTCGGAAGAATGTTCCCGAATATGATCCTCTTAAACCCAAAACGGGAAAACATAAAGTATTCCAAGGGCCTGCAAAGAGTTCGTGTTTGTTCTGTTTTTACCCTAAAGCCTAAAGCCTAAAGCCTAAAGCCTAAAGCCTAAAGCCTAAAGCCTAAAGCCTAAAGCCTAAAGCCTAAAGCCTAAAGCCTGAAGCCTAAAGCCTAAAGCCTAAAGCCTAAAGCCCAAATCCCAGCCCCTAAACCCTAGACCCTAAGTTTTGGGAGTTAGGCTCCAAAGGCCTGGTTGTTGGTGTCGGAGCAGGAGGAGTCGCATCTTTTTCAAAGATGCGAGGTGCCGAACATAACCACGAATTTGCTTCGCAACCCCCACAAAAAAAAACACAAACAAAGAGCATAAACATGACTGAGAGTTTTTTTCACTTTTAGAGAAGAAGTACTGCCCTTATTAAGGAAGAACGTGTTTTGGGGAGGGGGGGGGGGGGGGGGGGGGGGGGGGGGGTTCAACTCGTAGATAAGGCTGCCGCCGTTCTCTTCTTGACGCCCTTTCCCTTCCCTGCGCGGGCGAGGTCAGCTCGATTCAGAAAAGGGCTTAGGGCTTAGGGCTTAGGGCTTAGGGCTTAGGGCTTAGGGCTTAGGGCTTAGGGCTTAGGGCTTAGGGCTTAGGGCTTAGGGCTTAGGGTTCAGGGTTTAGGGCTTAGGGTTTAGGGTTTAGGGCTTAGGGTTTAGGGTTTAGGGTTCAAGATGTGTCGTCATGGGCTATAGTAGAGACGGCCACGGGTCATGATTTAAACACCCTGTAGTACTATAGACCCTACCCAAGGGCTCCTATGTAGTACCATTTTGGGGTAGTATACTAGTATTCCCTATAACTAACCCAAAAAGCAACTACATTGGAGCCTTTGGGTAAAGCCTAAACTACAAAACCCAAAACCATTCGAGCCCCGAATTCCCGCCTTTCGCAGCATTGACTTCTGCAATGGCTTTCTTCGTGGCCTGGGCCAAGTCATCTAGCTGTCTTGGGTGGAAGATCTACTAGGGCCTCCCCCCCCCCCCCCCCCCCCCCCCCACCCGGACCCCAAATCAGCCCTCTTATGTGATGGAGATATACCTTTCAACCCTTGCTTTTTTCCTCAACGCCTAAACCCTAACCCTCAGGGCTGGGGAGGGGGAGCGAATGCAAAGGAGGAGGGCCACGGCTTCGACTCTCTAGCATTTGGCGCGAGGGTTTGGGGCCCCCCAGCTCCTAAACTCTCCATCGCAAACCATGAATGGACGCCATCATTCCTGAAAATAAATAAGCAGCAAGAAGCGGCAAAAGCAAAAGCAGGGTTTGGGGTTTAGGGTTTTAAGGGTAAAGGGTAAAGGGTTTAGGGTTTAGGGTTTAGGGTTTAGGACCCTGAAGCGAAGCCCCGCTGGCCTGAATGGCCTCGCGCTTCTTCTGCTCCGAAGCTTTGAGGAGGGCCGATGCCTTTTCCCGCCTCATGTCTAAACGCCTTGAGGGTTTGTTGGGTTTGGGGTTTGGGGTTTGGGGTTTGGGGTTTGGGGTTTAGGGTTTAGGGTTTCGGGTTTCGGGTTTAGGGTTTAGGGTTTAGGGATTTAGGGTTTAGGGTTGCGCGTCCATGTTTGTAGGCTATTGCAATAAAAAAACCCTTGTAGGAGTCTTTATTAGGTGAACCCTGAAGCCTCCCCCCCAAAAGGAACTACGATTTGGGGTTTTTGGGTTCAGGGTTTAGGGGGTTCAGGCAGTCCAGGCCGTATGCAGGTTTAACCCTAAACCCAAAACCCAAAACCCTAAACCCTAAACCCTAGAGGCCTTCTAGGATAGAGTGTGTCAGGAACACCGCGGGGCAAGGGTGGGGGACTAAGGAACCCTCGGCTCCGAACCCCTAAACCCTAAACCCTAAACCCTAAACCCGAAAACCCTAAAACCCTAAACCCTAAACGCCTTAAGCCTTAGCTGTCGTGAACAAGCCAGTGCCCAGTCGGGTCCTCCGAGCCTAGAGGGTTTTAGGGCCATGGCTTATTACAGTTTGGGTTTAGGGTTTAGGGTTTAGGGTCTAGGGTCTAGGGTTTGCTTGAGAACCCCGCCCCCCAAAAAAAGCAAAAAAGAGAGACGGTAATCCCCATACGGCCCTTATAAGGAAGTGTGTTACTTGTTTGGAGGGTTCTTGCGCAAGTTTAGTAGTTTAGGGTTTAGTATACATGTGTTCTGGGTGAAACGTGCAAAAAGTTGCCTGGCAACCCTTGGACAGGCTGTACTAGAAGAGTCGCCGCATTTCGAAACACCATGTACCTTCAAGTAGGGCTTCTAACCTGAGAATAACAGGGTACCTTTTTTTGGTTTGCAAGGGGCTTATAACGGAACCTAAACCCGAAAGAAAGGGGAATGAGGGCCTACTCTGGGTTCTAGGTGTTCATACGGTTTAGGACTGTTTGTTTAGGGCTGAGACTCACAGGGTTTAGTTGTGTATCTTGTTTTTCACGGTGCGGGCTACAGATATTCCTCTTTACTGATTGTTCATAGTTTTGTTTTTGCATTACTTTGTATCTGCGATTATTGTGTTTGCTTTTGCAGGGTAAACCTTTTAGCATGAGGCCTTGTAGAGACTTTGTGTCCAGGGTCTTCGTGCCAAAAGTTTTTTGGGCTTTGGGACCCTAGGCCCTAACCCTAAACAGGCCCTAAACCCTAAACCCTAAGGCGACGTTCGGAGGCGAACCTGCAGAAAAGACCAAAGCCATAGCCTGTTGTTTTTTTTTTTTGGGGGGGGGGGGGGGGGTTCGGATATCCCTGGGCCACCTCGTCTACTTTGATGCTCTTTTTGGACTTAGTAAGTCGACTCAGTCTCCCCTAGAAGCCCTCTTATAATCCTTATACTCCCCATAACCCACCTTACAAGGGTTTCCAAGTAAGAAGGAAAAGAGCCGCACACATCAAATGCGAAACCGATCCAGATCCCCGAAGCCCTGTGCCGCGGTTAGGGGGTTTAGGGTTTAGGGTTTAGGGTTTAGGGTTTAGGGTTTAGGGTTTAGGGTTTAGGGGACTCGGACCGCTGTACCCCTAGGAGGTTCCCCTTAACATACTCCTCATATGGCCCTTGTGCTACCTTAAGGATCGTTCAACAAGGTCCCAAACCCAAACTTAGGTTCCAAAGTAGAGTCCCATGACTAACCCCAAAAGCAGTAGGGAAGTACTAAACCAAACCCCCCCCCCCCCCCGGCACTTCCCCCGAACCCGAAATCCTTTATGCGGCTAAACCCTAAACCCTAAACCCTAAACCCTAAACCCTAAACCCTAAACGAGCTCCCTGAGCCCGACACTCCTTCTCGAGCTCCTTAACCCGGGACTTGGTCTTCTGCATGACCTGCGCTCTCAGGGTAGGTATATATGGTACATGGTGCCCCTTATATACCCTAAAAAACCCAAGGGCCCTTACTTCAGAACCCTTCTAAGGGAGGTAAGGGACCATAAGAAGAGCTCATGTAACTACCCTTAGATACGCGCATCAATCCAATTCGGGGGTTTAGGGTTTGATGGGTCTAAAGCCTATAGAGCTATTAATAGGCCTGATAGATGCTGATAGGGTTTACGTAGGGTTGATGAGATGGCTGAGGCTTGAGGATCTAGAAAGCTTGAGGGCTTTAGGGCTTCATTCAATCAAATGTTGAGAGTCTAAACCCTAAACCCTAAACCCCAAACCCCAAGCCCTAAAGGTCGTTGCCCGTCCAGTACTGGAAGTAGTTGCAGGAATACTGCCCGTTGTCTTTCCGACTGCAAGCGAACCAAACGTTGTCCTTCTGCCGTGGCCTGCTCCAAAACCACGACCAGCGGGCAGTCATCTGTGCACAGTGAGGGCACTTCCCCCCCCTAAACCCTAAACCCTAAACCCTAAACCCTAAACCCTCTTTGAGCTTTTCGGTCTCTTAAGCCCGGTGGAGAAATTTCTGCCGCGCCGCTTCCTCCCACAAAGGCCGCTTCAGAAGGCCATCACCAACTGGGCGCAACCAGGCTGGGCCCTACTTGAAGGTTCATGGTACATACTAACCAATTATAACTGTACTTATAACCCTACTTATAATACCCCTAAAGGGCCTTATAGGGGTTGTCCCAATTATAAGTAGGGTCATAAGCCCACTTATAATTGGCTCGTAAGTACCATGAACCTTCAAGCAACAACTGGGCGTAACCAGGCTCGGCCCAAAACCCTGCTTAGGGTAACGAGTTTAAGGTTTGGGGTTTAGGGTTTAGGGGTACGTGTTAAGGATAAGTTCGGTAGTTTCAGCCCCCCAAACTCTGCCCCCCCCCCCCCCCCCCCCCACTCCCCCTGTGTAGTCTGAAGAAGTGCTGCAGTTTAACTACCCTCTCCTTCCTGCGATGGTTTAAGGTTCAGGGTTTGGGGGTTTAGGGCTTAGGGCTTCCAGGGTTTAGGGTCCTTAGGCCTAGTAGGCCTTTTCCCAAATTCAAAAAGGTTCCGTGCCTTTACAATATACATGCTTGTGCCTTTACGGGCTTCCTATGTAGTAGCTTTAGGGCACAAGTGTAAACTTCTATTTGCTAAAGAACCCCACAAAAAGAAAATACAGCCTATATCTATATATAGATTACTACTCATTATCATTTTACTGATTGTTATACTTTTTGGGGTGTTCTTCTAAAGCAAACAAGACTTTAGGGCTTGAGTGTTCTAGACCTTGAATCACATTAGAAATCCCTGACTCCGATAAACCCAAACTCCAAAGCCTATACTGCAAATTTCTTAAGAACCCCCCCGAAAAAACATATATATATATATATATACATATATATGTATATATTTAGTTCTATGCCTGTATACAAGGGCAGTATACGGATTTTTCGGGTTCGTCAGGAAATCGCAGTATACAATCTAAGGACCACTCCCCCTAAAACCCTGAGCCCGAAAGCCTAAACCCCCAAACCCTTAGCTTACCCCCCTTATCTCCGCCCCCCCCGCCCCCCGTCCCCACACACGCCCTAAACCATAAACCCCTATGTCATACAGAACTTGGAACCCTAGCAATTATAATGCATAGCTGCTTCTTAGGACTTAAGTTACCCAAAAAGAAAAACATCCAAGTACCCCTAAGTGTGTAGTAGGGGGGGGAGGATAGTGTGTCTGCCGAGTCTGCCTCCATCATCTTGATCATGCTCTCGACCTCACATGCCATTTTGAGGGGCTTGGGGCTTAGGGACTTGGGGTTTAGGGACTTAGGTTGAGCTTTTTTTTTGCGGGGGGGGGGTGGGGGGGGGGGGCGGCGGCATCTTTAGGGTGTTGTAGGGCATAAATTATGTAGGGTTTAACATAAATGGGGCTTATACGGTATATAGAGCTTGAGGGGAGGGCTGAAACGTCCCGGGCTTAGGCTTTCAGCCTCGAGGTTCAATGATGCAGGGCCCGAAACCCTAAACCCTAAACCCTAAACCCTAAACCCTAAACCCTAAACCCTAAACCCTAAACCCTAAACCCTAAACCCTACCCCCTAAACCCTAAACCGGGCCCAAGCTTTGCGAGGCCTCCTGCTGCTGCTTGCGCTTCTCATCGATGACCGCGCTCGCCTGCAAAGGGCAGAAACGTTGCCGAATGGAGGCAGACTTGCTTGGAGGTTCATGGTACTTCCTAACCGGTTTAGGGTTTAGGGTTTAGGGTTTAGGGTTTAGGGTTTAGGGTTCAGCATCTCTGGTCCAAGCATTCACTAGTTGAGCAGCTTTCAAGGCCACAGGGGAATACCCACCCGCCCATTGGGTCCCACACCATTAGGAAAAATATCCAACCTCCTTCTTCTCTAGGCACGTGGTCAACAGAATGGATTTGTTAACCACATGTTTCTGTTTCAAGCGGACAAGAAAACCAAACGTGGTCAACAGAATGGATTTGTCAACCACATGTTTCTGTTTCAAGCGGACAAGAAAACCAACGTGGTCAACAGAATGGATTTGTTAACCACATGTTTCCATTCGGGAACTTATTCTTTGGAAGCCATCTTGAGTTCTTGAGTCGTTTGAGGGGCTTCAGGGGCCTCAAAAACAGGCGCGGTCATTCGGGGGAAGCCATCTTGAATCGGCCCGCTAAATATATGACCTTGCCCGCTATGAGCTTGCCCGCTAAATATATGACCTTGCCCGCTAAATATATTACCTGGCCCGGGCCATATATTTAGCGGGCAAGGTCATATATTTAACGGGCAAGGTCATATATTTAGCGGGCAAGGTCATATATTTAGTGGGCAAGGTCGCCCTTTAGCGGGCAAGGTCATATATTTAGTGGGCAAGGTCATTTTTTAGCCAATGGACCTTACCCACTAAATATATGACCTTGCCCGCTAAATATATGACCTTGCCCGCTAAATATATGACCTTGCCCGCTAAATATAGGACCTTGCCCGCTAAATATAGGACCTTGCCCGCTAAATATAGGACCTTGCCCGCTAAATATATGACCTTGCCCGCTAAATATATGACCTTGCCCGCTAAATATAGGACCTTGCCCGCTAAATATAGAACCTTGCCCGCTAAATATAGGACCTTGCCCGCTAAATATATGACCTTGCCCGCTAAATATATGACCTTGCCCGCTAAATATATGACCTGGCCCGGGCCATATATTTAGCGGGCAAGGTCATATATTTAGCGGGCAAGGTCATATATTTAGCGGGCAAGGTCATATATTTAGCGGGCAAGGTCATATATTTAGTGGGCAAGGTCGCCCTTTAGCGGACAAGGTCATATATTTAGTGGGCAAGGTCATTTTTTAGCCAATGGACCTTGCCCACTAAATATATGACCTTGCCCGCTAAATATATGACCTTGCCCGCTAAATATATGACCTTGCCCGCTAAATATAGGACCTTGCCCGCTAAATATAGGACCTTGCCCGCAAAGTCATTAACATTTATATTATATATGAAAGAGTGGTTTAGGGTTTAGGGTTTAGGGATAGCTGTACTTTATGACTGTACCTATAACCATATTGCGGCACTTAAGGGGCTTAAAAGTGAGTGACAAGTACAGTGATATTTGGCTAAGAAGTACCCTGAACCTCCAAGTGCGGCGCAGAGCACCCAGAATATACCTTGATTTGCATAGGGATTCTTGTTATACATCATATTATTGTTACTATCATTGCTGTTTTTTACTGTTATTAGTATTGTTATCGTGCATGCTATTATTAGTATGTTGATGTAAGTTGTGTTCCGTGTTTTCGGGGGGGGGGGGGGGGGTAGTGGACTGTTTGGGGGAGATAGGGATCGAGGACCTGGTAGTTAAGATAGGGTGGCGGTCTTGATATAGGACAGCTTGAGGTGGGAAGACCACATGGCTTAGGATACCTTGCATGATGTCTGGGTCTGTATGTATATGAGAGGGTTTAGGGTTAGTGTAGCACGGGTTTACACGACCACGACGAACTCAAGACTTTGTAAGGGCTCCGTAAGCAAACTTCCTGAAGCAACTACTTAGCACACACCTCTGGTGATCCGACCGGGCTCTAACCAGGGTCAGCAGGCCGTTTGACTTCTTACGACAGAAAAACAACACTCCATGGCACAAGAGTTTAGGGTTTAGCCCTAGTGGTTGAACCCTAACCCAAACCTCTGAGGAGGACTTGCTCGGGCGCAGGGTTCACGATCTCGCACTTGGTAGTCTGCGAGAGCCGCATGAACCCCTAAGCCCGAAAAC
Organism: Symbiodinium natans; assembly: GCA_905221605.1. Taxonomy (NCBI): domain Eukaryota; class Dinophyceae; order Suessiales; family Symbiodiniaceae; genus Symbiodinium; species Symbiodinium natans. The sequence continues at coordinate 117,037 of CAJNDS010002533.1, forward strand.
CCAAAGCATGAGCTTTGGGCCCACGACCCCAAAACCCTGAACACCATGAACCCTACCTGAAGGCTCCTATGTAGTTCCTTTTGGGTTCCTTACTTGAGCTTATGAGGTGGTGATACTTCTTCTACTCCCCTACAAGGGTACTATGTAGGACCCGCTATATAGTCAACCTCAAGCCCAGCCCCGGCAGACCAGCCGACAAAATCACGATGCCTTCAGCTTCTCAGCACGGAGGCTAGACAGCCTAAGTCTGCGAACATGGCCAGAGAATAAGAGGGCGGGGGGTTAGGGGTCCCTCTTCAAAGGCTTCTGATGCTAAGAGCTTCTATTGTGAAAAGGTACCTCGAATCAGCAAAGCAGCGACCCCTGGCTGACAACATGTGAAGGTCTCAGTGTTGCGTTCACATTTTGGGGGCTTCTCTAGCTTAAGGTCTCTGTTGGGGTTCCCGTTTTGGTAATGCAAAGCCGTATGTTCGGGAAACTCCAAAGGGGACAATATTCCAGGGACTACCCAGAAATTATCCTAGACCAGCCATAAAAAACAGGCACTCCCCCACCCAAAAAAGCAAAGGGAAGCCGACGAGTTCGCATATAGAAGCTGATGGTCCAGGCGGTTGGCTCTCTCGCGTGTGGTGGCGTGGGGGTGTTGCACCGGAATTTAAAGGCTTTAGGGTTCATCGTGAGCATTTAAAAAGTGAATATTTTGTGTAAAGCCTCTTGTGCAATAGGGTTCCTTTGTGGAATTGATCCCGCAATCAGGCAAATCCCGGGCTCTGAGGCCCTCTGAAAACTACAGCCATCCCTAAGCCCTAAGCCCTAAACCCTAAACCCTAAACCCTAAACCCTATTGTGGCATGAGCTCGGCTTCCTCCTTGAACAACCAGATGGGCGAGACTATGTCCTTGCCACTGGGAGTTCTTCTCTCAATGGCAAGCTCCCAAGATAGGAATCCCCAGGGTTTAGGGTTTAGGGTTTAAGGTTTGGGGTTCAGAGTACCCTAAACCCTAAACCCCGAACCCTAAAACCTTCTTAGAACCATGCAGGCCCCCCTGCAGTCCGAGTACCCCAATACAGGCACTCACCATTTCACACCCACCCCGCCCCCCTTCCCGCCAGAAAACGCCAAGCCCTATAGGAGTCTTTGCGAAAGTGGGGGGGACCCCCTATAGAATAGACACCCACATCGTAGGATGCCCTAGCAAATACCCCTAAGAGGGTACCCCGAAATATCGTAAACCCCCCGTAAAGCCACCCCCCAAGCCCGGGAGCTGAACTGCTGTACTGCCGTCTGCTCCTGCATTGCACGGGGCTTTCGGCCTTGGGCTTTTAGATGCTAGGTCTAGGGGGTTGCGGAATTTCGGGGTGTTCGTGTACAAGTTACAAGGAGGGGCCCCCTTACTACACTAGCTATAGTCGACGCGCTTCAGGGACGCCGGTAAGGTCAAGCATGATCTGGATGAGTGTGGCTTTGGGATATATCCGATGCAACAGCTGGATAGGCCACGTGTTGGCGCCGGGTTTCACCGATACCGGCGTGGCAGCCCGCTTGACTGTGGCCTGCTGCGGGAAGTGGTACTGTTCAGAGGGTTCCTCCTCTGCTTCGGCCTCCGAGGCCATGGCCAAGAATTGGAAGCCTAGCATGTCTATAAGTCGCTCAAGCGCCAGATGGGGCAGCCCATGTCCAGCACGAGCTGCATGGTAGGTACGAGATCTTGAAATGGGACAGGAAGATCATTAGTGTGAGGCTTCAATTCCCGCAGGAGGGCTCCCGCTCACTTAGCCCTCAGTTCAGGATATTCAACGGGGGAGGGGATGGCACCTGAAGGAACCTTTCCATATCCATATCTGTCACCCTCTTGCCCAGCAAGTCCCTGACGAAAGCCCTCGCCCGGTCTGGACATATAACCTAATTTAGCATCCTGAAAACCCAATTTAGCTCGGAGGGTTTAGGGTTTAGGGTTTGGGGTTTGGGGTTTGGGGTTTGGGGTTTGGGGTTTGGGGTTTGGGGTTTGGGGTTTAGGGTTTAGGGGGGGGGGGGGGGGGCCAGAGTAACCTTCAAAATCCTGTCAACCAACGTGCCCTAGTTGTTGGTTGTTTTTTTTTTTCCATCTTGAAAGGGTTTGTTTGCTCTACCTTGAGAACCACATGAACACTAAATGTGTTTATGGTCCACATGCCAGTTTAGGGTTCAGTTCGTCCCCAAGGCAACCCTAAACCCTAAATCCTAAACCCTAAACCCTAAACCCTAAACCCTAAACCGGAAGCAAGAGCTGAACAAAATTGGATTGGGCATGGCAGGCCCAGGGATGCCGACTCGCAGAATGAAGGCCTAAATTCCTCAAGATGATGTGAGGTATACGTACCCTAAACCCTACACCCTAAACCCCCCTCCCCACCAGCACACTCTGGCCTGCTCAGTAAGCTCTTTGATGTCGTCCGACACCTCAGACGTGTATAGCCTAGAGCATATAAATAAATAAATGTTTATGCATGTATCCATGTATGCATGTATGTACGTATATGTATATGTATATGTATATGTATATGTATATGCATATGCATATGTATATGTATATGTATATGAATATGTATATGTGTGTGCATATGTATGCGTATGTGTTATATGTATATGTATAATGTATATGCATATGTATCTGTATAAGTTTAAGTTTAAGTGTGTATATATATATATACACATCACAGCGAAGAGTCACCGCATTCTGGGGCGCCCTCCGCCCCCCCCCCCCCCCCCCCGGTCCCCGCCCCCACCCCCCGCCCCTGGCCCTCACCCCCCACCCCGCCCGTGGCCCCCACCCCCCACCCCGCCCCAGCCCCCACCCCCCATCACATAGCACCTAGAAGACTTAAATAAAAACTAAGACCTCCCCAGGCACTCAGGCGCCTGAACGCGCTCAACCCTCCTCCCTGTACACCTTACAGCCTATACTGCCCATAAAATGCATAAACCCTATACCCTAAACCCTAAAGCCCTAAAACCCTAAACCCTAAACCCTAAACCCTAAAAACCCTAAACCTGAAAGCTTTGGGCCCCGAGTCCATCGCCTGGGCCACTTCTTTTCTTGCAGACGCCGCCTGGCAGCACGTGTTCAAGGGGGAAGTTTGGGATTTACCTACTGGCTCTTGGTACTATACTGTTTGCTATTAAGAACCTCTACACAAGCATGCGGTACTAAGGAGATTATTCATTTTTCCCTGCTTTGAGGTTCTTGAGCAAATAGTACAGTAACAAAGAGGGTGAGGGAACAGGGCATCGCACATATCCTGCAACACCCTCTAAGGGCTTGAAAAGCGTACCTCTCCTACTATGAAGCAGTGGGTTTAGGGTTTTGGGGGGGCCCCATGCTTGGGCTACAGACTGAAGCCTTCCGAGGCCTTGCAAAGAGAGGGCGGGCGGCAGGAAGCCGCAGATTTTGCATTGATTCAGAGTTGCATGAGTGGCTCCGAGGGTCTCCCTGAAGTCTCTAACGTAGTTCCTTTTGGGTTGCTTATAGCAGATTCTAGTATACTAAAAAGGTACTACATACCAGCAGGAGCCTCTAGGTAGGGTCTTGGTGGCTCACATCCCTAAACCCCTAAACACGCTTGTGCCCTGTGCCTCTCTGTCGAAGTACAGAAAGAACACCCAGAGCGCAACATGCACTAAGCGCGAAGACCAGCACATCCCAGACATTCCAAGACTGTAAGACTAGACTCTGAAACCGAAACACTAATTAGAATAGGGTGTTGGGGGTTTATCATAGTATATTTACAAATACTATTAACCCTAAACCCTAAACCCAAAACCAATTCTTCCGACCCCGATAGTACATCCCTCGAGCCTGCTGCTCCTGAGCCTCTTCCAAGGCGGCCGCCTGCTTCGCAAAGCTTCGCAAGGTCGCGCCGAGCTTGGGCAGGTATGACTTGTCAGGATGTAGGATTTTACCCTAAACCCTAAACCCTAAACCCTAAACCCTACACCCTAAACCCCGAACCCTAAACCCTAAACATCCCAAAACACGCATCTCTCGGCCGAAGCTTCGGTTCGCCACGGGTTTCTGAGGGTTTTTCACCATACTGTAAGGGCAGGGCTCACGGGTTTAGGGTTTCGGGTTTAGGGTCTAGAGTTTAGGGTTTAGGGAACGTCGATTGCCCAGAGATCCCCCTTAGATGAGCCATATACCCGGTATTTCTTGGGGATCCTTCATATGATTTCAGGCATGCTCCTTATTTAAATGGTACTGGGCTCTTTCGGTAAGGATTGTTTTGGGTGGGGCTTAGGGTTTCGGGATGGGGTATTGCACGAGGCCGTTCGCAGGGGATAGAGGAAGGGCCGGGCTAGGGGCTTGAATGTAGTTCATCATGGGAACCTGACCGCTTAAACTGCTATTTGCTTAAGAACCCCCCCCCAAAAAACAAAACAACAACAACAACAACAACAACAACAACAACAACAACAACAACAACAACAACAACAACAACAACAACAACAACAACAACAACAACAACAACAACAACAACAAAGAAAACATTGTTCATGATTTTACTGTTTTGTGGTTCTTAAGCAAATAGTAGCAACAAACGCATTTACTTCGATACCCTTGAAGGTGTTGAAGCCAGGGCGTCTGAGGGGTTTCGGGGTTTCAGGGTATCTGGTAGAAGGTTAAAAAAGCACTTCCTTATGACGATCAACGATGTAGGCATAGGCGTGCGGCCCGCATGCTATCGTCCCATGTCCTAACACATAAACTGAGGGGTGCTTTAAATCAAGCCCTTCAAAAATTATCAATGAATAGGGAACTATTTATATATAGGGTCCCTTACAAACACAAATAAGGACAAAAACAAATGTCCCAAAAACCAACCCAGCAAACGTTAGGGGAACGGGAGCATCTGCCTCGGCTACAGCCGAGTCGATCTCTCTGAGCTTGTGCTTGTACTCCTCCATGACCTGCCAGGTCCGAATCATCCAAAGGGTTTAGGGTTTAGGGCTTAGGGTTTAGGGCTTAGGGTTTGGGAATCACTTCTGCAAGCAGTGCAAAGTAGTTCTTCTTTCTCTGCAGGACTGGCATCATGTCACATCGCCGTGGTTGGGCAGCGGGCTGTCCTGTGTCAAAAGCGCTGCCAGGCCTCTAAGGGTAGTTCCGTTTTTTGGATACCTAGTTTTCTGGCTTGTATGTGAAAGCAGGGATATTTCAAACTGCAACTGGGACGCCAGCTAACCTCTGAGTCGGAAAGGAGGATGAGGTTGAGTAAACATGTGCACTGTGCCACAAACATGGCCACAGAACAGCGCGTGCCCAGCTCGCGAGAAACACAATCTCATACCCGGCATCGGTTCGACCTAAATACTAACACCGGAAAGGCCAAAAACTACCAATTGCTTAAGAACCCCCCCCCAAAAATCAAAAAAACTCTTCCTTACAGGGTAATATAGGGATCATTATTTTTGCGGATTCTTAAGCAAATAGTAGATCAAACACCAGGGTCAGGGGCTGCCACGTGTGGAGGTGGGAACACAGGATTTCTCCAAGACAGCCTCGAAAGCAGCGACGAGCCGCGTCATCAGCTCCCAAAACCCAATGGGGACCCAAGCTCTACTGGGTGGGCTGATGGATATGACCCAAGACCTAAACCCTAAACCCTATAACCTCATAACCCGAAACCCTGAACCATCCAAAGGAAAGGGTCAAGAGCTCATGGGTCTTACGAGGTTCATGAGATTTATTGAGGGGGGGATGTTAGGGACTATACGCCCCAAGCAAAAGGATGCCCCCGGCCCTATAAACCCTCAACCCTGAATTCTAAATCCAACCGCAGCAAAGGATGCCCCCCCGGCCATGGTCCTCTTCTGCCAAGCCAGGGGGAAGCACCAGCACCTTGGAGGGGCTGGAGGCTTCCGGGTCTGCCATTGAACAAATACTGCGCTGCATGAACCCTAAACCCTAAACCCTAAACCCTCAACCCTAAACCCTAAACTGGGTGTCCCGCCATGGCCGCCGCATCCTCCTCTCCGACACCAGCTCGGCGAACCCTGCAGCTCGCAACAGGGTGGAGTTTTGGGGGGGTATCTGTAATCAACTAGGACTAGGAAGAAAAAGAGCAGGGCTTAGGGTTTATAGGGTTTAGGGTTTAGGGTTTAGGGTTGAGGGTTGAGGGTTGAGGGTTGAGGGTTGAGGGTTGAGGGTTTAGGGTTTAGGGTGACCCATGAGTAGCCTAGGAACAAAAGAGGGTGCCCTTTTTGGTTTCAAGGGGCTTGTAAGGGAAAACAGGCAATAGGGACCCACTCTGGGTCCTAGGTAATGAGGGTGCTACCCCAGCATTTAGTCCAAATCCCGACTCCTGTCACACCTAAGCATTAGGAACACAGGTTTAGGGTTTAGGGGTGCGTTTAGGGTTTAGGGTTTAGGGTTTAGGGCTCACGGTCAGGGTTTAAGGAAACCCAGTTGTGAAAAGGAACAAGGGAGAATGGAAACGTTCACGCCCGATGCGCCCAAGTTCTTGCCAAGCATCCATGCGGAGGCCGGACATGACCCTGGGGACGGTTTAGGGTTTAGGGTTTAGGGTTTAGGGTTTAGGGTTTAGGGCTTAGCAGGTGACCCGAAATGGCCGCAGAGAACATCACTCTACAAGGGTGCTCTGTAGCAGCTGAATGTTGGGGTTTGGGAACTTTGGGATTTAGGATTTGGGTTGAAGGGCTTAGGATGTACATGGGGTTGATGCGGGTTCAAAACCCAAACCCTGAACCCCAAACCCGAAGCCTGTCTCTGCCTAATGCAGCATGCTTTACAGGGGTCCATATAAGGGAGGGGAGTTCAGGGTCATCGGGCACTAGTTCCCCCTAATGATCCTTTCATCTCCTTTATCCAACTGAAGCCCACCTCCCCCTGAACCACACCCTTACTGGGAACTATTTTCAGGCCTTTGCTTGGCGAACGGAGGCTTGGGCTTTCGCGGCTGTGTTCCCATGGCTTTCTGGCGTGAAACATCTCTAAACCCTAAACCCTAAAACCTAAACCCTAAAACCCTAAAACCCTAAAACCCTAAAACCCTAAACCCTACGCCCTAAGCCTTTCAACTCCCGGGGACGCCTTCGCGGAAGGCCTGCACTGCCCAGTGCACCGGCAAGCGAGGGCCCTGGCCCATCGACGTGCAGCTGGGGGGGGGGGGAGATAGACCCAAGAGCAACCCAGGAACAGAAATGGTTTAGGGTTTAGGGTTTATAGGGTTTATGGGGTTTATAGGGTTTATAGGGTTTATAGGGTTTATAGGGCTTATAGGGTTTATAGGGTTTATAGGGTTTAGGATGGTTTAGGAGGGTAGGATGGTTTAGGGTTTCGGGTTTAGGGTGACAGCAACAAGGTATTCTGCTAGTCCTGGTCGTTGTACTCCTCGTAAGGGTTTAGGGTTTAGGGTTTAGGGTTTAGGGTTTAGGGTTTAGGGTTTAGGGTTTAGGGTTTAGGGGGACAATCCTGCAGGAAATCCCGCAGAGCATCCCTAAAGATCCAGGCCCCAGCATGCCCGTGGCCAGAAAGCCTGGTGCCATGGGTTCCCAAAGCACGCGGTACCCCTTAATTGAAGAATATGCCTAAATAGATATAATGTAAATAAATAAATAAATATATATATATACACATAAATATAAATAAATATATATATATATATACAGGGATCTGAATTTCGATATGATGTGGGGTATACTCTTTAGTGAAGGGAGAATTGGGCTCTTTGGGTATGTTGGGGGCCAAGATTGTCCTAGGAGAAGATCACGGCATGCTACCATGGATACTGCCCCACATAGGGTTTAGGGTTTAGGGTTTAGGGCTTAGGGTTTAGGGTTTAGGGTTTAGGGCCCCGCTTTTATAGGGCTGCTTGCGAAAGCACGCTGCAAAGGTAACCGCAACACCTCCAGACTTGGCTCTTCAAAGGAGTCTCTGTACCTGAAGACTCCTTGATGTAGCTCCTGTTTGGGTTAGTGAGTGGGGTTTCTAGCATACTCCCCTAAAAAGGTGCGACATAGGAAGCTTAGGTAAGGATTCCCGGCTAGACTAGGACCCAGAGTATAGGCCCTTATTCCCTTTTTTGGGGTTTAAGTTCCCTTGCAAGCCCTTTTTAAGCCCAAAAGGGCACCCGTGTTGTTCCTAGGTTACTTTTTGAATTGAACACACCCATGCCGAGGATCGGGAACCTGCAGCCTGGAGTTAGGGTTTAGGGTTTCGGGTTTAGGGAAGCAAGTGAAAGCCCAAACGCCCTTGAGCACCCCAAGCAAAAAAAAGCAACAACCATTGAAAAACCTTTCTGCTGAAACAGAGAAACACAAAGCCCTCAACACCCCGCCCCCCCCCCGCCCCCACACACCACAAAAAACAAACCAAACGGTAAACACGAAACCTTAACCCCCCCCCCCCCCTAAACACACAAAAAAACAAAAAACAACAACAAGAGGAACGCTGGGCCTTCGTCCAGAGATTCGACGTGCCGAGCAACACGAAGCATCGGCCCGCGAGAGGGTGCCTTTGAAGTTTCAGGGCTTCGGAGTTTTTGTTGCCTTGTGTTGTCAGGCGTAAATGGCTTCGTGGGTTCGAAGGTTTTGAAGTCTTGGTTCGGAAGCTTTATGGTTTAGGAACACTAATCCTCTAAAAGCCCTATAAACCCCCTAACACCTGCAGTGAAGCACTGGAATTGGAAGATGAAAACGGTTTTCGAGCAAGAGTTCAGTGTGCTGGGTGTAACGTGTAAAATTCAGGATGTTTTAGGTTTTTCGGTGCATGAATTCAAGGAGATCACATTGTTTCTCCCTCCTGTGGCAAGCTCACCGACATGTCAAGGAAGGGGCTGTACCCAATCGTTTCCAGAAAACGATGCAGCTGCGTACTCACTGCAGCAGCGCCATTTAGCCTACAGTGGCGAGGGTCCGGATGTGTGACCCTAGACCTCTCTGTATACACTATACTAGGGGTTTAGGGTTTAGGGGTTTCAAGCAGAAATTCGGGGGAGTTCGCCAGCGCTTATGTTCAGGGTTTAGGGCGCTTGGGCAAGGTGCGAGGTTTACCGTTCAGGCTTTACTTTTAAACCTGTGCATATTCCCGATGGTTCATCTATGTTTCTCTCTTTGTAAAGGGTTTACAGGTCCCTCTAGGTAGGCCCAAAGATTTGGCAAGCATGGCGCTAAACCCTAAACCCTAAAGGCCTGGCCCGAACCACGTCCGGAAGGCTGATGAGGCCTCTCGCAGGGTAAATCTGAGAGGCTCGGCACTCGCTCGTTGTTTTTATACTTGGTTGGACCTTAACCGCAAATGAGGGTGTGTGTGTATGTTATATACAAAGCCCAAGGGCTTGCCTAGTAACTTAGCACTGCGCTGTACATATGGGGCTCAAAGGGTTGTGATATAAGACTGCAGTGTTCGAGGGCGTTGTGCTCAGTCACCGCCTGGTGGCAAGAACATGCTGCAGCTGTGCTTTGCTTGCACCCATAACCTCAAACGTAGGCATACTTATATCTGAAAAAGGCAACAACCCCCATCAACTCGCTGGACAACCTTGCCTGGCTGCGATGCTTTGCGCATCCTGCCGCCCAGGAAACGTAGCACTGGTGGCACGACTGCGACACCTGCGCACACCAACAAAAGCAACCAACAGGCTATATGACCAACGGATAAGAACTACCCAGAGAGCCCAGTTAACCCTTAATTAAGGAGTATATCTTAAATTATACAGGGACCCTTATTTTGATTTAAGGAGTATTCCTTACTCAAAGGGTATAGGGCTCTTTGGGTACAACACATCTGCAAGGCAACCTCGGCTTCCCGAGCTTCTTCGCAGAGCAAACATGGTCTTGACATGTCTTGACCATATTCTGGGCCCTGGCAACCTAAACCCTATACCCTAAACCCTAAACCCTAAGAGAAAACCGGAAAAATACGCACAGCAAATGTCGGCAAAAGTTGTGTTGGTCTGGGGGCCTCCCCGGTCGAGGCAGACTGCCTACACTCGTTCACAACACCCTCCCGCGTGACACATGGCGAAGTTCGCGGTGGTGCTTGCAGCCGGGGATCCCGGGTGGTCGAAGGCTACCCTGTAGCTCTGACGCAAAGAGCGAAATACCCCCTTATTTGAGGAACATTCCCTAAATCATACTAAGGATCAGGGTATATTCCTTAATTAAGAAGTACTGGGCTCTCTGGGGACAAAACATGACACAACACGTGGGCTTGGTAGCGGCCGTCTGGAGAAGGAGCAAGAACGACAAAGAGAGAGAGAGAGAGAGCTAGAGACAGAGCGAGCGAGAGAGAGAGAGAGAGAGATAGAGAGACAGAGAGAGAGAGAGAGGGAGCGAGAGAGAGAGAGAGAGAGAGAGAGAGAGAGCGAGAGAGGAGAGAGGAGAGAGGAGAGAGAGAGAGAGAGAGGAGAGAGAGAGAGAGAGGAGAGAGAGAGAGAGGAGGAGAGATAGAGGGAGACGAGGGAGAGCGAGATAGAGAGCGACAGAGAGGAGAAAAAGAGAGGGGAGGAGAGAGAGAGAGAGAGAGGGGAGAGAGGTGGGAGGAGAGAGAAGAGAGGGAGAGAGAGCAGAGAGCGAGAGGAACAGAGAGTCCAGAGAGAACAGAGATAGGGGAGAGGAGAGACAGAGAGAGGGGGATTGATTAAAAACACATTGTGCACTCATGAGAGAGTGGGGGAGCTAGAGAAGATGGAGCGAGAAAAAAACGAGAGAGAGGAAGAGGCTACATATACATGTACATTTGGTTGATAAGTACCATGAACCTCCAAGTAGTGTTGGGTGTAGACTGAGTAGGCCCCTCGGTGTTTGTTCCGTACAGTTCGTGTGTTGGGAACAAGCTGCAGGCATGTTTTCCATCTCCCCTCCCCCAGGGTATGCCACCTGCCATGTTATATGGTCCCCCTCCCTTTTAAACCCTGAGCCCTAAACCTACGAAGCCCTAAACCCCAAAACCCGAAGGCCTAAACCTTGAAAGCCCCTAAGCTCTGAAACCCTGAAACCCTCAACCCTGCAACGAACCCACAGCCACACCACCGGGGAGAGGGGGGGGAGGGGGGGGGATGGGGGGGGCACTTAAGGGGGCTTATAAAGTGGGTTAGAAGTACAGCTAAAATTGGTTCATAAGTACCACCCTAAACCCAAAACTCTAAACTGCCCTAAACCCTAAACCAAGTAGGAAGGCACCCGATCTGGCACCTGCATCCTTCACGCGCGCGAGCTCGGCGGCGTTGTTGGCATCATGCGGCACGGATGCCTGAAACTTCCACGGCATATAGGGCTTCAGGTTTCAGGGTTTGACCGGTTTAGGGTTTAGGGTTTGGGGTTTAGGGCTTCGGGTTTCAGGGTTTGATGTCTGGGTTGCCAGCATTGAAGATACTGGACCCCTAAGGTTTCTTAGAGATGGTTGCCTGGTCTTGGCACAAGGTCTCGCCTAGCACCAGTCGGCACGATCTGGCCTCGTCGCAGTAGACTGTGTCACCCTGGTCTGCCTCCGTTCCGATGACGCAGCGCGAAATGCCAACGCTGGAGATGTAGATTCCACTCCTCGGCACATGTTGTGAGGTGTGCTTGCTTGGTAAACTGAAGGGGTCCTCTGTGTTGCATGAGGTAGGTACGGTGCAGCTGGATTGAGACATGTTCCGCACGTTGACCGTGAGCGCCCTTTAGAATCTCAGGGACTTCCCTGTTCAAGTCGTTGATACCCTAAGGATCCATGTACCTACATAGTATATACTTGGGCTTTATAGGGCTGCCTATATAGTAGCTTTAGGGCCCAAGTATATACTATATAGGCACATGGATCCTTAGGGATAGGGTTGAGGAGTTAGGCTTGCCCTCCCTGCAGGTGGTGCTTGGGGCTACGTGGAGTTTTAGGGCTTCGAGCTGTCGGGCTGGTTTTTTCGTGCAAAAAAACCAGAAAAAAAAGCCTAAAACCCCTAAACCCTAAACCCTAAACCCTAAACCCCAAACCCTAAACCCTAAACCCTAAACCCTAAACCCGAATCCCAGGGATCGGACCTTGCAACGATGCACAGCACGGCTGAGACCGGCTCCTGCCCCACATGTTGTTTAGGGTTTAGGGTTTAGGGTTTAGGGTTTAGGGTTTAGGGTTCAGGGACTTGGGGTTTGTGTTTATGAGCCCGTATGCAACCTACACCCTAAAGCCCTACAACCTAAAACTCTAAAGAGGGGCACCCATACTTTCGGAAACCCACCTCTGGAGTAGACCCAGAAAAAAGTATATACTTTTTAGGTATAAGTAGCTATAATGGGAACCCAAAACCAAAAAAAAGTATTAAAGTATAGTACTCCAAAGACCAGGAAACCCATCAACCACGCCTGAACAACTTCGTGGCAGAACACGTGCCGAAGCGAAGAAGGGTCAGCGCGCCTATATAAAGTACGGTATATATTTCTTGTACCCCCAAAAGGACACCAGGTATATACACTCACCAATATTAGAAAGGAACCTTACATACACTCACCAATAACAGAAATATAAACCCTGCTTCATATCGTGTCGACTTGGGCCTTATAAAAAGGGTTCCTATATCGTAGCTTAAGAGCCCCAGGTCGATACCATACTGCCAAAGGCCCTGAACCCCTAATCCCGCAAAGCGTACCCTTAACCTTTTGGGTTTAGGTATTAGGGTTTAGGGCACCGGCCCCAAGAACTGCGAGCCCCTACACCCTAAACCACCCTCGACCCTCCGAACCCTACAAGCGCCAAAGCCCCCTACACTTTTAAGTCGCAAAGCTCGCACGAACCCAAACTGCCTAACCCCTGGATGGTTGGTATCTAGGATCTAGGGTTTTGGGCCCCAACCCTAAACCATACCTAAAGGCTCCAATCGGCACTGTTTTGGGCCTTTCAGGGCAGCGGCAGCATGCTCTACTCCCCCACGCCCTAAACCCTAAACCCTAAACCCTAAACCCTACATTCCTTATTTTATAGGATCTTGGGACTCGCTGGGAACCTACACACCGGCCGGGCGCCTCCCCCAGCTCTTCGTCGCAGCGGGCGAAGGCCACACTAAGGGCCTGGAAGTTTAGGGTTTAGGGATTTAGGGGTTTAGGGGTTTAGGGTTTTAGGGTTTTAGGGTTCCGGGTTTAGGGATTTAGGGTTTAGGGTTTAGGGATTTAGGGTTTTAGGGTTTAGGGAGTTTTTTAGGGGTTTAGGGTTTTAGGGTTTAGGGCGTTTTGTAGTGGCTTAGGGTCTAGGGGTTTAGGGTTTTAGGGCTTTAGGGTCTAGGGTTTTAGGGGTTTTTGGGGTTTTGGGGTTTAGGGTTTTAGGGTTTAGGGTTTTAGGGGTTTTAGGGTTTTGGGGTTTAGGGCTGAGGGTTTTGGGCCCGGAGAGGGGCTCGTCAGGGTGTTAAGGTCTTACTGTACTTATTTAGAGCAACTTTGTACCTTCACAACAGGTGAAACACGCCAACTACAGTACGTCTCCCGTTTCAGGGGAATACTTGGGGCCTTAAAGTACCTCGTATTTAGGGACTTTGGGCTCCAAGTACACAACAATAAGGTACACGGACCCTAAACCCTAAACCCTAAACCCTAAACCCTAAACCCTAAACCCTAAACCCTGAAGGTATCAGCGCCCTGTTTCAGACTCGATCCTCCGCCCATGCTCTGGCAGCAGCTTCCTCCTCCTCCAGCAGAGCTCCGTCAGGACCGGTCCAGACCCAGTGGGGCACCTGAGGGTTTAGGGTTTAGGGTTTAGGGTTTAGGGTTTAGGGTTTAGGGTTTAGGGTTTAGGGTTTAGGGTTTAGGGTGGTGTGGTTTAAGGGCTTCCGGGTTTGGGAGGCTTTGGGGATATTGAGGTTTAGGGATGGAAGGAGAAACGTCCACGGGGGCTTGTAGAGTTTGGGATGTAGGTTTAGGGGTACGGATCTGAAACCAGAGTCGCCAACGATCTCTCTCTCTCTCTCTCTCTCTCTCCCTCCCTCTCTCTCGCTCTCTCCCCCTCTCTCTATCTCGCTCTTTCTCTTTTTTTGTTTTCTCTCTCTCTCTCTCGTAGGCAACACGGGAGAATGGCTATGGTGCTGGCATGTTGCATCATATTCCCGGAAGAACCCGTTCGACACTCTACGCATGACGCATCTCTGAGCTGCAAGCAATGAGCTCAGTCCTATGTGCTGCAAAACGAGCACGGCTGCGCATGCCCCCGTGTCTGGAAAGAACCAAACACAACTCGCGCAAGAAGAACTGCGAACGTAGCGCAGAAACCACATGCTAGTAAGGGTACCCTTTCTTGGGGTTGGTTACTGTACATACGGGAACCTGGAACCCAAAAAAGTTGAAAAGGGTACCGCTGGGCTGCGGGTGTCCAGCATGAAGAGGTTTACTTGGAGGTTCGTGGTCTTGTACTTCTAACCATGTTAGGGCACTTAATGGGCTTCTAAGTGGGTTGTAAGTACAGTTATACTTGGTGAACAAGTAGCCCTAAACCCTAAACCCTAAACCCTAATACCCTGAACTAGCAAGTAAGGATCTCCTGCCTGAGCAACACCCTCGGCAAACGCCCGCGCTGTGAGCACGGGCAGAGCCTGCCGGTGGGCTGCTCGGCTGCAAGTTGCCGAAAAACCGAGGATTGCCAAGAGGAAACCCTAAACCCTAAACCCTAAGGCCATTTTTGCTTAAAGGGATTTATGAGGGAACCCTAAACTCCCCCCAAAAAGGGAATGTAAGGGTACCACTGGGCAGCCTAGAGGCATGCAAACAAAAACATCATTCCTAAGGAACTTATGGGAGACAGGGACGTGAGCTGTTGGAGGTTTAGGGTTTAGGGTTTAGGGTTTAGGGTTTAGGGTTGAGGGTTTAGGGTTGAGGGTTCAGGGTATACGGTTTAGGGTCAGGGGCCGCGGATCTTGCATCGGCTGGATGTGATTATGTACGAGTCGACATGCACGTGGGCATATGCAGACCGCACAAACAAGCACATGGTTACAATGCATATAAGCAAAAGCCCTAGACCAAACCTACATCCGTCGTATACCTGGAGCAGCCTTGTACCTTGAAAAAGGAGAAGACGTATCCAATGATGCCGGTACGTACACTCCACTTGTTGAATCAAGGGTATCAAGCTTACTCGAGGGCAGTGCAGGACGTAGGGCCTGCAGCGAAATGACTCAAGGGACTAAGGGAGGGACCCTTATAAGGGACCTTCGGGGTTATGTGGCAAGGGGGGGGGGGGGGGTTTAGGGGCTAGTTAGGTATATAGGGACTATCTAAGGTATATATAGGGGTGATATAGGGGGATAAGATTAAGGATTAAGGGTCCCTAAACCCAAAACCCTAGACCCTAGACCCTACTCCCTTCTAAGGGGGGACCCTCCTTATACCCCTTATATGACACAACGCACTCCG
Organism: Symbiodinium natans; assembly: GCA_905221605.1. NCBI lineage: Eukaryota > Dinophyceae > Suessiales > Symbiodiniaceae > Symbiodinium > Symbiodinium natans. The sequence continues at coordinate 132,398 of CAJNDS010002533.1, forward strand.
ACGAGAAGCAGAACATGAGTTTAGGGTTTAGGGTTTAGGGCCGTTTAGGGTTTAGGGTTTAGGGTCCGGGGGAGCAGCCAGGGGGTTCCCTAATCCCTAAGGACCCATAGACCATAAACGCTTAACCGAAAGACGCTAACCCCTGAACTCGAAACTCAAACTCCTCAGCCTTCCTCAACCTTCTGCCCTGAGACCTGCTGGAGTTGAACCCAGACTCTAAAAACACCCCAAATCCCGAACCCAAAACCCCAAAATCCTTAGCCGCTGCACCTTCGCCGCTTTCGAGGCTGCCTCGCCTTACGGGCTGGTGTCGTGCAATCCCGCCGACCCCCCCCCAATCCCTCCCCCTGAATATTAAACCCACCCTACCCCCCAAAATTTAAAACCCCCCAATACTACTATAACATAAGCATACCGGGTGGTATTTCATATTAGGGGGGGGGGGGGGGAATGGGGAATACCAGGGAGTCCTTCTTGCCCCTGAGCGAAGGGATATTCTTACATTGCATAGGGATCCTTCATATGAATTAAGTTCAGGAATATTCCGTATTTTTGGGAGGAATTTTCCTCAAATCAACTGGGGATCCTTCATATGAATTAAGTTCAGGAATTTTCCGTATTTAAGGGAGGAATTTTGCTTAAATCAAGTGGGGATCTTTCATATGAATTAAGTTAAGATATATTCCGTGTTTAAGGGAGGAATATTCCTTAAATCGTTTGAGGGTCTTTAATATGATTTATGTGAATGTGTATTACTAGCTAAGTCATCGCTCATATGACTTACGGTACATTCCTTATTTGAAGGGTCTTGGACTCTTTAGGTACAGAGGAATGCAAAGGCAGGAACTACCCCTACCCAAAGAGCCCAATACCCCTTAATTCAGGAGTATTCCTTTAATTTTGCAGGGACCCTTAAAATGATACAAGGTATGTTCCTTATTCCCCACCTTCGGTGTGGGGCTGCTAGATGACTCAACTCTTCTCCTCGCCCGGAACTCTTCTCCTCGCCCTCCTCGCCCGGTCTACTCCTAGAGACTCCCTGGGGTGCCCAACCCCAGCGACCCTGGAGTGCCCAACCCCAGAGACTCCCTGAAGAGTGCCCAACCCCAGAGACTCCCTGAAGTGCCCAAATTTAGAGACCCTGGAGTGCCCAAGCCCAGAGACTCCCTGGTGTACCCAACCGCAGAGATTCCCTGAAATGTCCAATCCCCAAATCCCTAAGGTGGGGATATTCGAAGTAAATTATAAGGGTGTGAGCTCTTTGGGTACAAAGGAATGCAAAGGCAGGAACTGCCCACAGAGCCGAATGCCAATACCCTCAATTGAGGAATACGGAATACCCTTTAAATTACATAGGGATCCTTCATACGATTTACGGTATATTCATTATTTAAGTTGTGTTGGGCTCTTTGGGAGCTGGCCTTGCTTACGGTTCTCTACCAGGCACAGATAGGGTCTTCTGTAGTTCTCACAAAATCGGCGCTAAGGAATCCATCCCATGCACCCTACAGTTTCCCTGAATCCAAGACCTGAGATGGTGGACTCTCTTGACCCAAAAACAGATATGTCATTTGATGGCCTGCGCACACGTTAGTGAGAACCGTAATGTGGGCTTCTTACATGAGGGGCTCTATCTACACTTGTGCGGTAGGACAGCCCCTCAAGCCCTAGCTATCCAAAGCAGCGCCAAGACACCTCCGTCTTTCCCGTGGCTTTCGGCCAGAGCAAAGGCATGCAACGCCTCGCAGCAGGAAGAAGGGGTGTAGACGATCAGCTCGCTGAACTATGGTTTTGTTGTGGAGCGGGTGCGCTGATTCTGGTATGCAGAATACAAAACAAGAAAAGTGTCACAATCTAAAGGAGAAGCCACGACTAGACCCAAGAGTAGTAATCCAGGAAAAAATGGGTACCCTTTTTGTATTTAACAGGGCTTATAGGGGAACCGAAGCCGAAACAAGGGTGAATAAGGGCCTACTCTGGGTCCTAGCTGCAGGGTTGAGCTGTTGAGCACAAAGCCTGATCACCATGTAGGGATCGAACGAGAATTAGAATACGAGCTGAGGTCCAGGTTGGTTGTAGTCGTCCCATACATAGGGCTAAGGGTTTGGCGTTTAGTGTCCCTAACCTTATTCAGGGCTCAGGGTTGAGGGTTTAGTGCTTAGGTGAAACCCTAAGCTTTGCAACAAACTCTAAAACTCGAGAGGAACCTATGCGCCCATGAAAACAAAAACGTTCGAACATCAAGATGGCTGCTTCCCTTAGTTTGGGGGGATAGGTTACTATAGGCCCAAGCCCTGAGCCTCAAAACCCAGACCTGAGTCCCCCCACCCAATAAGCCCAATAAACCCTATAAACCCCATCGACTCCAACCAAACTGCAAACCCTAAACCCTAAACCCCAGACCCCAGACCCCAAACCCAAAACCGGAAACCCCAAACCCCTAAACCCTAAACCCTAAACCCCTAAACCCTAAACCCCTAGACCCCTAAACCCCCAAACCCCCAAACCCCCAACCCCCTAAACCCTAAACCCTAAACCCCTAAACCCTAAACCCCTAAACCCTAAACCCTAAACCCCTAAACCCCAAACCCCAACCCAAAACAACAGCAACAACTCGCATCCTCCAGGGCCGCGCTGCGACACGAGGAGGCTTCCGGCGGCCGGCTCCGGGCCGCGAAGTAGCGCCTTGGGCGGACGGAGTCGAGGCAAGTTTGGGGAAACCCTAAACCCTAAACCCTAAACCCTAAACCCTAAGCCCAATTAAGGAGCTTAAAAGAGTTTAGAGGGGGATGAAGAAGCGGCGCAGCTTTAGGACTTGATTGACATGGCTTCGGGCTCAGGGTGTGCGGTTTATTGTTTAGGGTTTAGGTATTGTTAGGGTTTAGGGTCTAGGGTCTAGGGTCTAGGGTTTAGGGTTTAGGGTTTAGGGTTTAGGGGTTAGGGTTTAGGGTTTATGGTTAGGGTTCTTGAGGGGGAGGGGGTGTTCAAGGGGGGTATGTAACCCGCTCCCAAACACTCCATACTACTCCCTAGGTACCTACCCCCCTTGAACCCCCCCCCTCCCTGAAGAACCCTATACTGGGCATAGAGATTGACACAAACAGACTTGCGGGCTTAGGATCGAGGGCTTGGAGCTTTGGGTTTAGGGTTCAGGGTTTGGCTCTTAAATCATATTAAAGATCTTTATGAATCTAAAGTCTAGTCCAGAATTAAGGGACATAAAGCGCTCTCTGGGGGGGGGGGGGGTGGGTGAGGGTTTAAGGCTTATAAGGTTTAGGATATCGCTAGAAGTAGCTAACCCTTCACGTTCTGAGCTCCTAAAACACTTCCCCCCAAACCCTAAACCCGAAACCCTAAACCGTAAACCCTAAACACTTCCCAGCCCGGGCTTCTTTGCCAAAGCGGCGCAGGCCGCTGCGCGGACAAGTTCCTGTCGTTTGGCGAAGAAGGGCTTCAGGGTGTTTGCGTCGAATTCTAGTTAGCTTCAGGATGTTGACGTCGAATTTGAATCATATTCTTAAGCAACATAGACATAGGGATTAGGGTTTAAGATTAGTGCTTGGCCGCCTTAAATAAGGACTCCAAGTCCACAAGGCCATATTTTAGAGAAGTGATCCTTAGGGGCTCCCATCACTGTTCCGGGACGGTGATGAAGATGCATGGCCACTTGAGTGAGACTGAGCTTCTGGGCCGTCGTGTTGTCTTTGACGTCGACCTGCGAGGGTACAATTGACTGACCACGTGCCCAGTCCAAGTTTTGACAAAGCCCGCCTCTGACAATGCAAGACTGTGTTGCGGATGTCAAGGGCAAGTGCGCTCAGATGTGGATCGCGCAAGGCCAAGAAGCCCAATACCCCCGTAATCAGGAGCATACCTCAAACATCGAACTAAGGACTCCTATAAAATCCCTAAACCCTAAACCCTTTATGGTATGCTCCGGAATATACGGGGTATTGGGCGCTCTGGGCAGCTGTTAGGTTGGCAGCCGTGAGTATTCACAAACTTGGGGTTGCGGGCTTTGCTGTGTTTAGGGCTTATAGGGTTTAGGGTTGAGGGAGGCCTCAGGGTGTTCAGGGCTGCAGGGGGTCTTAGGCCAGGGTTTGCAGGTTTTCGAGTTCCCTGGCCCTTTCAAGGCCCTAAAGCCCTGAGCAGTCGCCCTCAGCCAAGAGCCCTAAACCCCTAACCCCCAATGAAACCCAGTTTTCGAGAGTTCATAGGCGACTTTGGGTTTAAAGTCTCGGGCTTCAGGAGGTTGAAAGGCTTTTCGCGTCCGGGGCTTAGGCTCAGGGCTTGCAGGTCTCCAGAAGGCACAGTTTAGAGTTTAGGGCTTAGGGTTTCGGGTTTTAGGGCACTGGGGCTCCCCTAAGCCCTAAACCCTAAACCCCCAAGCCCCCACGTCCAAGATGTTCGGAAAGCGGGGATGCGGGCGCAAAGCGTTGTGGCGATTCTCCGCATTTGACAGGATGCCCCAGAACCGAAATTGACTTCTCTGACATGTGGTCTCTTGGGCCTTACTATAAAGCAGCCCCGACTATTTAGGGTAGATTAGGGTACCCAAGAAGGGACAATCATTTAGAGAACTGACATCGAAGTATACCTCACATGCGCTCAGGCGCCGCCTTTGAGACTGGCCGCGGGCGACGGCGGCGGCGCGTCACAGCGTGCCAGGGATCCCTGAGGGGAGTTTCTTGCACGAGAGCCACGATTGCCCTAGTCCCAAAACCCAACAAACCTCACATGCTACACCCTAAAAGCCTCAATTGCAAGAAACTCCGTATCTTGGGTATTAAGAGAAGGAAACCCTCGAGACGTCAACCGCGTTTAGTTTAAGATTCAGGTCTGCCTCCCTTCTAGCAACAGTTCGTCATGGGATTCAGACAAGGGGGTACTGGAACTACTGACACCTATTGCGGTAGCTCGTTTGACTACAATAGGGACAAGCTAAGTTTAAGCTTGATAGGTTTGCATGTGCCCCCTTATACTAACTAACAGTCCTCAATAGGGATTCTGCTAGGGGGGTACTAGCATCCCTATTCGGGACTGTAAGTATAAGGGGGAACATCCCAATTTATAGGGCTCTGGCCATGAGAAAACAGCAACTGGCAACTGGCAGCCTCGCACCGTTTCCACAAAGCGACTTTTCCCGTCAAGCCCACCACGAATGTCTACAGAACCGACTATTCTAGGGAGTGTGAAAGGAAGGTTTAGGGTTAAGGGTTTAGGGTTTCAACTTACAACCTATAGGGGGACATAAAGGCTAGCATTCGGGATCACATAGGGAAGATGCCGCAGAAGGCTAACCGTTGCATCCGCTTTGAACATACACGGCTCGCCGCAACCCCTTCGGGGCCGTAGGGTCTTAAGGGGGTTGAGGGGTCGAAGAGGCTTGGGTTTTGGGGCCTTAAGCTTCTATGGGGGTTTAGAAGGTTTAGCGTTGAAGGGTCGGAAGGGGCGAGGGTTGCAGTACTCGAAGGCTGACATTCGTGGCAAGCTGCTAATAATCCCTACTAAGGACTCTTAATATAAGCGGGAACATGCCAAGCCCGAAGCCCTTCAGCCTGAAGCTTTTAGAGAGAACAATATAGCATAGCAAGCTAAGACATACATCATCAACTATGACATATATATATATATATACATCGGTATATAATGCATATGCCATGTGTATACATATATATATATATGCAATGGTAAGGTGAGTTAAGTTGAAGTTCCGTTCAGCAGCAACCCTGCAAACGCCGAACATCGCCTGGTGGAGCTTCGCCAGGGCTGCCGCGCTGGCCAAAAGCCCGGCCCGCGCCATCGGCAACAATCATCAATCAAGGCTTTGGGTTTAGGGCTTAGGAACCCTAAGCCCTAAACCCTCAACCCCTAAACCCAAACAGGGCTTAAGTTAGGGCTTACGGTTTAAGGTGTTCGGGTGGTGGGGTGTCAGGGTTTAGGCTGTACCATGAGATGCACTTAGTGCGCTTTCCACATGGCCCCTGTATTCCCAACCCAGCAGTTCCTCAAAAGGGCCGCATCCCCAAATTCTAAACCCTAAACCCGAAACCCCGACAACTTCCCTCGGAACTACGTGCGACGTCCCATCCATTGCTGAGGATGGACGGCTTCTGTGACGCACCCTGGAACCCCTCTGGGTATGTGGGGTGTATAGGGTATAGGGTATAGGGTATAGGGTTTAGGGTTTAGGGCTTAGGGTTTAGGGTTGAGAGTTTAGGGGCTTCCAGCTTCTAGGCTTTTTGTTGCCGTTTGAGGGTGGAGGCCTGGGCCCTGGCTTGCGCAAATGGAGCGGCCGGAGCGCAGTGAGGATGACAGCTTGCCGGATCTAGGGGGTTAGAGTTTGGGGCTTTGGGGTTTAGGGCTTGGGGTTTTGGGTTTAGGGGTTACGGTGTAAGGTTTCGGGCTTGGGTTTGGGGTTTGGGGTTTTGGGGTTCAGGGTTTGGGGCTTTGGGCTTTGGGGTTTAGGGTTTTCACTTTGGGGGGTGGGGTGTGGGGTTTAGAGTTTAAGGGTTGAGGCTTAGGGTTAGGGTTTAGGGATTTGGGGTTTGGGGGTTTAGGGGTTGGGGCTTGGGGCTTGGGGTTTGGGGGTTTGGGGTTTGGGTTTGCGAGTTTGAGATTTGGGGTTTAGGGTTTAGGGTTTAGTGTTTAAGGTTTAGGGTTTGGAGTTTAAGAGTTTGCTGTGTAGTAAGCCTACACCCGACAAACGCTTCGGCAACCCCCCCTCCAGCAAGCTACAGCCCAGAAAGAAGCCGGTTCTCATGAACTGCTCATCTACATTCACACACCAACCCTAAACCCTAAACCCTAAACCCTAAACCCTAAACCCTAAACCCTAAGCCCTACACCCTGAACCCTAAACCCTCACTCCCCGCGAGTTTTAGGGCCCTGCTCTTCGCCTCGTCGAAGGACTTGTCACCAGCCTCGGTCAGAACCCTCTTGATGAACGCGGCGACCTGCAGGGTTTAGGGTTTAGGGTTTAGGGTTTAGGGTGTAGGGTTTTAAGGTTCAGGGTTCTGCGGGGCAGTCTCTGACACGTGGTCCCTTTGGGGTTGAGGGTTTCAGGGTTTCCCCTTAGTCCTACAAACGCCTATGGCAAGGTTCCTTGCCCCAAAAGCGACAAGAATCCGGAGAGACACGTACATGCCTTCTCAAGCACCAGCTCGGTTCTGAGAGGCCCATGGCTGTTAAGCCCTAAAAACCCTAGCCCTAAAACCCTGAACGCTAAACCCTAAACCGCCCAAACCCTAAACCCTAAACCCCAAACCCCTAAACCCCTAAACCCTAAACCTCAAACCAACTGCCAAGTCCGCAATTGGGTCCACGTCCCGTTGTTGCGGGGGTCGCCGAGCGGACGTGCAGTTGAAGCCCTTGCAAGCCTTAACCATCCAGTCCCCCAAAGGTTGAGGGTTGGGGGTTTAGGGCTTTGGGGTTGGGGCTTAGCCAAACCCAAGACTAAGAACCCTAGACCCTAAACCCTAAACCCGAAACCCTAAACCCTAAGCTAGGAATACAAAGGGGCAAAGGGGGCTCAAACGGCAACCGAAGTCCCTAAAGGGAATAATGAACCCTATAAAGGGCCTTTTATGGGATTATAGGGTATAATGAACCCTATAAAGGGCCTTTTAAGGGATTTTGGGGAATAAGGGAACCTACTCTGGATCCTTACTAACCATGTTCCTCAACTCGAAACCCTGGGCTAAATGGCTCTCAGAGAGAGCTGCGCCCTTCATATCAAGGGAGCCAGACTCGGACCCCTAAGGACTCCCAAGGGGTTCCCTGAATAGGGTAACCCGAGGGGTCCAAGGTCGAATCCCATGAAAACCTTCCTTCAAAACAGAGCGCACCTGTTCAGGTACACATTCCCTTCAAACACAAAACATGAGGGTGAACCACACCCAAGCTGAAAGGTGCGCCCCTCTTGTACACATGAGGGAGCATCCAAAGAAACATACGCCCGGGGAGAGGTATTGAAGAACACATCTTGACTGTTCTTGGATCCATATTCCATATTCCATGGTCCTTGGTAAACAGAACCAGCTAGAACATCCAACAACAAAATCACGCGCGCACACACATAGACACACGCACAGACAGCCATAAGAAAAATATAAATGTGTATACACATATATATATATAGGTAGACACATGCACTCTCTACAAATAAATAAATAAATAAATGAATAAAAGAATAATATATATATATATATATGTTCAATCAAGGTCCAGATGTAGCTTGCTCCAGGTATGGCCCAAGAACCTTCCTCAAACCATATGCCCAGCCCCCCCCCCCCCCCCCAACCTGATCATGTGAAGTAGGGTTTAGGGTTTGGCATATACACTCACCAGAATTAAAAAGGAACATTATATACGCTCACCAAGAACAGTAATATTAACCCTGCTTCATGTATACTTGGCGTAAAGTACATAGTCTACGGGCCTTCATGATTTGAATAGGGCTTTGGGGGTTACTACGGTGTATATATTAGGGACTATACCGGAATCCTGAATACTATCAGTAATTCTTCCGACCCCTACAGTACTTGAAGCGTTCTAGGTTTACGACTCATGGTTTTTTTCATTTTGTGTTTGGACCTCCCACCCGCCTTGCCAGCCCCCTGCGAGCTCTTCTTCATGGGCTGCTCCGCATGCTCCTGCCACGGCTTGGGGGCGACGATGCAGGCTAGGGCTTATACAGTAGGGTTTCTATACTACCCTAGACCCTAGAGTCCCCAGAGTAACCATGGGTCCCTTTTGGCTTAAGGGGATTATGAGGGGCCCTAAATCCCCAAAGAAGGGAATAAGGGCCTACTCCGGGTCCTAGCTACTATTCTCTCCTTCTGGCCAAGGGTACCAGAAAAGGGCCCAAGATTCCTGTCAAACCCACAGGCCGCGGGCAGGGCGCCCGAAGGAAAACACGCAGGTGCACTTGTCGTCATGGCCGCTCCCTAAAACCCTCATCAACCCCAAACCCCATGAACCCTACACATCTGAGTCCGCACCACCTTACCCTTGAGCAAGCTTTATACTTTTGGAAAAAGGAGCATGTGCCGTTTTTGTTGGGTATATTTACCCGTTTTGAGTTTACTCTTGAAGGCTCCTACGAAGTACCTTGTTCGACTAGTATACCCCAAACCCTACCCTAAACCCTAAACCCAAAACGCCTGCCGGTTGGCCGCAACCCTAAACCCTAAACCCTAAACTCTAAACCCTAAACCCTTAACCCTTATAAACACTAAAACCCTACACCCTGAAGGTAGATGCCACTTCCTTCGCACGCCTTCGGTCTGGGCGGCCCCGCCTCCGCATCCTCGGCCACAGGCTCTGCCACGGCTTTCTCAGGCGCCTTGCCGGAAGCGTTTCTTTGTACTTGGAGGTTCATGGTACTGCTTAACCGATTAGAGCTGTACTTATAACCATGTTGGGGCACTTAAGGGGCTTATAAGTGGGTTATAAGTACAGTGATCGTTGGTGATCAAGTGCCCTGAAGTTCCAAGTACAGGGCTTCCCAAAGAGCCCAATTCCCCTGAACAAAGGGAATATGACTTACATCATACTAAGGCCCCCACCTAACTTATGGTGTACGTAAGGCTTTGTTAAGGGGTATTGTGCTCTTTGCTGTTTAGGGCTTTGGGGCGTGAGAGGTGCTGTAGCTCAGAGTGTCAGGTGGTCTCGAGGACTTGCTCAGTTTTTCTGTGAGTGTGCTTGGGGCTTGTAGCCAGTTTGTTTAGGGCCGTTGCTGACTTTACGAGGTTGTTGGGGTGTTCAAACCCTAAACCCTAGACCCTATAACCCTTTATGAGTGTGGGAGCTGTCGACGGCCTGTTGGCTTAGGGCTTAGGGTTTAGGGCGTTTAGGGTTTAGGGTTTAGGGTTTAGGGTTTAGGGTTTAGGGTTTAGGGTTTAGGGTTTAGGGTTACACGGCCCTAAACCCTAAACCGTTAAGCCCACTTTAAACCCTCAGCTTAGGAGGCTCTTTTGACTTAGTAAGTCTGCTTCGTATCCCCCAGAAACCTTCTTATATTCCCCAGAACCAACCTTACTAACCCTACTTACTGACTCAAAAGAGCTGTAAAGTAGGGGCCCAGATGGGTCCCTGAACCCTAAAACCGATACAAAATAACTGTGCCTTGGGTGGCACCTTATGGGTTCCCGGGAAGGGCTGGTAGCGTTTAGGGTTTAGGGTATAACGTTCAGGGTTTGGGGATTTTTCTACGGGGTGTAAGCGGCATTCGGGGTCTAGAGGGCTTATGCTTACGGTGCTTAACTTTTGGGGGCTTATGGGGTTGATGGGGTTTCTCAGGTTTGTAGGGTTTATGGGGTTCACAGGCCTTCTAGGGTTAGTGGGCTCACGGGATTGAGAGAGCTTATGGGGATTTATGGGGTTTGCACCGGTTTGCTGGGATTTGTAGGGTTTATTGTGTCTATCTTGGGAATCTCCCCCTTATTCGAACAGTCCTTAATAGGGATTCTAGTACCCCCCTACTGTAATCCCTATGAAGGACTGTTTGTATACAGGGGGAACATCCCAAACCCTAAACCCTAAACCCTAAACCCTAAACCCTAAACCCTAAACATCCCAATGTCTGTGGCGTGTACAGGGCTTTGTGGGGATTTCGAGGGTTGCCCAGATGCCTTCTTGGAGTTCTTCATGGCCTCACGCGGACAGCCGCCAGGAGGCCCCCAAACCCCTTTTACGATTTTCCTTTTTAGGATTTAGGGTTTAGGGTTTACGGATAAATCGAGTAAGGATCCCTAAACGAAATTGAAGGTTTCTTCTTTGGATAAGGGGTGTTGGGCCCTCGGGGCCCACCTGTACTGTCAGGGTTTGGGGTTTCGGGTTTAGGGTTTAATTATGATCTGGCCTGGAACGTGTCCATGGTGGGAGCCCCCCCCCCCCCACCCCCCCCCGCTCAGGAAAATATCAGGATCCACGGAGGGCCGGGGTTTAGGGTTTAATGTGAGGGTGGCTTTTTAAATTGGGGTGGCAATAGTAATATTCGCCAGGCCAGAGGGCCCCAGCCGAAGACTACTTTCCATTACGGGAGGTTTTCGGGCCGATGTATGTAAACAAGTCTATATAGGGGGGTCCGGTGATAATAAGAATGGGGTGGCAATTGTAAAATTTCTCTGAAATTTTTACTGAAAATGGCTTAAGAGTTCCATTGCAGAGAAGACTTTTCAGCTGAGCTGGCTTGAAAGAGCTCCAAGGCTCAGTCTTTAGAGAAGCAGATCTCGTTTGAGATTGCTTGTCTTCTGAGATTGCTGCAGCTCCAGAACTGCGAGAAACTGCTGTTTCAGGGCTGTTGCTTCAGAGAAAGCAGGTATCAGGTGTCTTTTGAGATTGCTGCAGCTCCCAGAGGCTGAGAAAGACAGCCTTGCTACGGAGGCCCCTGCTCTCAGAGCAGCAGAGAAGCCGTGAAAGGGTCCTGGTCGAAGTCTGAAGAGAAGAGTTCCTGAAGCTTAAGACTTCAGCCTTCGGGTCCTGGTCTAAGTCTGAAGAGACGAGTCCCTGAAGCTTAAGACTCAGCCTTCGGGTCCTGAAATTCAGGAAACCGCCAGAGGTCTGACAGCAAGGTTTCCTTACTAAAATCCTTATCCGCCGGAGCTCGAAAACAAGTCCGGCAAGGGTACCCCTTACGGGCCTCCAAAATGACAATAATAAAGGGTGGCAATAATAATTTCGGCGAGGGAGGGAGGGCGAAGCAAGCAAGCCTCAAGTTTAAATGGCTGCCTTTAATTAAGTCTCAAGACAGGAGTCCCTTAAGCTTAAGACTTCAGCCTTCGGGTCCTGGTCTAAGTCTCAAGACAAGAACCCCTGAAGCTTAAGACTTCAGCCTTCGGATCCTGGAACTCAGGAAACCGCCAGAGATCTGAGAGCAGGGTTTCCTTACCTAGAACCTCTTGACCCCCCCCAGACCCCCAGACCCCCAGAATCCTCACAATTGACACCCCCTCTTTTTTTCCACCCCCTCCAAGCCCCGGGGACCAAAACAAGATTTGGGGGGGGGGGGGTGGGTTTATTAAAGCGACCCTAACATTAGGGATGGGAGATTTATGGGAGATTTAACACGCAAATCTTGTCCAACCTCGCGCATGGCCCCTTCAACCCGAAAATCCTAAACCAGAAAAAAACCCAGAACCCCCCCAACACCCCACAAACCCTAAAAACCCCAAAGCCGCAGAATCCGAAACCCTAGGCCTGCCACCCTAAACCCTAAACCCTAGACCGGGGGCTGTTAGGGGGTTTAAGACCGGATCGAACTTTGGCACGACCTCAGGCACGTCTGAGGCGAGGCTGCCCCGGTCTAGGGTTTAGGGTTTAGGGTTTGGGGTTTGGGGTTTGGGGCTTGGGGTTTGGGGTTTATGGTTCAAGGTTTAGGGTTCAGGGTGCGCCCTTTTCCCGGTAAGCCTCAAACCCAATACCCCTTGCACTTCGCAATCTCGGTCAGCAATGGTCGCTTACCCACTGGTTGAAGATCCGGGGCCAAACGACAGGGAAATTAGGTTCAGGGTTTTAGGTTTAGGGTTTCGGGATACGAGGTGCTTTAACCCCTTCGCCCCGAACAACTTCAGTCCCCAAACACCTTAACCTCCTCCCTGCCGCAACTTCTCCTCAACAACGGCCCCTGTACCCGGAGAGTACCCCTTAATGAAGGAAAACACACCTTAAATGATCTAGGGATCCTAAATATGATCTGCAGTCTGTTCATTTATAGGTCTCTTTGGGCTGTACCCTAGTACCCTAGCACTAACACCCTACTTGGAAGTTCATGGTACTTATTAAACAATAACATAACTGTACTTGTAACCCATTTATAAGCCCCTTAAGTGCCCTAATATGGTAACAAGTACAGTTGTAAGAGTACAGTTATAATTGAACCTCCAAGTACATGCGGTCCTTGCCTTAGTGGGCGCTGCCTTTGCTTTGGCCTTTGCCTTGCCCTGAGGACGAGGTCGCAGGGATAAGAATAGGGTTGTTGTAGTACAGCTTCTTCTTGCAAGAGTAATGTAGGAATAAATGGTTCCCTTTTGGGGTGTATAAGGGAACCCGAACCCTGAAAAAGGGAACAAGGGCCTACTCGGGTCCTGGATGAATAGTTCTTCCGACCCCTACATTGTATGAGGGGCTTTTCAAACCTAGCCCTTAAGGGTCCATGCTGCGATGGTCTGGGGTTTCTTGGTAGCCCAGTAACCATATGACAATAAGGGCACCCTTTTTTTTGGGGTTGGTTAACTTTATAAAGGAACCCATAACCCAAAAACGGGTAAAGTGTACCACTGGGCAACCAGGGTTTAGGGTTTAGGGTTTCAACCCTAAACCCTAAACCAAAAACCCTAAACCCTAAACCGGGGGGGGGCGGGGGCAGGAAGGGGGGGGGGGGGGGGGGGAGGAAGGGGGGCTGGTTCAGCCTTGGCCACGACCTTCATGGCCTTGCCCTGGCCGCAGCAGGAGTTTCGGGCTCGCTTTGTAAGGATTGACTGGGTTTGGGTGTTAGGGTTTAGGGTTTAGGGTGTTAGGGTGTTAGGGTGTTAGGGTGTTAGGGTGTTAGGGTGTTAGGGTTTAGTATCTGAGGACCCTAAATACCATGTTTGCAAGCAACCTAGACCTAAACCCTAATCCCAAAAAAAACCTGGGGGCTGTTTAACCGAGCTTTTACTAAGTTACTAACTGCACAACGGGCAAGCAAGAGCACGACTGGGGAAGCCCGCCTTATCAGGGATAGAAGAAGGGATTCCCCAGAGGACATACTTAAGTTCTAAGGGCAGTTTCATGCGCCCTCAATATGGTCCCCTACCTCCCTTAGAGGGCTCTGAAGTATGGGCCCTTTGGTTTTGCAGGGTACATAAGGGGTATATAAGAGGTCCCCTATTTTGAGGGACCATGTAACACCCTAAGATAAGTGGGCCCTACATGACCTTTAGTCCCGTGATAGCCTCCAACACAGGAGAGTCGGGGGGCCCAAGGCTGGTAGGCCTTGTTAGGGCTCATCAGGGAGGGTGCCGGGGAGGTTTGGGATTTAGGGTTGAGGGTTTAGGGTTAAGGTTTAGGGTTTAGGGTTTAGGGGTTTAGGGGTTTAGGGGTTTAGGGGTTTAGGGGTTTAGGGGTTTAGGGGTTTAGGGGTTTAGGGGTTTAGGGGTTTAGGGGTTTAGGGACGTAATCCAATTTGTTTGACTTGGCTTCGGAACACTGGACCCTGAATCCCCCCAAATTCTTGCAGTGTGGAAGGCTTACATACAACTTCGGGGCTCTAAACTTGCCAAGCCCTAAACCCTAAACCCTAACCCCTAAACCCCTAAACCCCAAACCCTAAACCCTAAACCCCCCAAACCCCCGCCAACGCGCCTTGGCTGCGGCCTTGGCCTTTGCCTTCGCCTTGGCCCTGGCCACCCCGCTTAGGGTTTAGGGTTTAGGGTTTTAGGGTTTAGGGTTTTAGGGTTTTGGGGTTTTAGGGTTTGCTTCTAAACCTCCTAAAAGTTTAACTTTTAGGCCTAATTGTAGTTTCCATAAAACCCAAAAGGTTAAAGTCCTAAGAGCCAGCCAGAAGAAAGCCAAGTAAAGGACTTACTATTGTAGGCTACTGTACTGGAGCCTGTAAGGACCCATCATTTGAGCGTCAGCTGAGTAACCTGGATGTACAGGGTTTAGGGTGTAGGGCCTAGGGCCTAGGAGGTTGGGGGTTAGGGTTGTTTGCTGGAGCGTTTGGCTCGTTTCTTTCGTCTCAAGGGGTGCTCCTCATCCGTGCAGAGTAGGCATGAAAAGCCCTACAAAAACCTCCCCAAAGAGCCCCATGAACAGCGCTTGAATAAGGAAGATACCTTAAATGAAATACTGTAGGGATCCTTGAAATAAATTTGAGGTATACCCCAAACCCTAAATCCCAAACCCTAACTGCTGAAGTAAGGATCCCTGCATACTTATAAGGTATACTTCCTTAAGGAGTATCGGGCTTTCTGAGCTGAGGCAACCCCGAGCCCTTCGAACTCAAAAACAATACCTAGACCGCCAAAGTCCAGGGTTTCGGGTGCATAGGGATATGGGTCATTTTGAGGGGTCCAAGTACATCTGTCAGTGGAGATCCACCATGAAAAAACAACGACTGAGCAATGTTCCTTAACTGCGAGAATTCTATACTAACCCCCACCCTGACTGCCCCGCTCACCCACAAGTCCCGATGTTGAAAGTTATGTTGGCTGCAGGATCCCCCGCAATGAATTCAATAGACCCTAAGAAAACCTAAGCCCTAAACCAGTCACCTTGGGATGTTCCCCCCTTATACTAACAGTCCTTACTAGGCATCATAATAGGGAGTACTATAATCCCTACTAAGGACTGTTCTATAGTATAAGGGGGAACATCCCAACATCCACTCACCCCAAAAAGCCACCCAAGCCGCTTTGCTTTCGGAGGCATCGCTGGACGACTCAGAAGGCGCTGCGGGGAGCCCGTGAGCCAAGCTTCTTGAGCGGACGCACTTTGTGGTGCGGCTTGGGGTTTAGGGTTTAGGGTTTAGGGTTTAGGGTTTAGAGCTTAGGGTTTAGGGTTAGGTTGTTTAAAGGTCCAGGGCGGAGTCTTCAGCCTTAGGGTTTGAAGGTTCGGGGTTTCGGGCCTTCTTGTTTCAGGTTTCAGGCCTCACGCTTAGGGTTTTTGCGCACCCTTCATGGTTAAGCGCGACCTTTAAGCGCGGCCTTGATTTTGGACTTCCAGGACCATGTCGAAACTCTAGGGCACAATATGAAATTTTCAACCTAAAATCTAAGCCCTAAAGCCTATAAACCCTAAAGGGGTTTTAGAGGCCAAGCACGCTGCCAAAATGCCACGCTCAGCGATTTGTCGTCCCGATTGGGTCTGCTGCGATGCTGCCCGTTTTCGGCAGAGCAGAGCTGTGCCGTGATGCACAGTGAGAAGTGTCCGTAAACCCCCAAAACCCTAAAGGCTCAATGAGGGTTTAGCGTGCAGGGTTAGGGTTTAGGGTTTAACTCTCAACACAGTAAGGATGCAAAGCATTCGAAAGTCTGAAGGCTGAGGTAAAAATTCCTTCAACCTCAAGACGGCCAAGGCTTCCCAATTTCAAACCGCAAAGCACCAGCAACCACTGAAGCACAACTCCCTGTAGCTCCAAGGTTTGGGGTTTTAGGGTTTAGGGTTCACCCTGACCACCGTTTTAAATATATTCCCTGAAAGCCTAAACCCTAAACCCTAAACCCCAAACCCTAAACCCTATTCCCTGATGCCTCTGAAAGAAACCCAGCTACTCTGGGGGCACTTGGTTCGCTTCTGCCAGAACCCGATCAGCCAGTCGAGTCCGACGCTCCCTGGCCTGCGGAGGTTTAGGGTTTAGGGTTTAGGGTTTAGGGCTTATAGGGTTTAGGGTTTAGGGTTTAGGGCTCTCGCCCTTGGAAGGTTTGGGATGGTCCCCCTTATACTCACAGTCCTTAATAGGGATTCTAATACAAGGAGGCCCCCCCCCCCCCCCAGTTATAAGTAGAGTTATGAGGATCCTAGATTAGGTTATAAGGATCCTAAACTAAGTTAGAAGTCCCTTATAACTAATTATAGTTAGTGTAGCAAGGCCTCCCCTCCTTGTAGGGGGTACTAGAATCCCCATCAAGAACTTTTTCAGGGCATGGGACTCAGGGTGATCAATCATTGAAGGACGTGCTGGTGAGGTCAGCGCTGCAGACCCTAAACCCTACACCGCGGGGAGTGCCCTAAACCCTAAACCCTAAACCCTAAACCTAAACCCTAAATCGAACGTTTTTGGTTCCCGTTTGCTTGAGGTTAACCCTAGGTACAGCTCTTCGTGTTGAGATCATCATTTGCCGGCCCTCGTCGCCAAATCGCAATCTGGCCCTCCCAGCCCTATAGACCCTATACGCCCTGATTGAAGCTGGGGTCATGAGCACAATCACCGGAACTACGTATATGCTGAGGCAGCACATTCAGTAGCTCCTTTTTTGGGTTAGTTGTGGGGGACTCTAAAACCCTAAGCCCTAAGCCCTAAGCCCTAAACCCTAAACCCTAAACCCTAAAAAGGCACAACAGAGGCACCCTTGAGGCACACTTCCAGCGACTAAACTACGAAGCCTGACAAGCCCTCAACTCTACCCCAATCGCTATAAAAACCTGCTGAACCCTAAACATGCCTAAACCCTAAACCCTAAAAGCTAAACCCTAAACTCTAATCCCTAAACCCTAAACCCTAAACCCTAAACCTTAACTCTAAACCCGAAGCCCCAAAACACCCAAACCATCATGAACCCTGGCTCTGCACCGGGGACGCCGACACGAATCTGCATCTTCCCGCTGAAGTAGGAGCGGTTGTGCTTGGCTTCCCCGTAGGATTCAACTCGGCGGGGCTTTGAGGTTCTAGGGCTTTTTAAGGCGTTGGGGCCTATAGGGGTTTTTTAGGGCTTAGGACCTCAAAAGAGTTTCACAAGTTCTGGGGCAAAAACCATGAATTTTCGGGTCTAAGGTGGGGCTTAAGAGTTCAGGACCTTGCGACTTAACCCTCACTCTGGTACATGGGATTCGCATCAGTGAACTTTCACAGTGCTACGCGCTGAAAGCCCGTTTAGGGTTTAGAGGGTTCAAGGGTGTAGTACAGCAGCCTTATTTCCGCAGCCTTATTTCCGCAACTACCGTCTGAACCATCTTGCTTTTGAAAGGCCGACTGAAACCCCAAACGCTGTTGAACAATGACCCAGTAAGCACGTTCAATACAGGGGCCTTAAGAATTAGAATTGTTTTTTTTTTGGGGGGGGGCGGGGGTCACTATAGTATAACTATACAGGGACCATAAAGGAATACGATTAGTAACTACTCCGACCCCTGTATTAGCCCACAAGCTCCGTCACTTGGCGCCCGGCCCCCAATCTTGCGTTCCGCGTACTTGTCGACAACCTCGGTTTGGGCGGGAGGGTATCGGAGTTGCCCCGACAAGGGACAGGCCAAAATACCCCGAAGGGCAGGACTTCCAAGCACCAGGCGTACTTCCGCCGAAGCAGGTAGTCCTTCATGTGCTGGCCTCTGCCGCAAGGAGGGGCTCCGTAGTTTTGTCGAGTTATCAGGACCCTAAACTGGGTTGGAAGTACATTAAAATCTAGGTTCCAAGTCCCTTACCACTAAGCTCAGGCTCTCGAAGTCGCAAAAGCCTACGCTCGGAACTCTATCTTGACGCCTACCTGGCCAAACAAGGAATGCACACACAAACCAGGTTGAGAATCCACACACAAACGGTAGAAAGGGTAGTTGGGCTCTCAGAGAAAATGTCAGGGCTTAGATAGCGTGCAAGACCGGTGTAAGGCAAGAAAAGGGCTTCCGGGGTTTAGGGGCTGGGGCTTTGCTTCAGGGATTTGGCGTTTAGGGCCTAGGGGTGCTCAGGGGTTTGCGGCAAGCCTTGTGCCTTAACAACAGGGTGTAAGACTATGCTTAGCCAATAATAAGGTCCATTGCCTTGTATCTGCGTGCAACTTAACAGGCTACTTCTAGGTACAACCAGACGAGATCCTGAAATGAAGCCAACTAGGGTTTAGGGTTTAGGGCTTGGGGACTCAGAACCAGCCCTTGGTCATCCTAAACTCCACAAACCTTATAAACCCTCTAAACCTTTCAAACCCTCAAGTGCTACAAAGCCCCATAAAGCCCATAAATTCCCATACACCCTCCAAACCCTGCACCCGCAGCCCGCCTTTCTCATCCAGCGCATCCACCTCTGCCTGCTTCTGTCTGAGTTCCTCCTTAGCGGCGAGCAATGTGACGGACAAGCCGGGGGTGGCGGAGGGGTGGTGGGGGGACTCGGGTTTAACCCCCCCAAACCCTGGACCATAAACTTAAACCTCAACCTTGCATGGGAGGAGGGTTAGAGGCAAACCCTTCGAGCGGTTACGGTAGTTGGCGGCCTCTTGGGTCGGCGGCCTGAGCTGGAGGCTCTTAAAGCCCGGGCACGCCCCCGTGGTCCGACGTCGCTACCTGCAAACCCTATGACACCCAATAAAAAGATTTTTTCTGCCTATCCCTAAACCCTACACCCCGCAACAAAAAAAAAACAATCAACCCGGAAACCTGGACCTGGGGTCTGTGCGCGCAGGCGTGGCAGCTCCTGGAGAAGCGCGCGCCACTCCTCGTGGCCTTGTTCTGTGGGTTTAGGGTTTAGGCTTAGGGCTTTGCGGTCAGGGCCTCGGGTTTAGGGTTTAAGTTCAGGCTTTAGGCCCTAAACTTTAGGGTAAGGGTTTAGGGTTTTAAAGTTCGTAAGTTGTGCATGGTGGTGCCCTCAAAAGCTTGAAGTGTACCTGAATTGTTGGATATGTATATATATATATAGAAAACTATTTTTATATTTATATTATTTATATTTATATTTATACTCATATTTATATATTTATATTTATATTTATACGTGCGCACACCCGTTCTGGATGCTACAAGGTTGCTCTAGGTAGGGCGTAGGGTTTGGGGCTTAGCATTTCAGGTATCGAGTTCAGGGTGTTTAGGCCAGGAATGGCATATGTTGTCGTCTGCGACGTGCAATGCTGACGACAACATGTAACACATTGCGGGGATGAGGATTCTGTCCCCGTTGAGGATACCAGCTGCGGACGCAACCACCCAGGTACTCCTCATAGCAGGTACGTTTGCACGTCTGCTACTCATGGTCTTCGTTGGTCGCAGCATGAGTAGCAGATCTGGGACCCCCTGCATGAAATCGAAAAACGGGCGTGACCCCAATCCTGCATGTACAGCAGGTTACACACACATGCCCCCAAAGGGCGGACGGGAAAAAGACAGGTCAGACGTCTTGAAGCGGAGAACGGGCGAGGTAGATCATCACCACAACCAGAGGGAGTTCAGCAACACTTTACCAACATTAGCAGAAGAGACATGCTAACTCATGCACATGAACAACAACGACAGGAGGTGCAGAGGAAGTTCACCAACAACAACAAGAGGGAGGACAACACCACTTTACCAACATTAGCGGAAGCTACCTGTTCACAGCTGGCGGCGCATTACCAAAACCACAAAGCGGTGCCGTCCGGGTACCCCTGCGTCTGCAAGTTGGATGATCCCGATGACATGTCTGTGCTCGCACTCACTCATGCCACAAAGCCTACTGCAGATGATCCCGATGAATGAGTACCTCAGTCAGCAGAGCTCAGTCAATCCCGGATGCCCGGGTCTTCTGGGATCTGGCCCCGTGACGGGACAACACGCCAGAACCATACACACGTTGACTTGTCTGGAACTGATGAGACGGACGACTGGACAACATCAAGCACAGTCAGTGACTATCGTCGTCATTGTTTGGGCTAGGTTTCAGGCCCCAGATCAGACCAGAGGAATGATCGTTGGGATGCGGGTTCTGTCCCTTGTGTCGTCGTCGTGCCAGACACCAGGAATGGCATATGTTGTCGTCTGCGACGTGCAATGCAGACGACAACATGTAACACATTGCGTGGATGAGGATTCTGTCCCCGTTGAGGATACCAGCTGCGGACGCAACCACCCAGGTACTCCTCATAGCAGGTACGTTTGCACGTCTGCTACTCATGGTCTTCGTTGGTCGCAGCATGAGTAGCAGATCTGGGACCCCCTGCATGAAATCGAAAAACGGGCGTGACCCCAATCCTGCATGTACAGCAGGTTACACACACACAAGCCATACCACAGACAAAATCCCAAACAAAGCCCCCAATCGCGAAAGCCGAAACCCAAAAGCTCGGCGCCCCAAGCCCAAAGAGCCCATTATGCCCTTAAATAAGGAATATACCTGATAAATCCGTATTGACTAAGGATCCCTGTCTTATTTGAAGTATCGACCGATATTCCTTGAATTTCAGGGGAATAACAGGGCTCTCTGGGAAGCTCCTCCCCAAGCCCGACAACATCTGCGGAGCCCCTAGACCCCAGACCCAGATACACCCTAAACGGCTTAGGGTTCAGGGTTTAGGGTTTAGGGTTTAGGGTGTAGGGAAAAACCCAGCAAAACAAGGTCAAGAAGGTTGTTTGAGGAACCCCCCCCCCCCCCCCCCCCCCCAGCCTGAGTCCCTAACACCCTCCACCCCACACCGAGCACGCGGGCGGAGGAAGAGAAGGGGACGCTGACGGAAGTCCGTAGCACAAAGCAGCGTCTCAGGCCTGTAAGGTTTAGGGTTTAGGGTTTAGGGTTTAGGGTTTAGGGTTTAGGGTTTAGGGTTTAGGGTTTAGGGTTACTTGGAGGTTCATGGTACTCATCAAACAAGTATAACTGTACGTATAACCCACTCATAAGCCCCTTAAGTGCCCGAATATGGGTATAAGTACAGATAAAAGTACAGATCTAATTCGTTAGCAAGTACCATATATATATATATCTATAAACTATGTATATGTATATGTATATATATGTGTATATACACCTTATGTAGTCCCTTTATCACTCAGTAGCCCCTAAATAACCCCTGAGGTCCCTTACAAGGGTCCCTCCTTGGGTCCCTTGATTTTGGCAGCCTTTCAAGGGATGAGGACTCATACCCCTAAGGTTGTACCCCTAACTTGAAGCTTCATGGTACTTACTAACCAATTATAACTGTACTTATAACCCTACTTATAATACCCCTAAAGGGCCTTATAGGGGTTATCCCAATTATAAGTAGGGTTATAAGCCCAGTTATAATTGGTTAGTAAGTACCATGAACCTTCAAGAAAGGCTCCCCTTCATATGCTCCCAAGAAGGGCCCTTCTATTCCCTTAAGGATCTTTAGCCAGGGACCCCAAAACCCAAGGGTACAACGATAAGGGTCCAAGGTAGAACCCCATGACTGAAACCCCAAACCCGGAACCCTAAACCCTAAAGCAGGGTCCAAGGTAGAACCCATGACTGAACCCCAAACCCGGAACCCCAAACCCTAAAGCAGGGACCAAGGCAGAACCCATGACTGAAACCCCAAACCCGGAACCCTAAACCCTAAACCAGGTTTCAGGGTTCAGGATGCTGGGTTTTAGGCAGGGATTAGGTTTCGCGTGTACAACGTTCGGGATGCCAAAAGGGCGTAGGGTTCAGGGTTTTTGGATTTGGGATTTAGGATTTAGGGTTTAGGGTGTAGGGATTCGGGTTGGAGAGGTACATGGAATTAGGTTCGACAGCGTTTCGGAGGCTTGTCGGTCTTGCTTGCTGTTGAGCTTTCCGCTGAGGGTACAGGGGAGTTGCAAATGCATTGGTGCTCTGTCTTGGGCTGTTAGAGCTCAAGCCTACCTTCTATAACTAAAACACACACATATATATATATACACATATATATATATATGTATATGTATAGATCGATAGATAGATAGATTAGGGGGGAGAACATATTTATGTGTATATACATATATTATATATACATAGAGAGTATTGAAATTTGTATTTGTATTTATATTGATAATGCACATACATCTTAATATATACACACACTTTGGGGATGCGGGCAGAGGGCTATCCTCAGCCCTGCGACATCAGACCCTAAAACCCTAGAGTTCAAGCCTGGCCTGGCCCATGATGGTTTAGGGTTCTAAATGATGAGTTGTTAAGGGTTTGGGGTTTAGGGTTTAGGGTTTAAGGTAGGAAATCTACTGTATCATGAGTGAACACCCCCCGCCCCTCCCCCACGACGCACACGCATCCATACGAAAGGGCCCAACAAGTGTATAGAGGGACCAGGTGGACGTGATGCGACTCAACTGGGTGCAGCACCCCGGCTTCATCTTCTCGTGTGCTGCCCTGGCAGAGAGGTTTAGGGTTTAGGGCTTAGGGCTTAGGGTTTAGGGTTTAGGATTTAGGGTTTAGGGTTTAGGGCTGCAACGGTTTGAGCTTCAGGGTGCTGAGGGTATTTAGGATCTATAGCGCCTTTCCTTGCACGCTTTCTACAAGGAAGGGAACCCGTAAACCCCTAAACCCCTAAAGCCCTAAACCCTATAAAACCTATATACCCTAAACCCTAAACCCAAACACTAACCCTTAAGCCCTAAACCCTAAACCCTATAAAACCTAAACCCTAAAAACCCTAAACCCTAAACCCTAAGCCCTAAACCCTGAACCCTAAACCCTCAAAAACAAAAAAGGCCGCCTGCGCGCAGCCAGGAGCTGCCTCTTCGGCTTCGGACCGATGCAAGAGAGGTCCTGCCATCTCTCCAAAAGGAAAGGTTCAGGGTTTAGGGTTTAGGGTTTAGGGTTTAGGGTTTAGGGTTTAGGGTTTAGGGTTTAGGGTTTAGGGTTTAGGGTTTAGGGTTTAGGGTTTAGGGTTTAGGGTTTAGGGTTTCGGGTTTAGGGTTTATAGGGCTTAGGGCTTAGGGCTTAGGGTATGGGGTTTAGCTCTGGGGTTTGGGGGTTGGGGTATACTGTCTGTGATTTTTAGGTTGACTGCTTTTGGCCCCAAAGAAGCCCAAGGAATATACCCTAATTGATATATAGGGATGCTTAAACCCCAGACCCCAAACCCTAGACCGTAAACCCTAAACCGTAAACCCTAAACCCTAAACCCTAAACCAATTTAAGGTCTCTGCCTTCATGAAGGGGTATCGGGCTCTTTGGGAACTGCCTGCGATGGTTCTACTCGGAGGTTCATGGTACCTATTAACCACATATGGCTGCACTTATAACCCACTCATAAGACGGTTTAGGGCTTAGGGTTTAGGGTTTAGGGTTTTAGGCTGGGATTTTCACCCTTCTACTAACAGTCCTTAATAGGGATCCTCATAGGGGGCGTTATGATCACTATTAAGGACAATTAGTATAAGGGGGAACATCCCAAGTTTTAGGGCTTCACGTTGCCGACAGTAACCAACAAACAAGTATGAAAGCGATTATTCTGGTTGCACGGTTTACGACTTAGGGTTTAGGGTTTAGGGTTTAGGGTTGTATATACGAGACCAAAGAGTAACCTTGGAATGACAAGTGTATACATATATATATATATGTACATATACATATAACCAAGAATACTGACATGTTTGCCCTGGAACCCCGACGCTCTGAAAACAAATCCTAGCAGGAAGGGCTTAGGGTTTGGGATTCAAGGGTTTAGGCACTAAACCCTAAACCCTAAACCCTAAACCATGAGGGTTCAAGGCTGCCACACGGCTCTTGTCCAGGGCCTCATCATCTCGAAGCATAGAGGCCGCATCCTTCCGATGATAAGTTGAGGGCTTTTGGTTCAGGGTTTTGTGTTTGGAGGTTTAGGGTTGAGGGTTTAGGGCTTTTGGTTCAGAGTCTTGTGTGTGGAGGTTCACCCAGCGGCTCCTACGTAGTGCCTTTGTGGCGTAGCATACTAGAATCACCGATAAGTAACCCAAAATAGAAACTACATTGGAGCCTTTGGGTAGGAATGAGGGGTAGGGGGCCAGGGTTTAGGGGTTTATGTTGACACGTGTTTTTTTGGAAGGCATTGAGCCAACAATCGCCCTTCGCCCAAAACCTAAACCCTAAACCCCTGAACCCTGAACCCTAAACCCTAAACCCTGCTGCCTATGGTGTAGAACATGGGCCCCTGAGGATTCCTGCGTCACCCCCAGACAGGCTAAGGGCCCGGTTTAGGGTTTAGGGGCTTCGAGGTTTAGGGTTTAGGGTTTAGGGTTCAGGGTTTGAAGCGTTGTTCAACCTGGAGATACCAGGGACCGTCTCGGGGAAGAGAGTGCTGTCAATGTCACTACTTTCTCCGGAATACAAGAGCAACTTTCAGTCATTGGCTCATATATCCAATATATATACATATATACACATATACACATATACATATATATATATATATATCCGTAGTCTATGGCAACTGTCGAAGCTTGTCACGGGTGGGCTATACGCAATTGGTATGATGGAACATAGCTGTTTAGATACCCGCTTTTCGGGTAGTATACCAGAACCCCCTACAACTGACCCAAAATGGAACTACATCATGAAGCCAACAGGGTCGCCCTACAAGCCTAAGCCCTTTCCTCACCAGAACGAGCCCCAGCTCGGGTTGAGGGGTTAGGGCCAAGATCAACTTTCCTGAAACGATCAGCGACAGGCCTATAGACTGCTTCTACTAAGGAGTACACTACTTAAACTATGTACCACTTAGCCTGATTTAGGGCATCTTACTTAATCCTTTGGGAACCCTAAACCCTAAACCCTAAACCCTAAACCCTAAACCCTAAACCCTAAACCCTAAACCCTAAACCCTAAACCCTAAACCCTAAACCCTAAACCCAAACCTCTTAGTGCCTGTTCAACGCCAAGGGTTTCAGGTTGCCTCGTCACGCAGCCACGCTGGTCGAACAGCTTCTTGCGAGGGAGCCTCGGGGTTCAGGGTTTACGGCTAACCCTAAACCCTAAACCCTAAACCCCAAACCCTAAACCCAAAACCCGAAACCAGCACCCCTCGGGTCGGTGTGCAGTGGAGGGCGCTTCGGCCTGGACTTTGCCTGGCATACGTGCATGTACTCTACAGGGCTTGTTGTAAGGATCCATGCACCTACATAGGGCAAACTTGGTTCCTCTATAGCTTCAGGACCCAAGTATATACTATGTGGGTACATGGAGCCATGAGGCTACACGAACGGTTGAGCGATGCAGGGACACGTGCATGGCGAGAACGAGATGCGTTTCTCGGGAATACTAGACCCAAGAGTAGCCGAGGAATAAACATGGGTACCCTTTCTAGGGAACCTAAACCCCATAAAAAAGGGAATAAGGCCTTAGTCTGGGGTCCGACTATGTTTAGACATCCACCTCCCGCTGCTTCCACCCGCAACCAAGCAGCACGTGGATCGCCATGAATTTCGGTGTTCTCAGGGGCGTTGTAAACCTCAGTCGCTGGACTCTGCGCAGGCTATTTTTTCTTCGGGTCCAGATAAGGCCATTTTGGTGAATACAGGAGCCCGACTGATCACATCATTTGCACTGTAATGTCTGTGTCTTGAGAATGCAAACTACACAAGAACTCTGTTCAAACAATAAAGGGCACTGCCTAAGTAGTTCTCCAAAATTTGGGGTCTCTTGGTGGGCCCCTTTAGCCTTTAGTAGAACACGGCACCCTTACAATAAGGAGCCCAAGAAGGACCCAAGTTTAGACCGCCTGAATCCCCAAACCCTATAACCCGATATGGGCATTTCCCAGATTAGGGCTACCCCCAAAATACGATAATCCTCACTGTACGAACTGTAAGGACCCATTATAATATGTATACTTGGGCCTAAAGCTACTATATAGCAACCCGCTAAGGCCCACCCTAAACCCTAAACCCTAAACCCTTTAATGCATGGATCCTTTGGGGAGCCCCAATATCGGAAAACCCAATACTACCTTGGGGGTCCAGGGAGGGTGCGTGGGCTGCTAGTTTAGGCTTTACGAGTTTGGGGTTTAGGGCTTTAAAACCCTAAACCCTAAACCCTAAACCCTAAGGGGATTCTTGGGGACTTCTTGGTTTTTGGGGGGGGCTTCCTTTTGCTGTGGCTTCTTCACACCTTCAGCGCATCGGATCCTTTGGAAGATCTGCGGTTGCGCAGGCATATCATGGGTTTCCCTACTACCCGCCCCCCGCCCCTCTCAGGGTTTAGGGTTTAGGGTTTAGGGTTTAGAGTTTAGGGCTAGCCCCCCTAGGTCCCCCTTAAGTTCCCTTAAGTAGGCTGAATTATCCCTAAATGGAGGGGGAGCAGTGCAGAGGGGGGTAGTAGGGGAATCTATGGGTTGAGGGCTTTGAAATCCTCTACTTGGAGGTACATGGTACGTATTAACAACCCTATTATAACCGTTTCGGGTTTAGGGTTTAGGGTTTTAGGGTTTTAGGGTTTAGGGTTTATAGGGTTTTAGGTTTAGGGTTTCAGGGCACTTAAGCGCCTTGTAAGTGGGTTGGAAGTACAGTTATTGCTGGGTTAGAAGTACCAGGAACCTCCAAGCAAGGACAACCCAAGCACTAGAATGTATAGAAACAAAAATAATGTAGATATATATATATACATCCATATATATATATACACACATATATATATATACACATATTGCAAACTGACTGCCTGAAGCGCGTTCCGCAGACCTCTTTCAGTAGCTTGAAGAGCCGCCTGCGAGAGCCTAACCGCAAAGCAAGGCTTTCGCATCAGCTCGGAGATCGCCCTTTGGGCGCGCGAGCTTGCCCCAAGCCCCTAAACCCTAAACCCTAAACCCTAAACCCTGAACCCTGAACCCTAAACCCTAAACCCTAACGGGTTTGCGGTTACAAGGTTTCAATAACCCGTAAATCCCGGAAAATGCATGACAACTCCTTGAATCATATTAAGGTTCCCTGGACAACTTCAGGTGTCTTCCTGACTTAAGGGTAGGTTGTCCAGTAACCTAGGATGAAAAAGGGTGCCCTTTTTTGCTTAAAGGGGTTGAAAAGGGTTTCGGGAACCTTTGCGACGTATACCCTGAATCCATGCAAATCTGAACAAGAAGACCAGCACGAAGGCCCAAACCCGAAACGCTAAACTGGAAACCCTAGATCCTCTCAGAGTCTGGGTTGAGTTTAGCTGCAGACCCATGGTACTCTAACACAAGTAAACCCCAACCGCCTTGGGACTTACGGCTTAGGGGGTTGAGGGCTTGTGGGGTTCAGGGTTTAGGGGTAGTGCACGGTTCAGTGGAACCCAGATTCCTGATGCCCGCAACCCAAAACCCCCAAACGCCACAATATGGCTCTGAGTGGACTTATATACATCGGCGAGGTTTGGGTTGTAGGGTAGCACTCTCGCCAGTCGCTAACCCATCAGAATCCCATGAGTTGACTGGTAGCAGCAACCTACAGAAATTTTAGGGGATAGGATTAGGGGGACCCTTGGGGATACAGACCCTCTGCATAAGGTCCCTGTTTAAGAGATCCAGAAGAGGGTTAAGAAGGGGTTCCCTTCTAAGGGTCCCCCTTATCCTACCTAGGAAATGTAGCCTTAATGGGCAGTAACTTAAGCTTTCCAGGCCGGCTTGAGGCAACGGGCCGTGCAAAGCGTTGTGGAGCGCAACTGTGGCGCTGACATCGTACACCCGGGGGAACACAATCAGAACCGTAAACCCTAAACCCTAAATTTAAACCGTAAACCCCAAACCCTGAACCCTTATTAAGCACCTCTTGCGACACGGAGCCTTATTTATAGGGTTCTTAAGGGAGGGCTTCCTGGGGGGTAGGTACCTGGGGAAGTTTGGGTTCTATACCTCCTTAAGCCCCCCTCCCTTAAGAACCCCATAACTTGTAGGGCACCCATTCAGGGCTTAATGAAGCCCGCCTGAAGAAACTCCAAACCTACTGTCTTTTGGTAGGTTGCTACTATGAAAGCCCCTATAAGAGTCTTTCGCAACCAACAGAACGCTGGTTTTGGAAACCCTAAATTCCAAATAATGTCCAGGATTTGGCTGCTCCTATTTCATTCGAGCGTGTAGGGCTTAGGGATCAGGGTGTCGGGCACTGAAGTCTATACTACTTACACAGGATAGAGGCCCTAAACCCTAAACCCTAAACCCTAAACCCTATGCTTGGTAGTCCTTCAGGCTCCCGCATTGTGGATGAAAGCTGGGCTTAGGATTTACTGTGCAGCACATATCGAAACTTCCCCAAACTCTACCTGCTTAGCGGTTCCTTACCATTAGATTTCCTTAAAAATCCCCGGTAGGTTGTTTGGGCTACAGGATAACAATCTTTTTTTTGATAGGAACCCCGAACTGCCGGAAACCACGCCCTCGGGGATACACGCTGACAGGATGAATTAGGTTTCATGGGCTCCCCGACTACCCCCCTCTATACTACCCCCCCCTAGGTCTCTCCCTTAAAGAACCTTAGCTAGGCTTCATTATCTTCTTAAAGAGTAACCCTGAACACTGAGCCCTAAACCCTAAACCCTATGGAGGGGGTAGTAGGGGAACCCCATGAAACCAGGCTGGGGCCTCAGGTGGGACCCCATGGTCGGCTCCCGAGGATGTTCTTATCCCATTCGGGCCTCCCTCTCCCATACTGCGACCCAAAACCCTAAACCCTAAACCCTAAACCCTACACCCTAACCCTAAACCCTAAGCCCTAGCCTAAACCCTAATCCTAAACCCTAAACCCTAAACCCTATACCCTAAACCCTAAACCCTAAACCCTAAACCCTAAACCCTGAACGGGTGGCGGGGCGGCCCAGGTGGCCACCCTAGCATCAGGGAAGCAGCCTCACCGTGTGGGTTGCTTCAAATCACCTGGGTTGCAGCGGGGGAACGGCCTGGGAGGTCGGGTTTAGGGTTTAGGGTTTAGGGTTTAGGGTTTAGGGTTTAGGGTTTAGGGTTTAGGGTTTTGACGGAGCCCTAGACACTAACCTCGAAATTCAAATGGAGGGGCCAGTACGAACCTATCGTTCTAAGGGACTCATAGCCGAAGCTAGGATACTTCTAACCCAATCCAAGGCCCTAATGTATTTCCACGGATAACTCGGGAGCCCCTCCTTGTCCATACTCCCCTTGGAACCTTAATTAAAATAAACATCTTAAATATCCTCTTGGGTCTTACATAAACAAAAAATAATTCCCAAGGGGGACCTTAAATATCCTCTTGGGTTTTATACAAACAAAAACAACAAATAATTCCCAAGGCGGATATAGTTGTAGCTGCGTGAAAGGGGTGGCACTGAAATTTTAAGGCTTGGTCGACTCAGAGAAGGGGTCTGAGAGTCGCCTCCTCAAGCCACAAAAGTGTAGAGTTGGGTTTAGGGTTTGGGGTTTAGGGTTTGGGGTTTAGGGTTTAGGCGTTGAGGTTGGGATGTTCCCCCTTTTCTATCAGTCCTTACTAGGGATTCTATTAGGGGGTACAAAAATCCTTAATAAGGACTGCTAGACAAAGGGGGAGCATCCCAAGTTTGAGGTTTCAAGACGAGCAACAAGAGAAGATGGTAAGAAGCAAAAGTGAAAAACATGCCACCAGATGAACTCAAGTAATGCAATGTAAGAAAAGACAAGACACAAACACAAAGTAAAGCAGTGACGTGATATGCAACCATGCTAACAAAATACAGTTATAACTGGTTTATAAGCACCATGAACCTCCAAGTAGACCCTACCCTCAACCCTAAACCCTCCAGTCGGGCATACAAGCCCTCCAGAGTCACCCGAAGACAAGACTTGTAATCCCCAGGCCCCGACAACCTACTACTACGTAGCCGTTTACCCTAAAACCCAAGAGCCCAAGCACCAAACCACAAACCCCAAACCTCAAACCCCAAACCCTAAACCCCAAACCCAAAAACCGAAGCCCTAAACCCCAAAACCCAAAACCCTAAACCCCAAACCCTAAACAACAAATCCCAATCCCTAAACCCTGAACCCTGAACCCTGAACCCTAAACCCCAAACCCTAAACCCCAAACCCCAAACCCAAAACCCCAAACCCAAAACCCCAAACCCTAAACCCCAAATCCTAAACCCTAAAACCCCCGTCTCAAATCAGCACTAAACGAAACCGGCGGGGTCGCAAAGCCCTGGCAGCGCCCGGCGCGGCGCTGTTGGGCCTGGAGACCCAAAGAGTAGGGTTTAGGGTTTAGGGTTCAGGGTTCAGGGTTCAGGGTTCAGGGTTTAGGGTTTAGGGTTTAGTGTTTAGGGTTCAGGCTTTAATTAGGGTTTGTTGTCTACACCTGAAATCATACCAAGGATCCTTATATGAATTAAGATCTCTTCCTAAGTGTAATTTAAGAAGTACTAAGCTCCTTGGGTAGAAGGGGAGTTCCCAGGCCTTTCGAGGTCTCGGATTTAGGGTGTAGGGTTTAGGGTCTTGTGGTCTTAGGGTTTGAGGTTTTGGGGTTTCAGAATGTTAGGGTTTGGGGTTTCCTGGTCATGCTTTGCGGGATTGGGGTTTTAGGGATTAGGGCTTTAGGGTCTAAGGATTTCAGGGTGTTAGGGTTGCAAAGCTTTAGGGTTGTAGAGTTTTAGGGGTAGAGAGTTTTGGGGTTTCAGAGTTTTAGGAGTGTAGGGTTCCGGGTTTGGCTTGAGGGCTTGGGGTGTTCGGGAGGTTAAGGGTTTGAGGGTTGAGGGTCTAGCGTTTTCAGGAATATTTAAAGTTAAAGGTTTAGGGGTTTTAGGGTTTTAGGATTGAGGGTTTTGCGACTTTGGGTCTAATTAAAGATTCGCGTTTTGGGACAGACGGGTTTGGGGTTGAGGGCTTTTAGGGTTTTAGTGTTTCAGGGGTTTTTTAAGGCTTTAGAGTTTAAGCATGTTAGGACTACGAGTTGGGAGTGAAAGGTTCCGGCTTAGGGATTATGGTTATGGGTTTAGGTTTAGGGTTAGGGTTTAGGGCTTTGGGTTCAGGGATTAGGGTTTGCGGTTTAGGGTTTAGGCTTAGGGTTTAGGGTTTTGGGATTAGGGTTTGGGCTGGAGGGCCTAGGATGCCCAACCCTGGAGACGCCCTCACCCCTGCAGGCAGTGCCAGAAACAGGGCAGAACCGGAGCGCCCGCAAGGCGCCTCTGCGCGCGTTCGAGAGTTCGGAATAAAATCCCAGCTTTCGCGCATTCAAGAGTTCGGAATGAACATCCCAGCCGGGATGTATCGGGCAGAAGCGCACGCACTTCTGCACCCGCACAAGAGTAGAGCAAAACTCAGCAAAAAAACGGCCCGCGAGAGCCGCGTGCGGCACTAGCACAAGAGATCGATCGCATCGTCTCAAGAGATCGATCGCATCGTCTCTTCACTGACACGTTAACCCTGAACCCTAAACCCGAAAGGCTAAAGAAGGGGTACCCAAAGACTCCAATATCCCTTAATTAAAGAATATACCTTAGATTAGAGTAGGATCCCTAAATCATTCCTTAATTAAGGGATATTGGAGTCTGTGGGTATGCCTTGCAGGCTCATGCTCTATATCCCTTTGACTGGCAAGATGTAGCGCCTGAAGAGACCAAGCTGGGAATCGCGGGGCCGGCGGACTCTCCCCAACAGGCTTCTAAACTAAACCCTAAACCCTAAACCCTAAACCCTAAACTCTAACCCCTAAACCCTAAACCCCAAACCCCAAACCGCAACAGACCTGTAAAAGAAAACCTCTTGGAGTCTCCTGTGACAAGCGGGTTAGTACCATGAACCTCCAAGTAGACCCCTAAACCCTTAGCCCTAAGCCCTACAGCCTAAACCCTAAACCCTAAACCCTAAACCCTAAACCCTAAACCCTAAACCCTAGTAGAGACCCCTGTGAACTGTAAGGCAGCCGCTTCCAAGAATGCCTGGCGCGCTGCCATGGCGTAGGACATCGCTTCCTTGCAGGTCATTCGGCAGTTCGTGGGTTTCCCTACTACCCCACTCTTAAGGTTTAGGGTTTAGGGTTTAGGCTTTAGGGTTTAGGGTTTAGGGTTTAGGGGTTAGGGTTTAGGGCTACTCCCCCTAGGTCCCCCCCTTAAATAGCCTTAATCAGGCTTAATGATCCCTAAATAGCCTTAGATACGGGAACCCATGAGCCTTAGAAGCCGGGTTTGGAGCTTAGAGGGTTTAGGAGGGTCAGATGGGTTTCTATACTGCTTGTAGGGTTACAGGGCCAGAGGGTTCAGGTTCAGGTTCGGGTTTTAAGGCTCAAGCTCCAAGCAACAACAAAACAAGCAATAGAGGGTTTAGGGTTTAGTGTTCAGGGTTTAGGGTGAGCAACTTCGGGATAGACTTGAGCTGAATCCAGGGAGCACTCGTGGGCTTTGGAGCACTTGGGGCGCGAGAAATGCAAAGCGAAGAAAGGGAAAGGGGAAGAGACAAAGACACACACACACACACACAGAAGGAAAACAACAACAGGGACAGACAGAGAGAGAGAGAGAGAGCGAGACAAGGAAGGGAGGAAGGGCAGGAAAGGAATTTTAAAAAGAGGGAGGGGAGGAGGGCGGAAGAGGGCTCCGTAAACCCTAAACCCTAAACCCTAAACCCTATAAACCCTATAAACCCTATAAACCCTATAAACCCTATAAGCCCTATAAACCCTATAAACCCTAAACCCTAAACCCTAAACCCTAAATGCCATCCGGCGGCATCAGCTGGGGGCATGTCCGCAGCCATCTTCGAGGGGCGGCGTGCTCCCAGCAGGTTGGGCAAATCTTGGGCTCCTGACCCAGAGAGCCCAATACCCCTTCATTGGGTTTAGGGTTTAGGGTTTAGGGTTTAGGGTTTAGGGTTTAGGGTTCAGGGTTCAGGGTTTAGGGTACCCAGAGAGCCCAATACCCCTTGATACAGAAAGTTACCCGAAATTTTAGAGGGATCCATATTCTGATTTAAGGAATATTTCCTTGATTAAGGGCTATTGGGCTCTTTGGGACAGGGCGCTGGGGGTGGGGGGGGGGTTAGAGGGGTTTTAGGGGGATCTTTTATATTTTGGGGCTTGCGGTTTAGGGGCTCGGGGGTTCAAAGTTTTTGGGGTTCAGATGCACGGCTTTTAATAAATTTCCCTACCACCCCCCCCCCCCCTAGGTTCCCCCTTGAAGAGCCGAGAATAGGCTTCATACTATCCCTAAATGGCCGAGGATCCTAGGGGGGGGGGGGTAGTTTGGAGGGGGGTAGTAAGGGAGCCTGTTACACGTGAGGGTTGTCACTCTTGGGCCTACACAAGAACAGCCTGCCTCCGACACAGAATGCCGTTTCAAGCTGCTGTTACAGGCTGCCGTGCTCTTTGCCTAGCACGACCTATGGCCGTACATGTTAGTTTAGGGTTTAGGGTTTAGGGTTTAGGGTTTAGGGTTTAGGGTGTAGGGTGTAGGGTTTA
This sequence comes from Symbiodinium natans, assembly GCA_905221605.1. Lineage (NCBI taxonomy): Eukaryota > Dinophyceae > Suessiales > Symbiodiniaceae > Symbiodinium > Symbiodinium natans. The sequence continues at coordinate 166,106 of CAJNDS010002533.1, forward strand.
GGGTTTAGGGTTTAGGGTTTAGGGTTTAGGGTTTAGGGCTGACCTCTACAGCTTGGAATAAAGAAGCCTCGGAATCATGTGTATGTGTATTGGCCCGTCGCACCCTACTAAACAGGCCTTCACGTGCGCGAGATGCAGAAGGCACGGGCGAGCTCACGTCGGCCTGTCTCCAAAAATAGGGGTTCAGGGTTTAGGGTTTATAGGGTTTAGGGAGATGTAGGTTTGGGGTTCAGCGCTTCGAAAGTCGAACTCAGAAAAATCGCCATGGCCTAGTATCCTCCAACGAAATTAAGCCTTCATTGAGGGTCAATCCCTTACCCAAGACCCCTCCCCAAAGATATTTGTGGTATAACAATAAAAATACTCAGAAACGAATAGTAAAAAAATAGAACTCTGACCACTAGACCTACAATCTGACTTCCAACCCTAAACCCCCAAGGAAGCCTTCATGGCTTTCGGTCCGGTCGGGCTGCGCACGCTGGCCGGAGATCCCGGGCTCCTGCTTGCTGCTTAGGGTCCAGGGTTTAGCGTTTAGGGTCTAGAACAAGGGCTTAGGGTTTAGGGCTTAGAGTTTAGGGTTTAGAACAATAAGGGGTTTAGGGTTTTGGGGGCTTTGGGTTTGGGGTTTAGCGTTCGGGGTTTAGGGTTTAGAGGGTTTGTCGGGTTATCGGGTTATTGGGTTCTCGGGTTCAGGGTGTAGGGTGTCGGGCCTCGGTTGTGGAGGGCACGTCATGGCTACACTAATTTCCAAGGTTCCCTGCTTTCATTACCTTAATCAGGCTTAACTATCCCTTTTTTTAGCCTTAATCAAGGGGGGGAACCTAGAGGGGTTAGTAAAGACAGGGGTAGTACCCCAAACCCAAATACACCCGCCCTATCAACACCAGCGTCAGCCCCCATCTCGACCCTGCGCCCAATGCATGATCATGGAGAATTCTCTGAACTACTTGGAGGTTCATGGTACTTATTAACCCAATTGTGAGTGACTGCACTTATAACCCAATTATAACCACGTTAGCGCACTTAAGGGGCTTATAACTGGGTTATAAGTACTTTTATCACTGGGTCATAAGTACCATGAACCACCAAGTAGCGTGCCTTTGACAGGGTGTTTAGCAGCCTGGATCCTGGTTCAAACGATCACCTTACAAGCGCTGCCTGTGGCAGACGAGACAAGGAATTAATCAGAACTCGGTTTAGGGGAAATGAAGATGTAGTAAATCTTGTTCTGGTAGGCCACAACTCCCTTTAACTGATCCAAAACACTGTTAGAGCCTTTAGGTAACATCAAAGCAGCACGTAGGTTCACCAGGAAAAAAACAACGCCAAGCTCAAAATGCAAAAGCACCATGGATTTCATCTTGAAGCTCCATAGGCTCTACAAGGAGGGGCCCCCCACGTTATGAGTAGAGTTGCAAGGGCACCAAACTTGTTTGTGTCTAGGTATCCTACCTCAGGTAATTCGTCCCTTCACTGTACGCAGAAAGGCCAATAGTTGGGGCCAGAAGCTTCAAGGACATACGAGATGTCTGCTCTAAAGGACCCCTACATGTGAGTAGCTGGAAAGTTCACAGGGCCTCGGCGAGGACACATACTCGTAGAGCTTCGCGGCTTGGGTGAAGAAGCGGGAGCTGGGCATGGCTATGTGCAAGGAGGCAAGCCCGGAAGGTGGCGAAGCGAGGAGCTCTGTTCAGCAAGTGCTTGAGCCGCAGTTCGGGTTTAGGGTTTAGGGTTTAGGGTTTAGGGTTTAAGGTTTAGGGTTTTGGGTTTAGGGTGTAGGGTGCAGGGTTGAACGTTCAGGGTCAGGGGGATTTAGGATTTGGACTTCTTGACTCGCAAACAGAAACAAGAACGCACAAAAACAGCTGGTGGCGCTGTTCTGCGTGTAGCGCTGTAACAGCTGTAACAACCCTTCCGGCTTGACAGTAACCCTAAGCCCTCTTCCCTAAACCCTGTCCATGTGGGTCCCAGTGGCTCCAAAGAGCCAAACAAGCTGGTAGTTCTCTTGTAGACTATAAGGGTGTTTAGGGTTTAGGGTTATAGATCCGAAATTTAAGTATATCCCCCGCTGCGTTAAACAAACTGCATCATGGCACCGTATCGTATCATGAGATAATGTGCTTGGCAACTTTGCAGCCCAATCGATGCCCCACCGAGGCCTAAACCCTAAACCCTGAACCTTGAACCGTAGCCCCTAAACCCTGAACCCTAAACCCTGGTTTTTTCTTTTTCGTGCTTCGATCATTTGCGGTGTGCATGGCGCCTTGGGCGCCTGGAGGGTTGGCGACCGAGGGTTTCTTTCAAGTGTCTTCAAGAGGCGCTTAGGTTCTATGTTATCCCTACTCTCTCCCGAACAAAGGGCATAACTTCACTTAGTCAGAGAGCAGATTGTCATCGCCCAAAAATGTCCGCTGCGCGCTCCGATTGCCCTGCCCCCCCCCCCCCCCTCCCCCCCACCCCCCCCCCCCCGCCCCCTCCCAGGCTATCTCGTCCACCTCCCCCCCCCCCCCCCCCCCCCCCCCCCCACCCCCCCCCCCCCCCACCACCCCCCCCCCCCCCCCCACCCCCCCCCCCACCCCACCCCCCCCCCCCACCCCCCCCCCCCCCACCCCCCCCCAACCCTACGGGGGGAAGGAGGAAACCCTAAACCCTGAACCTAAAACCCTTACTATACCCCTGCACCCCAAACCCTGAACCCTAAACCCGCCATGATCAAGGTGAAAATCCTCAACCCTACTTAAACCCACCATGAAACAAAGACCATGAACGACGGGGGGGGGAGGGATGGAACCCAAACCCACCATGCACCATGGGGAAGGTAGTCAGCAGAACAGATGAATGGTGTGTGTAGGTTTATGAATCCCTAAACCCTAAACCCTATTATGTATCATGTGATAGAATCATGGTTCCTGGGTTCCTGTTTCCTTCCGGTACTACTGCAACACGCAATCTCCAGAGAGCCCAATACCCCTTTAATCAAGGAATAGACCTTAAGCTATATGATGTAGGGTTGAAACAGGGTTTATGTTAGCAGCAATAGAAACCTCGCTTCAAATGCGGATCCTGAATAGTATCTTCGAAGAAGCCACCGGCTTTGCGATAAGTCGAGATGCCGCGTACGAGAGCCTTGAAACAGGCAGGCTTTCGCATCAGCTTCGGGGAAGCCCCTGAGGGCAAGAGGGGCTGGTGAAGCCTTTTGCACGAGAGGCTCTTGCTACGTACCGTGCCTTACCTCAATGAGAAGCCACAAGCAACCACTACGGCTTTGGGTTAGGATTAGGGTCAGGGTGAGGGTTATAGGGAAAAACCGCCAAACCTGCACCAAGACCCGCGTGTCGATAGCCGATGCCCTAAACCCTAAACCCTAAACCCTAAACCCTAAATCCCCTTGCAAAAAAGCACACCAGCTGGGTTCAGAGATGGCGCAGCCGTGGCGCGAGCTCGGTACTCTACACCCCCGGCATGAGACACAAGTCACAGCGTTCTACCCCAAACATGCCCACCGTAAGGACCCAAAGAGCCCAATACCCCTTAATTAAGGGATACTCCCTAAATCATATTAAGGATCCCTTTATAATTTAGGGTATATTCCTTAATTGGGCTTTCTGGGGATGTGGAGTCATGTGACAAGGTTGATAGGGACCCCTTATTGGTTTATGGGGTTCATGGGACTTTTAGAATAGGGTTTGCAATGACTATTAGGGTTGGGCACACAAGGGATGCTCTGGGGTTGGGCATTTCAGGGACACTCTGGAGATGCTCTGGGGCCGGCGACGTCTAGAGCACTTGGGGGGGGGGCGCATCTGTGGCGCATTCAAGCAGGTCAGCTTGAACTAAATCGTAAGCCCGAGAGACGGCAAGCGACAGAAATGTGGGGGAGAATGAACCCGGAGAGCCCTCGAAGCCCCTTGAAGAAGGAATAGACTGTAATATACCTTTAGACCGCTGAGCCATACTAAGGATCCCAATATAACTTAATAAGGTATCTATTGCTATAATTGAAGGGTATGGGTCTCTTTGGGAAATACTACACACAGCACGTCTTCTTGCACTGTCACCGTGGCATCTCCCTCAGGCCTACGCAGGCATAGGCTACTTGGAGGTGCGTGGTACTTATAACCCTGTTATAGCTGTACAGGGTTTACGGTTTGGGGTTTAGGGATACGACCCAGCTATACCTGTACTTAGAACCCACTTATAAGCCCCTTAAGTGCCCTAACATGGTTCTGATTGGGTTATAAGTACAGTCATAATTGGGGCTAATACATACCATGAACCTCCAAGCAGAGCGATGAATTCCGCTGGTGCCACGTCCGTGAGCCTGCACGACTGTTGGAGAGTTCCTGGGACTCTATTTTCCTACGTAGTAACGACCCTTGAGTAGTAGGAACCCATAAGCCTGTAGGTAACGAAGGTTCCAGGTCGACTCTGCTAACAGGATCCAATCCAACAAGCCGACAGTCGAAGAGAAAAGCAGAATATGTGCAACGGCAGGCTGTGCTAAGCCGTAAACCCTAAACCCTAAACCCTAAACCCTAAACCCTAAACCCTTTGAGGTCCAGACTCAAGACTCCATGGTCCCGAAACAGGGGGGATCCCCAGATCCCCACGTGCGAAGAAGGCCGTATCACAGGAACCAACAGGGTTTAGGGTTTAGGGTTTTTGGACACCCTTAAAACCCTACAACGCTCCGCGCGCATCCAGACTTTGGGCCCTTGCGCTCGAGACGTGGCACGCGACGGTGCTCAGTAGGTGAGTCGGCTGTTGAGGGACCATTGCCATATGGGACAACCCTGAATTCTAAACCTCGACCCAGAAAGACTTAAACGTAAGCCTAAGCAAACCTCCTAATTATAGTACACCCTGCATTCCTCTCTTCTAAGGTGGCCCTTTGAACCCTCTGCAAACAAGACCCTCTAAGTCCTACAAGAGAATATGTACCTAAATAAATGCATAAATAAACAAATAAATAAACAAATAAATAAATATATATATATATGGTACCCCCCCCCCATGGACCTACCTTTTTTTTGAAACCTCGGCTTGACCGATGTTTCAAAAAAGGGTGGCTTCTCCAAAACATTGGTTTTACCGATGTTTTTGAACCCCTACCTTCAAAAAACATTGGTTTTACCGATGTTTTTTGAGCCCATGCTCACGAAACATCGCAAAAACCAATAAAAACCATAAAAAAAACCATGATTTTCCAAACTATGGGCTTGGGTCTCCGAGTAGTTTGAAAAATCATGGTTTTTATGGTTTTTATTGGTTTTTGCGATGTTTCCTGAGCAGGGGCTCCAAAAACATTGGTTTTACCGATGTTTTTTGAAGGTGGCCTCTCCAAAACATTGGTGTTACCGATGTTTTTGAACCCCTACCTTCAAAAAAACATTGGTTTTACCGATGTTTTTTGAGCCCATGCTCACGAAACATCGCAAAAACCAATAAAAACCATAAAAACCATGATTTTCCAAACTATGGGCTTGGGTCTCCGAGTAGTTTGAATAATCATGGTTTTTATCCTCTAACATCCTACTAAACTAGTATGAGCCTAATCCAATAGGAATCCCTTCAAATCAATGAGAATCCTACGCGAATCCCAGTAACATGCATAAGAACCCTACCTTATTAAATTGGTAGGAGCCTTAGGGCGTGATGTCTTAAGATATGTTGCTAAAGTACAGTGTTAGTATAGATGTTAGGACTTGCTTATCGGGGGATGACTGTTTGAGATATCGTAGCTAAGGTAGTGTTTTTAGGACAGATATCATGTCTTGGCGTATTGGGGCGTGATTGATTGTAAGGAGGTTTTGGTACTCTCCCAACATTTTCGTAGAATTAATAGGATTAGTAGGAATCCTATTAAACTGAAGAGGAACCCTACTCAAATTAATAGGAACCAATCGGACTCCTATAAGAAATAACGTGAACCTTTAGACAAACCGATTAAAATGAACATGAGCCTAAACCAACAGGAATCCCTTGAAAGTGAATGAGATCCCTTTAATATTAACACGAACCCCATTAACATGAATAAGAATCTGATTAAAATTGATAGGACTCTTATTACAGAAAATAGGGGCCTTATTAATAATTAGGAACCCTATGAAACTTTATTGGGATCCTATGAAAGTAAATAGGAATCCTCTATTGAATTATCGGGACCGGACAACAGTTAATAGGAAGCCTATTAAAATGAATAGGAACCTTAACAAGTTGGAAACAACCCGGGTTACAAGTCACAGGAATCCTATTCAAACGAGAAGGAATCTTTCTAAATCAATAGGAACCAATAGGCCTTAAAAACAATAGAATCCTTTAACAAGAACTGATAGGAATCCTAAACTAGTATGAGCCTAATCCAATAGGAATCCTTTAAAATTAATGAGAATCCTATGCGAATCCCAGTAACATGCATAAGAATCCTGTTGAAATTGATAGGAACCTTATTAAATTGGTAGGAGCCTTAGGGCGTGATGTCTTAAGATATGTTGCTAAGGTACAGGTTTAGTATAGATGTTAGGACTTGCTTATCGGGGGATGACTGTTTGAGATATCGTGGCTAAGGTAGTGTTTTTAGGACAGATGTCATGTCTTGCATATTGGGGCGTGATTGATTATAAGGAGGTTTTGGTACTCCCTCGAGATTTTGCAGGATTCGAGTTTGTTGCTTGGTACTACCTCGAGAAATGGTGGCTGGGAGAGAGCCTCAGATCACGAAAATCATGGAAAACATTGGTTTTACCCATGTTTTTGAAGGATGGAGCCAGAAAACATCGGCAAAACCAATGTTATCCATAAAATCCATGGTTTTCAAACCATGTGGCTGGGAGCACCCAATTCACGGATAATTGGTTTTACCAATGTTTTTGAAGGATGGAGCCCGAAAACATCGGCAAAACAAATGTTATCCATAAAACCCATGGTTTTCAAACCATGTGGCTTAGACCGCGAAATTCATGGATAAAAACAAAGGAAATTGGTAGGTCCATGGGGGGGGTAGCATATATATATATATATATATTTATGTGTGTGTGTGTATGTGTATGTGTATGTATATGTATATGTATATGTATATGTATATGTATATGCGTATGTATATGTATATGCATATGTATATGTATGTGTATATGTATATGTATATGTATATGTATATGTATGTATAAATATAAATATAAATATATATATATATATATGTGTGTGTGTCTCAAAAGATGGTCAGGTTGACAGCAGCTCCCCAAACCCTGTCTCCTAACACCCTGCAACCTCATGTTGGCTAGGCCCAAGAGTAACCTGGGAATCAAAACCCTTGAAAAGGGGAATGAGGGCCTACTCTGGGTCCTAGCTGCCCTATTAGCCATTCAAAACCCTAAACCCTGCAGAAAAGGAAGAGGGGCCTACTCCTAGTAAACCCTAGACCTTTAACCCTGCGATCCATCCCTACACCCTAAACCCTAAACGCATTTCTATACTCCCCTTAGAACCTTAATAGAACAACATCTTTAATACCCTCTTGAGTTTTATATCAACAAAACAAAAAATGATTCCCAAGGAGGATATAGATTTGGGGTTCACAGGACCTCACTGCCTCATGAGACATCACCCCATCCGGGCCCAGGTGGCCCGCAGAACTCTGGCGTGATTTTGCATGCTGGCTTCAGATCACCTGGGGGTTTCGTGTTTAGGGTTTAAGGCTTATAGGGTCTAGGGTTTAGGGGTTAGGGCTTGGGGTTTGGGGCTTAGGGTTCGGATCATCTGGGAAAAATGGAGTTTAGAGTTCTAGGGGCTCAGGATACAGGTCGCCTAAGGCCCAGATGTCTGGTAATTAGGGGGTGAGGGGAGGTTCGGGTCTACAAAGGCAAAGCACTGGACCGACTTTGAGCGTCAAAGGCACCCTATTTTCTTCGACCTAACTTGGAACCCTAACTGCCCCCCCCCCCCCCCCCCCCCCCCGCCCCGGCCCCCAACTAACCAGGGTTTAGGGTCTAAACCCCCTAAATCCCGCCTAAACCCCCCTAAGACCCCCTAACACCCCCATGGCGGTTAAGGTGGTTCAGGGTCATCATGTCTCAAGCGTCTGGAGCTGAAAGGTGCCTATTTGCAGGTTCGGGGTACTCGGGGTACTCATTAACAAGTTATCACTGTACATATCAGGGTTTAGGGATTAGGGTTTAGGGTTTACGGTTTAGAGTAACTGTACTTACAACTGTACTTGCAGCCATGTTAGGGCACTTCAGGGGCTTGTAAGTAGGTGATAAGTACAGTTATGAATGGTTAATAAGTACCCTGAATTTTTCAAGTACCTGAGGGCTGAAGCATGGCGGCGGGCTTCAGCGCAAGGGTTCAGGGTTTAGGGTTTAGGGTTTAGGGTTTAGGGTTCGGTCGACCCCGTCACCCCACCCCCCCCCCCGCCCTGACTGCCCCTGGCCCTAAACCGTAAGCCCGAAACCTAATGCGGCGCTCATGTTGTCTTGAGGGGTCTCAGGTAGTGTCCCATGAACCAGTTTGTGTCGGGTTCGCAGGCCAAAGCAACTCAAACCTCGCATGTGAAGCTTAAAGCAAACTCTTACTGGTTCGGGTTCCTGGGTAGGCGGAAAAAGGGGCGTAACCCAAATCTGGGCGGGGCTTCGAATTCCCGACAAGGATCAGGGTTCGGGTACTCTACTCCCCAAACTGAACCCCAACAAAGGTGACCTACTCAACCCTAAACCCCAAACCCCAAACCCCAAACCCTAAACCCTAAACCCTACAAAAATAGAAAGACTCAAACTCTCAAACTCCAGGACAAGGTGACGAACTGGCCCATGCTGCGGCCAGCACGGCGCTGCTGGGCCTTCTCGAGGAGGAGCCGTGAAGGTTCGATTGGGCCATGGGGTGTAGGGTTTGGGATTTGGGGTTTAGGGTCTAGGGTTTGGGGTTTGAGGTTAAGGGTTTAAGGTTTAGGGTTTGGGGTTTAGGGTTTAAGGTTTAGGGTTTAAGGTTTAGGGTTCGGGTTTAGGGTTCGGGTTTAGGGCTACAGGTTTGGGTTTTAGTACTTGGGGTTCGGGGTTTATCCTAAGGCTCCAATGTAGTCCCATTTTTGGGTTGGTTATAGGGGATCCTAGTATACGACCCCCAAAAACTTAAAAAAAAGGTACTACATAGGAGCCTTTGGGTAGGGTTTTAGGGTTTAGGGTTTAGGGTTTAGGGTTTAAGGTTTAGGGTTTAGGGTTTAGGGTCTGGGCAGCTTCGGTCGTCCAATAACATTCAAGAAACTTGAGCAACTACCAGAGTTCAACTGTAGTGTTGATACTTCAATGTTGCGTGCGACGCCCGCACCGAACCGTTTGCAAAAGGCAAAGTGTGCTACCAAAACAACAATAAGCAAGCACCAGGCAAACAACACACATGGCAATGTAAACATCAAAGCTGCGTGCGAGAAAATTCAAATATAACTTCATCTTGCAAAATCAAATGATTTCTGAAAGCTCTAACAACCCATTTTGAACAGACATCTGCTGCTGCGCCTAGAGTCAGTTCACAGCAAGGTGTCGGTTTGGGGGTTTACTGTATGGTTTAGGGATGAGGGTTGAAGGTTGGAGCAGCGGACCCCCGCTTGCCCCTAAATTCGGGGTGTCAGGGTTTAGGGTTTAGGGTTTAGGGTTTAGGGTTTAGGGTTTAGGGTTTAGGGTTTAGGGTTTAGGGTTTAGGGTTTAGGGTTTAGGGTTTAGGAAGTTCAAAGACCTCGGAGAGCAAGACACAACTACCCCCTCACCATACCTCAGGGAGCCTACTAGCCTGGCTTGGAACCCTTTCTTTCCATAACCAAAAGGGACGTGCATAGAGCTACATATACCTATGTACATATGCGTATATATATATATGCATATGTATATACATATGTAAATATCAACCTATATAAATGTGCACCTACACATATACCCAAATGCCTATACACACACATTCTGTTACACAGTGGCTCCTTGGCAGTTTAGAGCCGAGAGCGCCTCCAAGAAAGCCTGGCGCGCTGCCAGGGCATAGGACATCGCCTCCTGATGGAATCCCACAAAACCCTGTCAGGCCATCGCCCTAACCCTAAACCCTAAGCGCTAAACCCCTATGTAAGCCCTAAACCCCTAAACCCCTAAACCCCTAAACCCCTAAACCCCTAAACCCCTAAACCCCTAAACCCCTAAACCCCTAAACCCCTAAACCCCTAAACCCCTAAACCCTGAACTTAGACCCTAAACCCCTAAAACCCTATATAAACCTAAACCCTTAAGCCCCAAAATTGGACCCTAAAACCTTAGTCCTGAAACTTCATGAGCCCATCAGCCCGCCACAATTACCCATGAATGGACCTTGTTGCCGGGGGGCCTTATCTATACACATGCCTACCTCTGGAGTAGACCCAGAAAAAAACGTATATACGTTTTAGGTATAAGTAGCTATAATGGGAACCCAAAACCAAAAATGTATTAAAGTATAGTACTCCAAAGCCCAGCATGATTCAGAGGCCATGGTAGGCCTTGTAGGATTAAGTCGGGCAAGCTGTAGAAGATGAAACCGCCGCATATGCTGCAACTATCGAGGATTCTTGCTGAGGCTTGGAGACTGACTCAGTTCCCAGAGAGCCCAATACTCCTTAAGTAAGGAATATACCTTAAATTATAAAGGGATCCTGAATATGATTGAAAGAATATTCCTTAATTAAGGGGTATTGGGCTCTTTGGGTTCCGCTGTGACCTACAGCAACAACCGGTAAGGCACCCCTTCCTTGTTGTGCTGGGTTATTATGGGGCCGAAAAATGGGAATAGGGCTTTGGAAGTTATTATAGTGTAGTTATGTAGGGGCCATACGGAATTACGATGAGTAATGGCTCTGACCCTATATTAGGGATCTCAGGGGTTTGCGGTTGGGCCTAAAACCCCCAAGTAGCTCTAAATGAGGGCCTCAGTGTACCCTGGGCATTTCAAGCATCTTGATTTTTTTTTTGGGGGGGGGGGGGGTCTAAGGGGGGTTACCATAGGAGTTGGAATAATTACCTAATAATATTCCCTTGTGGTCCCTTTGTACTCATACTATAATATTATAATAACCCCCAAAGCCTTATTCCAATTGTTCAGGCCCCTTCAATTAAAGCGCTTCTTGCTGCTCATCTGCATCGGCGGGCGATGTGTTAGCGGCCGTCTTGGAGGGTCGGCGCATGCCCAAGAGTTTGGGCAACTCTTCGCGGCCTGAGCCACAAGAGTTTAGCCCTTTAGGGTTTAGGGTTTAGGGTTTAGGGTTTAGGGTTTAGGGTTTAGGGTTTAGGGTTTAGGGTTTAGGGTTTAGGGTTTCTTCATAATATTGAGCCCGGAACCTAGCTGCAGTCATGAAAGAAAAGGTTGCCCAGCTACCCAGGGGGGAAAGAAAACAACAAGCGTGCCCTTTGATGCTTGATGGAGTTTATGACGTCTAAACCCTACCTATAGGCTCCGATGTAGTCCTTGTTTAAGGGCAGTATGCTATCATTGACCATAATCCTAACTCAAGAGTAGCTGTATTAGAGCCTTCTCGTAACCCCCGAGCCCTGAACCCTAAACCTTAACCCATGGGGGGCATCCTAGAAAGCCAACCAAAAAAACTGAGTCCCACGGGCGCCTGTGTGGATGGCAGAAGGTACAGGTGTGCCGACTTCGACCTCGCACGGAGTTTGGCAGAATTGAAGGAATTAGGGTGCAGGGTTTAGGAAAATCCTGCACCTGACTTAGGTCCCAGAACAACCCGAGGGACCACAGGGGTCACCCCGTTCTTTCTTCTAAAGGGGTTGATACACCCTGAACCCTAAACCCTAAACCGAAACCCTAAACCCTAGAACAAAAGGAAGCACGAATTTACCCCCAAGCTACCTGGCAGGTTTAGGGTTTAGGGTTTAGGGTTTAGGGTTCAGGGTTCAGGGTTTAGGGTCCGGTAGTACTCTGCGACCACCACACCCCCCCTACTGTAGGGGCCTGAATTATTAGAATAGGGTTTTGGGGTGTTGTTATAGTATAATCATCAAGGGAGCGTAAGCGAATACTACAACTCTGACCACCCTGACAAACTCAAATTTGGGACCCCAAATTGTACTCAACGAATAGGCCTGCCTGAACCCTAAAGCCGAAACCCGAAACCCGAAACCCTAAACCGCGAACATCCCGAAGCCGTAAACCCTAAACCCTAAACCCTGAACCCTGAACCCTGAACCCTGAACCCTGAACCCTGAACCCTAAACCCCAAACCCCAAACCCCAAACCCTAAACCCTAAACCCTAAACCCTGTACCCTAAACCCTAAACCCTGAACCCTGAACCCTGAACCCTAAACCCTAAACCCTGAAATCCTTTCGGGGGTTTATTGGAGTTGCTGGGGGGGGGGGGGGGGGGTGGGGCACCTAGAAGCCCGGCCTTCGCCGGTTTCAACCCACTAGGGCTGCGCACGCTGGCCGGTGATCCGGGGCTCCTGCCAATAGGTGGGGTTTAGGGTTTAGGGTTTAGGTTTCAGGGTTTAGGTTTACGGCTTCGCGATGTTCGCAGTTTAGGGTTCATGGTATTTAGGGGTTGGGGATGTTCGGGGTTTAGGGATGTTTCGAGTGTAGGGTTTAGGGTATTTCGGGGTTAGGGATGTTTGGGGTTTACAGGGTTTAGGGATGTTTGGGGTTTATAGGGTGTGGGGTTTGGGCTTGAGGTTTGGCGGTTCGCAAGTGTTTGGGGCTTTAAGCTCTGGATTCCCGTTACTGATCAGGGGGCTGTTCAGGGAATTACTTGGAGCTTCATGTTATTTATAAGTCCAAGCTATAACTGTACCTATGACCCACTCCTAAGCCCCTCAAGTGCAGAACATGGTTAAACATATTCTAATTACAGCTCTTATTGGGATAATACGTACCATGAACCTACAAGTTCTATGTACCGCCACAGTCCGGGAGGAGGGCTGAGAGAGACTACAGGGCTAAGCATGAGGGTATGTACATATATGTATATATATACACAAACTAAAACAAATACATATGCACATACATATACGAAGGCATATACATCATATGCATCATCTACATCATGTGCATCATACCTTGGCTGCACTCAGAAGGGTAGTTATAAAGTACCTTTTTTTTAACTCCCATATTAAGAAACCCAGTAAACCCAAAAGGGCTAAGGATCTAAAGTTACAGTAAAGCACCACAAAGATACTAGCAGGGTCTTGGGAGGGGGAGGGTTACCGCGCTGAAGTATGGGGCTTAACAGGGTTCAACGACACTTGAAGGTCACGTCTAGGGGTCAGGAGCCAGAAGATGCAGCATCGCTCAGCGCAAAGCTTCGCGACATAGGTATCTTATGGCAAAAGGTGCTTCAAATTAGGGTTTAGGGTTTAGGGGTCAGGGTTTAGGGTTTAGGGTGCGGCTATTGAGGCATGAGCTCCTCGGCGACGACACGTACTCGTAGAGCTTCGCTGCTTTGGTGAGAAAACGGGAGCTGGGCATGGCTATCGAAGCCACTGGTGAGCGAAGCTGGCAAAGCTAGGAGCTTGTTTGTTTAGCAAGTGCCTGAGCCGGATGGTGCCTGTTGGCAAGTGACTTGGACGATCTTCACTTCATCTTGGTTGTCCAGTACCTAGGGGAACTAAGGGTTAACCTTTGGGATTATAAGGGGATTATACTACCCCAAAAAGGTTAAAGGTTACCTACTCCCAATACTAAGAACACCTCAGCCAGAAGCCCCTAAACCCTACTTCCTAAGTTGGTGTACGGCCACCAAGGGTTCTGGCTCAGCAGCGGCTCTTTTCTGCGGCTGCGTCTCCGAGCGTACCATGCTGTGCCGTGCATCACGCCAAAGCCAGCAGGAAAAGGTGGCTGGCTGCACCCTTCCGTGGCAGTGGCCCTAAGCAGAACAGGCAGCTGTCGACTGCACTGTCAGTTTAAAATAATGCATGGCGACACCATCGAAGGTCGGGAGTCATTGCTGCTCAGCAGCAAGACGACTAGGGCTTGGGGGGTCTCATGCTCTTGCCCACCGACACGGAATTGCATTTTTGTCGACCCTAATCTTGAGACCTTCGCTGGATCCACTGTCCATGCCTTCCGCCAGCTGCTGCAATGTGCCCCGGCAGCCATAGCCTCACCCCGCGAAAGCTTCAACTGCATCAACCCTAAACCTAAACCCCTGCAGGTCCTACGGTGAGTTGTTGATGCCGCCCCGCAGGGCACAAATGTTTGAGCAAACTGTGCAGCAGCCTGACAACAAGACCTGTACACGAATGGCAGATGGATCAGCATGTGGCAGCTTCCCCTAAGTTGCAGAGCTTCAAGTCATGTCTGCACAACCCTGTTTAACCCCTAAATTTTGGGATGTTCCCCCTTGTACTAGCAGTCCTTCATAGGGATTAAAGTACCCCCCCCCCCCTGATGACACTCCCGATTATGGACCGTAAGCATACGGGGGAACATCCCAACCCCAAACCCCAACCCTCCTTCAACTCGAGAATGCAAACTAAGGCGCCCGTTCTGGTGTCAGACCTTTCTCGATCTCGTGTTACATATTCGCTTTGTTAGGGCCGAGGCGAGAGGCGGGCTTGGAAGAGTTCGGGCATAAGTTAAACACGACCCAAGAGTAACCTAGGAATTCAAAGGGTACAAACCCTAAACCCTAAACCCTAAACCCTAAACCCTTTCTGGGGGGTTTGAAGGGGCTTCTCAGGGAACCCAAACCCTGAATACAAAGGCCAAAAAGGACCAAGCCAGGGTCCTAGCAGTGGCCGTGGCAGCTATCCATGACTTGTGAGGGAAGTCGAGATGTGCAGGCCAGAAAAACGATGAAAGCTTAGGGCCCAGGAAGGTTTTAGGGGTTTAGGGGTTTAGGGGTTAGGGTTTAGGGTTTAGGGTATGATATCATGAATTCTGGGATAAGGGGATGCTAAGTGTAGGGTTCTTGCTGGCCCTTATATGGGTGAGTCTAGTTTCAGGGAAGCTGCGCGAACTGCAAGAGAGCACGCAGCGATTGCGTCACGAGGCTGCCCTCTTCGGTACCTCCTCAGGCAGCATATTGAGGGCTGGGAGCGAAGAAGACAGAGTGGACAAGCCCGGTCACAATCATATCCTACACATGACTCCCTAAACCAACCCTGTACCCTAAAACAGCCCTAAACCCCACACCCTCTATCCTATAACCCTAAACTTCGTCGGGCTAGGGTTTGCAAGGTCTGCAAGCTTACCACGAATCGGAATGACTACGCAGTTTCTTCCTGACGCCCTGCAGATACCATGTACCTTCCACACGGATTAATTACAACCGAACCCTATCTTCTCCAAGATCTTCATCTGAAAACTCCGCGTACAGAGGAGGTGGGAAAACTAGCCAAGACAAAAGCCCCCCCCCCCCCCCAAAAAAAAAAAAAAAAAGAACTGCCCCGCGGCTGTCCGTGTCCAACTTAGACGACCTCTATGGAATTGTAGTGGATCCTTTGAGTACGTGGTCAGTAAAATGCAAAAAAGAAAACTAGGCACCCAGAAAACGGAACTATACTTGGAGGTCCAGGAAGAGATATGCTGAACAGACTTTTGGTGGAATTAGTAAGCCTCGGGGTTAACCAGATAGTATGAACGGCATTTGGGCTTGCTGCAACACACAAGAAGCCACAAACCCTACAGCCTAAACCCTAAAACCCTAAACCCTAAACCCTAAACCCCACATGCACGCACCAAAAAGTCTTTGCCTCTACACAACAAAGGCGACCATGTTCCGGCTCAAGCGGCGCTCCTCCAAAGGAGAAGTTTTTTGATTGTGTGTATGTAGGATAAGGGGTCTAGGGTTTAGGGTTTAGGGTTTAGGGTAGTTTGTTTAGCTGTAATGTTGCTATTGCCAAGCTGTTGCGACGGTGACTGCTGTCGTTGTTGCTGTTTGTTGGCAGTAGTGTGACGAAGTGTTGCAGTTGCTATTATGCCTGGCCTGTGTTGGGCTAGGGTTTCGGGTAGAGGTTGTAAACCCTAAACCCTAAACCCTAAACCCTGCCCCTCGTAGGAGCGGTCCTTAGTTGGGATAATAATCGGGGTACTAGAATCCCTATAGACGGCCTGTTAGTACAAGGCGGAACATCCCGAGGTAGAGGAGTCGGAATAATTACTACTTTTGGGTCTCAGGGTTTTTCGGCTTTCGGCGGGGCTGTGGGAACGCTACCCTTGTCAATCCGAAAGGCCTCCTCTGACGCAAGGCAAAGGGAAAGGGTCTAATCTTCCGGGTTTACGGTTTAGGGTTGAGGATTTAGGGTTTAGGGTTTAGGGTGTGATTTAGGGTTTAGGGTTTAGGGTTTAGGGTTTAGGGTTTAGGGTTTAGGGTTTAGGGTTTAGGGTTTAGGGTGTAGGGCTTAGGGCTTAGGGTTTAGGGTTTAGGGTTTAGGGTTTACCTAGAGAGAGTAACGTTTATGCCCTTCTCAACAAGGCGGGTGTATCTCCTTGGGGTAGATTTGAGGTGTGATCAATCAAGGAGCTTTCCCTACATCATACGAAGCATCCCTTAACCCTAAAACCTAAAACCTAAAACCTAAACCCTAAACCCTAAACCCTAAATAATATAGGGTATATTCCTTAATTAAGGCGTACTGGGCTCTCTGGGGTGCTCCAGGCTCTCAAAAGGATTGAAGCCAGGCCCAAAGCCACCTGAATCCCCTGTAGAACACAGGAGACTCGGGTTCTGCTGAGGGCTTGGGGGTTGGGATTTAGGGCTTGGGGTTTAGGGTTTAGGGTTTAGGGTTAGGGTTTCGGGTTTAGGGTTTAGCCTTTAGGGTGTAGGGTTTAGGGGGTTCGGATTTAGGGCTTGGGGTCGGGGGTCTGTGGTATGGGTGGAGGTGGGGGATCTAGAGAAGCCGGGGCAGGGTTACACATGTTGGATGTCGGTGTCACAGAATTATACCTTACAACAACCAGACGCCCAATCCGTGCCGGACGACTGCAACCCTCACCCGGAACTCGGAACGGCCTCAACCCCTCCCCTGAGACCCTAGGCCTAAACCCTAAACGACATGAGTCGGAGCTTCCTGAACCCTAAACCCTAAACTGGGGTGTAGAGTTTAGGAGAGTTTGGGGTTGAGGGTTCAGGGCTTTTCAACTGAGTCTGAAGGGAAGAAACAAGGCATCCTGCTGCTCCAGGAATGCGTTGTGGGCTGCATGTGCACAGGACACCTGCGCACATGGCTTACAGTAGGGTTTAAGGTTTAGGGTTTAGGGTTTAGGGCTTAGGGTCTGGGGTTTGGAGTTTAGGTCCCCGGCACAACTAAGAAGTGATTTTGGGAACGTTCCTTAGTTAAGGGGCATTGGGCTCTTTGGGTACGACTCACATCTCACCCTCAGAATTCTCCCCTCCGAGACCCCAAAGCCAACCCTAAACCCTAAACCCTAAACCCTAAACCCTAAACCCTAAACCCTAAACCCTAAACCCTAAACCCTAAACCCTAAACCCCGAAGCCGAGCTCGACTCTCCGTCAGGAGCCAAGCGCTTTCGGACATTCAGGGCTTAAGGTTTTGACCCTGAACCCCTAAAACCGAAACCCTAAACCCTAAACCCTAAACCCTAAACCCTAAACCCTAAACCCTAAACCCCGAACCCCCAAAAACCCTAAACTCCTGAAGAAAGGGTCCCTGCACATGGCCACTTTGCTGGGGACCGGTTATATACCCCTTGTAGACCCCCCAAAAAAAAATCAGGGACCAAGGGCCCATACTGCCCTAAACCCTAAACCCTAAACCCTAAACCCTAAACCCTAAACCCTAAACCCTACGCCCTAAGCCCTAAACCCTAAACCCCCCAACCCCTGAACCCCCTGGGGCATTTCGGCTCCATTGGCATGAGAACCCCGGTCCTCGCTGACCGGCCTGGGAGGCTGCGGCCTCAAAAAGAACATTTCCCAAAGGATCCATGTACCTGCATAGTATATACTTGGGCCCTAAAGCTACTATATAGGAATCCCTTTAAGGCCCAAGTATATACTATATAGGTACATGGATCCTTTGGGTTTGTTGGGGCTTTCAGGTTTTCGGGGTGTAGGGTTCAGGGCTTAGGGTCTGGGATCTGGAGTTTGGGGCTTAGGGTTTCGAGTTTTTTAGGTTTTACGTTTAGAGCGTCAAGGTATTATTTATGAATTAGGTCTTCGGGTTTAGGGAGGGTAATGTTGAGGGCTCAGGGCAATAGACGTTGGTAGCCAGAGAGCCGGATATGCCTGAATTGAGGCACAGACCTTGACCCTCAATATGATTCAAGGCGTATTCTTTGATTTGGGGGGGGGGGGGGGGGGGGGGGGGGGGGGTTATTGGGGTATAGCCGGGGTTTTGTATTTAGGAGTTCAGAATTCTGGGGTCGCGGGGTTGCAATGCATGGGGGTTTACAGGGTGAGGTCGACGACTTTGGGCGGGTGGCGCGTCGGGCGCTGGCTCGCAGCTGGGAGACCAGGATGTCTCTGTGTGACCCTCAACTCTCAACCCTAGACTTTGGGTTTGGGGACAGCATCTCTGAAAACCCTCAGCTCTCAACCCTTCACGTTGCTAAGCCATCCCTCAAGGCAGGACAGTCACATCGGTTTCAAAACCCTGAAACCTGCAGAGGACTTAGTAGGAAATCTGGGGGGCTCGGTCAGTTATTGGGCTATATGGTGCGGGGTCGCTGTGATAAGGATGCGGTAGTAAACATAGGACCCACAAAGGGACCCTAATTGAGAAAACCACCCATGAAGGTGAGTAGCTTGGCCAAGGCAAAGTCATGTCTTGAGATACAAGTTCCTTATGCATCTCCTTTCCTCACCCTTAACCCAGAACCCTCAGCCCAAAACCGTGAACCCAGAACACAAAAGCCGAAGCCCAAAACAAGAAAGCCCAACAAACCCGAAGCCCAAAACCCTGAAGCCCAAAACCCAAAGCCCAAACCCAAAAGCCCTCAACCCTAAGCCCAGAACCGAAAACCCAAAACCCTAAGCCCACCATCCCTGGCCCAAAGCCGGGAAACCTAAACACAAAATCCTAAACCCTAACCCTAAACCCTAAACCCGAACCCTAAACCCTAAACAAAGTTCAGCTGCCAGAGCCTTTCGCCACGAGGGCCGTGCCCCAGAAGTCTCGGCAACGGCGTCTCCCAGGCCTGCTAATGAGTACGGTGTATGGTTGGGGTTTAGGGTTTAGGGTAAAACCCTAAACCCTAAACCCTAAACCCTAAACCCACAAACCCAAACCCAAAACCCTAAACAAAGTGGAGATATGGAGACCAGAAGGGCCGCAAGTCGGCCCCAGAAGCGGAAATCGCGGTTTAGGGTTTAGGGTTTAGGGTTTGGGGTTTGGGGTTTGGGGTTTGGGGTTTGGGGTTTGGGGTTTGGGGTTTGGGGTTTGGGGTTTGGGGTTTGGGGTTTGGGGTTTGGGGCTTTTCGGTTTAGGCACCCTAAACCCCAAACCGTAAACCCCAAACCCTAAACCCTAAACTTCCGCTCTACAGGGGATGATAGTATCCCAAAAAGTGTAAAGTGTGCTCACTCAGCTACTAAGAACCCTAAACCCTAACTGACAATCCCAAAGGCCTTCACACCTTCCATGAAGCCCATAAACCCTAAACCCTAAACCCTAAACCACAAACCCTAAACCCTAAACCCCAAACCCTAACCCTAAACCCGAAACACTAAACCCTAAACCCTAAAGCCTAAACCCTTCGACCCCGATAGCCACTAGATCCCTGCTCCCTGAGCCGAAAGTCCTAAACCTTACCTACTTAGTTGCTGAGTTCAGAAGCCCCAAAAAAGTGTAGACTTTCAGTTCTATAGGGGATTATAGTATCCCAACACATGTAAAGTGTACTCACTCAGCTACTAAGACTACTTGGAGGTTCATGGCACTTATCACCCAGTTATTATTGTACTTATCACCCACTTAAAAGAAAAAGTGCCCTAACATGGTTAAACTTGGGATATCAGTGCAGTTCTAAATAGGTTCGCAAGTACCATGAACCTCCAAGTAAAGGCTCCCATGCAGAGCCTGTTTTTGGGGCAGCACACTGGAATCTCCAATACCGGACCCAAAAAAGAGCTGCATCAGAGTCAGGTAGGGCCTAAGTATACCCAGACCCCTGGGAGGATCCCCCCAAATTCTACCCTATACTACTATTGGGCCATTCTTAGGAACCCTTAGGGGATCTACTTTTTGGATCCTCCAGTCTGGGTAGGGGTTGAGGTTCCAGAGAAGAGGGAAAGTTTCGGAGTTTAGGGCTTGAGGGCTTAGGAGCTGACAGATGGAGGAGCCAAGGCCTAAACTCTAAACCTTGGGCTTAGGGCTTAGGGCTTAGGGCTTAGGGCTTAGGGCTTAGGGCTTAGGGCTTAGGGCTTAGGGCTTAGGGCTTAGGGCTTAGGGCTTAGGGCTTAGGGCTTCGGGCTTAGGGTTTAGGGTTTAGGGCTACTGGGCCGACTGTCTTAGGGCCCCACCGCGACGCGAGGAGTTGGGACGCAGCGATCCTCACGGCGCTGCTGTCGTGACTGCACCTGGGCTTATCCTTAGGCTCAAAGGTTTAAGGTTTAGGGTTTAGGGTTTAAGGTTTAGGGTTTAGGGTTTAGGGCTTCTTAGTATCCCATATTATGAAAAAAGGGTACTGTGCCCTTCTTTTGGTTGGTTACTTGACAAGGGGAACCTTGAACCAAAGAGATTGTAAGAAGCCCGTGTCGAGCCTTAAAACCCCCAGACCTGAGTGGCCTGCAACCCTGGTTTAGGGTTTAGGGTTTAGGGGTCAGGCCCTATTATAAGCCAAAATGAAGGATTCGGGTTAGGGCTTAGAGTTTCCAAACCACTTCCTTTTTTGCTGGGCTTTGGTGGCGGCGCCTGGGGGTGGCTTGTTTCGGATATGGTCAAATTGTCCGCTACCCTAACCCGCCCCCCTCCCCCTTGCGGCTATCCCTCTAAAGGTGATTGTTGAAGTTTCTGTTGTAGAAGAGTTCTGAACTCCCGACGGGACAGTGCACGAGAAGCATGATATAGGGATTTGAGGGTATCTCAATGATTATGGGCCCATTTGCGGGTCTCTCATAATACATTCCTTACTCACATTGTTTAGAAGGGTACCCGAGAGGTGTAATAGCTCAGAAACGCTACCCCCCCCCCCCCGATTCATGACCCCCCCCCGCCGCGAAAAAACCCCGCCTGCCCATGAAAACGACACATCGGCTAGGCCCGAGACTAACATGGGAGGAAAAAAGGGTGTCCTTGTTGGTTTACATGGGCTGAGAAGGGAACCTAAACCCTTAAAAAAGGCCATTTTGGGCCTACTCCGGGTCCTTGCGGTAGTATCGGGTTCACAGGACAGGACGCGGCGTTGCGTGTAGCCACTGCAGCAGCAACCAGGGTCCTGGCAGATTCGAGGACCTCCTAAACCCTAAACCCTAAACCCTAAACCCTAAACCCTTCAACCCTACCAACCCTATAAACACGTTTCAGGGATGCTACTAAGACTACAGCTAAGACTAACACGCGGAGGATCCAAAAAACACAACCCCCAAGTGACAGCTGGACCCGGGAGTATCCTAGGAATAAAAAAAAGGGTGCAGTGCCCTTTTATGTTTTGAGGGGATTCTCAGGGAACCCCAACCCAAAAAAAAAAAAACGAGCCTACTCCCGGTCCTAGTGTTATAAAGAATAGGGTTCTTGGGGGGATATTATAGTATAACTACGAAGGGTATCAGAAATGTCTGGTGTGCATTGTGCGGGCTGCCTATCGTTCGGAACTCTGCCGACCGCGGTTTTTGAAGGCTCGAGGGCTTGCCTGAAGGAGCTAACCTTCCCTCTGATCACCCTAAACCCTAAACCCTAAACCCAAAAACCATAAACCCTAGACTCTAAACCCTAAACCCTATAAACCCTAAACCCTTCCCCAAACAGGGACTTGGTTTGGACATGCTTACACCACTCTTTGCGCGCCGCGCGTGGTTTCGGGTTGAGGGGGGGGCAGGGAAGTGAAGCTGATACATGCTGCCAAAAGGTTTAGGGTTTAGGGTTTAGGGTCTAACTCACCTTTCATGATGTATGCTCAGACATCCTACCACACTAGTGGGCCATTCTTGGGAACCCTCAAGGGGATTTACCAGGAGTCTGGGAGGTTGGGTACTTGGCTGCACTCAGGAGGGTAACTAAAAAATTAAACTTTTAGCTGCCTTATTAAGAAACCCAATTAACCCAAAAAGGGTAAGGATCTAAAGTTACAGTAAAGTACCACAAAGGGTAGATTACGCAGAAAGCACGGTACTATCAAACTAAAGCATTTCATAGCAGCTCTTCAGGGAGCTGGTGGCTCTTCAAGAGGGTTTAAGGTTTAGTAAGGTTTAGGGTTTAGGGTTTAGGGTTTAGGGTTTAGGGTTTAGGGTTTAGGTTTCATGCATCTCTGCAATCTTTGTTTTCGGCCAGGGCTGAGGCAAAAAGACAGCGCAGCAGACTTTGCAAATGGGATCGTCAAGAGAAAGACTGCGGTGGAAGTCTAAGGATCCATAATACCTACATAGACAATTTTTTGGGGCTTAAAGGGGTTCCTACGTAGTGGTTTTATGGCCCAAGTGTAAACTACGTAGGTGCATGGATCCTTAGGGCAAGCTGATGAGGCTTCTGAACAAAGAACATTGCCCTCCGTCCCAAAGACAAGGTGGGGTTCCTTTTGGGGCCCCTCTGTAGGGTTTAGGGCTTAGGGTTTAGGATTTGAGGTTTAGGGTTGTACCCCTAAACCTCAAATCCTAAGCCCTAAACTTCATCATCTTAAGGATCCCTCTATATTTCATGGTGTATGCCTTCTGGGTTGTTCTAGACAGAAGACCTGTCTTCTTGCATTGAACCCTAGAAAATGAGCTGGGCCCCGGAATCAGACGTTAGAACTCTAAACCCTAAACCCTCAAGACAACATGAATAGAAATTGTATGTGGTATCATTCTGAATTTCCCCAGTTATTTGTCAAACAGCTGACAAGCTGAGTTTAAGTAAGTTAGTTCAAACTGCTTTTGGCAAGCCGCATATTCAATTCACCTCAATGCACTTCAATCCATTTCAATTCATGTCAATTCATGTCAATTCATGTCAATTCACTGCAATTCACTTCAATTCACTTCAAATCACTTCAATTCACTTCAATTCAAAACGCCCACAAACCGCCAGACACCCCGGATCCCTCCCAGATCTCCGACAGCTGACAAGCCGAGTTTAAGTAAATTAGTGCAACTCGCTTTCAGTTCACTCAACCCCGCAAAAGGCCCCAAGAGACCCCAAAGCCCCAGGAGGCCCCGGGAGGCCCCCAAATAGGCACCAGGAGGCCCAAAAGTAAAGTCCCAAAGTAGGCCCCGGGAGGCACCAAGACAACACCCGTCATCTACGACTACACAGGTTTGCCTTCGAACCGTCCAAAACGTAGGGAGTCACAGACGACAGGAGCGCCGGTCCCGCTCCCAGGCCCCTGAGGCGCAGGCGTCGCGCTCGTGCATTTAAGAATGCCTGCTCGCTCCCCCATCCTTAGGATCGAGTGGCTTGGAACTACGGGCTTCCTCCGATCACCCTTCAGCCCTTCAATCTCTGAACCAGTCTGCGCTGCAATCGGGCGTCAAGTATAGACCTGCTGATAGTGGAGTGCTCGCTGCGACCAAAGCTCGCACAGCCAGCTTGAAGGCAGATGGAGGCGCCCCCTCGCGCGTGCAAATACTCTTTGCAGCTCCGCATGTGTTGTCGGATACCTATGCGACATTTCCTAAACTCGTAAGTTCCACCTCTCAAACTACAAGCTGCGTGCGACAAGAAAGCAAAATCAGTGCGGTCAGACTCCATCCTCGACGCCGAGGCCCACCGCGCCGCAGGTGCGAGCCCTAGGGGCCTAGCTAGCTTGGTGTGCACCAAAGCACAAAGCTCGTCCGGCAAGCAATGTTTGTCCTTCCTCGCGCAAGGCTACCAATTCCGATCGAACAGCCCTAAATGCACAGACAGGCAAACTCCACCACGACACGAGCTGCCTGCGCACTGCTTCTGCAGCGCCAGCGGCGAGAAACTTGCCGAAATACTCGCCAGCCTGACAGAACAGCCAATAAGGTCACATCAGCAGGCTATCCACGGGCATAGCCGAGCAACCTGCCACTCAGAGTACGTTGACAAGACCAATCATCGAACACCCTTTATCTCCGTTTAGCCCAATGGGCACAGCACAGCTGTACAGTGCATCGTAATTCCACCGTTGCATCTCAGAAAAAGTTTCAGAAGTTAACATGGCAAGATACCTAAATAGCGCGTCCATAGATTTATCATATCTGCGTCGCTATAACGATTCACGTCGCATGTAGACGAATTATGCAACACAAAGGATGAGGTCAGTTGACGGGCAAAACAACAGGCAGCTCCGCTTCGGCGTGCCTCCTCCCCGAGGACCACGCCCTCCTCCAACCTGCCTGGACGATTCCAGAAGGAGTGAAGAACAAGTACATAAAGTACATATACGCACGTACAGACACAGGAATGAAGCCTACGCAAGAGATCACAGCGGAACGCTAGCAGACATTTAAAGCCGCGAAGCCAAACTCTTGACTGCGTGAGTCGATGACACACAACTCGTCATCTCTGGCAGGAGGAGGCGTCGCTTAAGCACCTCGCTGGACGGTGCCAGAGTCCGGGTGACGCCACATTCGCAGGAGAGCTCCAGCATGGCAGTGCGAAACCTGCGCACTGAAAACTTCTTTGGAGCATTCATCTTTTCACCGGTCGCTGCGCTCAAAAGATTGTGGCCGGGGCTTGCATCGACCAAGCTCGAATACCCCATCGACACCTAAGTCAGATCCTGGCTACAAGGGCCCTCAAAGCAGGGACCCAAAATCTCCAGCATTCTCCACGGGAATGGGCCTCAACGAAACATGCCCATGTCCGAATGAACTTGCACGTAACAGGCAGTATTCTTGAAGTCTGCCCTGTACAGGACTCAAGATGCTAGGCTAGGCTGCCTCCTGATGTAAGCTTGGTTCAGGATGATGCGCCGAACATGTCGGGTTTGGGTCTACTGCAGGGTCTCTGAATTTCGGTTCAGGGTTCAATCTCTCACACACACACATTTCATAGCTTTGCATCATCAACGCTTCCAGGAAGGCAGATCAGCCACTAGCCATGCCAATCAAATTCACCGAGAGTCTTCGGGCATCGCCTGGCAAAGAGCTTAGGTTTTCGGATGCCGGGCCTAGGATTTCAGACTTATATATAATAGCGCATCGGGATTGAAATGCTAGCAGCATGAAATCAGCGTCGCAGAGTCGGGAAATCGAACACTGCACCTTTCCAAAGGGCGGACAGCCAACAGAAAACTCAACCCGACCGGAGCTCTCGAACCAAAGCCCTGCGAGAAACCCTGAACACGGTGGTGGTTCAAGCCGCAGCCTGTGTGTCGCCAGCATGTTCCCCATACTCTTAGTCTTGTTTGTGCTATTCGGAGTCTTAACATGATCTGTGCTCGGTGGTGGACATGGCGGTGCTTAGACCAGACGTACGATGCCTGTTACCAACCAAACCTCCGCAACTCCAAAGCCCTGGACCCTGGACACCCCAAACCCTAAACGCCAAACCCGGCCCGAAGCTCCACACACACCCGTTCCGAAAGCCACATGAACAGAAAGGTCTCACACTAGGCTAACTCAGTACTGCTTGCGTGGTCATGCATCTAGTCACTGATGGAATCAAGCAGCCTCCCTTCGCCAAGACGGTCACTTAGCAACGTATTACTGGCAACAGCACGCCGCTAGTCAAAGTTGGCACCAGGCCTGGCTGCCTTGAATGCGGCGCGTCGGCCCTTTCATTGCCTCGGCAAGGAGGAAGGCATTCATCTCAACTACAGTTTAAACGCGCAATTGGATATTTGACTCCCTGGCTGAACGCTAGCTTGCTTCAAGCAGCTCGATGCGCCAACATCGACAAGGACATTGCTGCCGCGAGCTCCGCCTCATATGGGGCTCCTGTACATGCAGATTATGGACTAAACTCGCATAATGCAGCGGACTTTTAAGAAACACCAGGCACCAACGGTGGAGGGATTCTCGCAGTGCTCCTTAGAACAGTGCCTGCAGTAGCAGTGAGCAAGCGCGCTCTGCAGCGGTGCACGCCTGTCCACGAAGACATGTCGTGGTCGCGTTCAAGGCTCGTCTCATGTACTCAGGCACCGCGCAGATATGCGACAAGCAACAACACCCAGAAAATCACTGCACGATACAAGTCGCAGCCAAAACACATCGAGCATCCTCACCCATTAGTCTGGCGATTTTTTACACGTGACAGTACTTGCTCCTCCACCTGCTTCAGATTCTTTTCCTCACACTGCTGCGTAGTTGTATAATGCGCAGAAATAAAATAATGTCCAACTTGCGCTGCCTCAACGGCCTCTTCGGTCAGCCGAACAAGTTCAATCAGCTTGGGCCAGCAGCTCACCTAGCTACACAACAAGATAGGAAGCAAAACAACCCATCACAAAAAGACGTCGGCTAAGTACACGTCGCATGAAAACCAGGACGGCGGATTCGTCATCATACAGCGGTTCGTCGCTATAAACACAATCGTCGCTATACAGCCTGCTAGTGGAACTGAGACTTGTGCAGCTATTGGCTTTCAGTAGTTCGCCAGCGAATCTTTGTTTGACGAAATGTTTCATATAATTATGCGCTGATTTGGCAGTAGGCGGCATTTGTTCGTATGTACACACGCAAGACCACCGGCCCAACATAACGTTACCGCTTCAAAATGAAACCACAAGCAATTTGTACCTGGAAGCCTGAAATTTGTTCTCTGCCACACCTAACAAATTTTGTTCTTAAACGTCTTTCGCCTTCTCAGCGTAGACTGCGGCATGTGTTGCTTTCAGAGATGCAAGCTCTGATGTGAGGATGGTTTCTGCGCAATCGCTTTCGAATGCAATGAAAAAGTTGTGTCAAAATTCGAACCGTCCTTGTTGCAGCGATGAACACGCTATAGTTTTGCAGCGTGGATGGCACCACCCTGGCAAGTTCAAGATTTTGGGTTGAAATGGACGCGGTACATCGAAACTTTGCCTGGAGGGTGTATATATATATATACACACTTTTTCAAGAGGAAGCACCATCGTCTAAAGCAAGAGTGAGCCGCTTTATCAAAAGCAAACACGCTACTTCGAAAACCCTCAGTGAAAACAAGTTGCATTGTTGCGGACTTTTGAGGGCAGCGCGCAAACGTCTGCCAATCAAGGCAGATGCTGCAGGCTTCGCAAGACTTCAAGTTTTGTGCTTGCCATCCATGCCTGTGACGCTCGCGCAAATAGCCGCATTGCAAAACGAAATCTCGCCATGTTCATATAGTTTTACTCACTTGTCCATCCCGTCATACGTTGGGCTGCATCATGCTCTATGAGTCAGTATATATCTCAGTGCACGTGCTTCATCGCACTTTGGACTTCAAACGACAAGAAGTCAACCTGCTGCAGGGCGGCCCATCGGGCAACGTGAACGTCAAGTTTATAGACACATGCTGAGCCTACACGCACGTCGTTTTCGACGGCAAATTGAACGCCTTAAACTTGCTGCACGCCGAGACCGACAATAATTATCTCGCACGACCAGCCAGCCCATGAGCAGCAGATCGACCCTCCAGAAACTTAACCAAGCTCAAAACAAGATTGCTTTTGTAAGAAGATGATGCCAAAAACCTCAAACTTCCACATCTTAAACCCTATTTGAAGAATGAAAACCAAAACCACCGTGTTCAACCCAAAGCCCTTTGAGCTTCCCGAAAAGAAAAACCTGATTGCACCACGCTCCCCAGATGGTATGGTTTTGCTTACGAAGCCTGTCGCCATGGCTCATCTTATCTTTCTAAACGTACAGAGTGGCAACATAATTACATAATAACACTTCGGCCGAAAAGGCAAGAGCCGTGGAGGCTGAGCAAAGCTACGTATAAGCACGAACATGTTTTTTTTGTTTTTTCATGTTTGTTGTTGCGCTCACATTGCCTCGCGTGGTCCACTTGCTTGCTTTTTGTTTTTGCACGCTCTTTGTCGGCCATTGCTCCCCCGGCAGCATATATAGTATTTTGGGCTGAAGCCCTTTCGGAGACCCCCTCTCGCTCAATCCCTGGAATTAGGAGCAAGTAAGGAGAGACCTTGAAACCATGCAAAAACAGCCTAAAAGCGAAGGAGTAAACAACCCGTCGAGGGTTTCGAGCCCAGGGTTTGAGATTCTTACGCTTAGGGTTTAGGTTTGTTTTACGGGGTGGAGAAGGGTGACTGAGGGTTCAGGCACTCTCAATTTTGGGGGCTTGTAGGACTCCGGGCTTAGGCTGTTGGGTTCATGGCTTCCGGCGGAGAGGTGGATGCGAAGGTGCAGACTTCACGCAGGGTGTGACCGTCGTGGAGTTGCATTGCTCCTGTTCAACCGCTTTGGAACTGTGAAATGTTTTTTGAACT
Organism: Symbiodinium natans; assembly: GCA_905221605.1. Classification (NCBI taxonomy): domain Eukaryota; class Dinophyceae; order Suessiales; family Symbiodiniaceae; genus Symbiodinium; species Symbiodinium natans. The sequence goes on from CAJNDS010002533.1 coordinate 194,536, forward strand.
GCGAGACGAGTCCGTGTATCACCGTGTATCTGCGTGTATTCGTCGCTATAACCCAGGGTTTGACCGTGTATCAACGTGTATCTGCATTGGGCATTCCCAATCCAATTATTCGAATATGTCTATATGATTGGAATCAGGAAGCGAAACCGTGTAGCACCGTGTTCTGCATCGTGCGTTCCGATTCACAAATGTTCTATCGTCTGAAGGCCGATATCTTCCACAATTGCCACGGTTACCGGGAAGTTGGAGATTCGTTGCCCGATCTAGAGTCAGGGGGAACTAGAGCCCTGACAGTCGCCATTTCAAGATAGTGCTTCGTAGTTGGCACTCCGAGTGCTAGACCATGTGACTCATCCTGACGCCGGTTTTTTTTCACACCGTGCCTAATCAAAACGCGCTGAAACTGTAGACCGTTTTTCAAGCCAGGCTACGGAGCCAGATGAACTCTGCATACAACCAACACCGCCTGGATGAGCACAGTCATCCTCCACATCCATCCGCGGAGCGACGGTCATATTCCTAAGTCCTAAATCCTCCACCGTTTTATTACGTCGCAGCCACTGTGAGAAGCTTAGCCCGTACTTCACTTTCCAACTGCAGGGCAAGACCTCGGGAGAGTCGTTCTAATAAGCAGTGCGCATATGTGTAGCCGCCATGAGCATTTACGTGAACAAACTATAGTGCCTATAAATATTAATCTCGGTGATGGTTTTCGAGAAGTAAAACGGCAAGTACAAACTCCTTCGTGCTAAGAATATCAGCGTTGTTGACCTTGAAGCACACTCCATTCGAACCAAGGCTTGATTGACCATTGGTATCGAGCGCGCACGTGCAGCGTCATGTCCACGATGTCCCCACCAGAAGAATACTAGACTGACGTTCTAGCACATCAAGAAACAAGGGTTGCCACATGTTGCCGCATTACCACGCCTCACGAAGCCTGGTTGAAGCTGAAGAGAGCTTCTGAAGCTCCAAAAGGAAACGCTACCAGGGGATCGGCAAGGTCACTTAAGTCTAGAGCATTGTGATTGTTGACTTATGGTGTGGGTCTATCTATTTAATTGTCTTCGAAGGTAAAGCTTGTCGGTTTAGGAGTTTGATGTCGTGTGTGTTTTAGCATCTGGTGCGAAGAGCTCTTTGGAACTTCTGAGCGAAGTTTGCTGATGGAAATTAAGGCTGCGAAAATGCATATACATATTTTATACCCATCAGGATGCACCTGACGACAGTCAACGCTCTGGGATCAGGGTTAAGGCTTGCTTAAGCGTCTCGCTGGTTTGGACGCTCGTGGCTATGCTCCACGTATTTTCACACTGCGGGCCCAGCTGTCGAAACTTCACAATCACAACAACGTTGTTCCGCCGCGATGTGCAACTCACAAGACTTATATACAATCCTCCATCGTCTTCGCATTCAGAAGTTAAACCAAGACCGATGATTCAGGCTGTTCCTCTCGTTATGCCAACGAAACAACCTCTCGTGGAAAGCCGGCGTCGGCAGACAACCAAGCAGCGCAGAAATTCAAAAAGTAAAACATCAGCATCAACAAGTCCAAACTATTTCGCTTCTTAAACAAAGCTCAGACCGCCGTGATGTGTTTGTCCAACCACAACCTCGCGATTGAATTATCTAATACGGAGCAGTCGAGTTGGATTGAAACCTCCGAGTTGCACCCTGCCCAAAACTAAGGGAAAGTTTTTGGCGACCTGCGCTGAGCAGAAAGCATATGCCTGACCCGGACTTCAAAATGGCGGACTTCTCTCAATCTTTGTGTGAAATTTAAAATTCAACTGCTTCTTAAGTTGCTGACAGATTTTCTTCGACAAGTCGGGCTTAACACCGCTTCCAATGCCCCCACGATTGTCGCTATAACGACAGCCGTTGTCATACACTTAACTGTTGCTATATATGATGACGAATCTGCCGTCTTGGAAAGGAGTCATAACGAGTCGACACCTGCTTTAAGCTCGCTAGTCACTTGCACTGGCCTAGTTGAGATCACCGTCCACATCCCCTCCCGCAAGTCGGGAGTTGATCTCGCCGTGGCGGGACAGCATGAGCGTGTTGTCGGGCAACCACGATCCCGCAGGTGGCGAGATTGCTGTCAAAGTACAAACATCCTGTGCGTTTTGCGCCGGATACCTTAGACCAATTCCGGCAAGAATCGCAGCGCCGCAACCAACACACACGCAGTATACATGTTGATTTCGAGTTGCCACCAGTAGCACCGGCCCTGTCTGCACTCTGCCATTCACGATCAAATAACATTTTCCCGCCAACCAACAAGCTTGACGCAACAGATGATGCGCTACCGCGTCCTTACATGACTACTCTGCGACAACACCATCTGCGCATCACAAGAAACGGTCAACAGACGAGACGGCATCGACTGTCCTGCATGCCCCAACAGGCAACCCTTTCATCGTTTAAACACACTAGCTGTCACTAGCTGACCAGTCAAACACACATTTGTTGACGTAGATGCAAATTCTTTGCCGTATTCCTCTATCTACCAGCCTCGTGGAAGATTCCATGTCGTCGCCACAGACGCAAAGACGGCGCTACCGTCACAAGGCCTATACCATAGCTAAGAAGCACCGAACTGTTGCGCAGCCAGAAACATATGTACACACAACTCGCAACACTGCCAGAGGCATGTTTCCAGAGACATTCCAACAGTCTGAGGGCCTGACATCTCCAACATTGCTTTGCGTTTATGCTTCTTGCGTTTGCCCAGAAACCGACTCAAACCGGCAGCCAACGCTCGCCTCGTGCCTGCGTTGTGAATCCACTAAAACTTGCAGCTACAAGTCGTAGTAGTACAGCCACTGTTCTTGCAAAACCAAAAATTCATGAATATTTCCGTTGGAATTCTCGATATTTTTCAGAATTCTATCCATATTTAAAACTTTTGGTTTACAAGTTAGATATTCCGTTCAAAATCTCAAAATAAATTTAAAATCATTTCCGAATATCTAAAGAATATTTGAGCCATTGCACATCCAGAATTTAAAAAAGGATTTCAATTCAATTGGAATTATCGGGTATTTTTGAATTCTACCCATATTAAAATTTTTGTGGTTTCCAATTCTTTCTTAATATTCCATTGGAAATTCCGAACTAAATTCAAAATCAGGGATTGGTTTTTGGTTTCAAATAATTCTAAATATTCCAGAAACCTCGAATTAGATTTTAAAAGAAATTCTGAAATGGCCAAAGATTCCTTGAATCATGGCAAACCAAAATTTCATGAGGATTTCAATTCAGATTTTCAAGATTTTTTATTTGCAATAATTCAAAAAAACAATTATAAATCTCGAAGCAAATTGCCAAACATATTCTGAGGTATCCAAAGATGCTTTGAGTCCTTGCAAAACCAACATAATAAAAATTTCTGAGGAATCCAAAGATTCCTTGAATCGTTGCAAAATCAAAATTTCAAAGAGGTTTCAATTATTCTTTCTTTCCAATAATTCAAAACATCCATTAGAAACCTCGAAAAAATTCTGAGATATCCAAAACTCCTTGAATTATAGCAAAATCAAATTTTCATGAGGATTTCATTTTCGAATAATTTCTGAGATATCCAAAGACTCCTTGAATCATTATAAAAAAATGTCATGAAGATTTCAAGTGGAATTATCCAATATTTTCGAATTCTATCCACATTATGTATTATTTGATTTCCAAACCATATTCATTCCCCCCGCCACGTCGTACCACCCTCCACTCCCCCCCACGTCGACCCCTTAAAACCTAATCTCAAAAACAACGTTTCACTCAAACGTTTCGCCCGAAATGTTTCGCTTAAAACTTACGCTCAAAACGTTTCGCTCAAAACGTTATTGGGTCCCAAAGACTATACAATTTCTATAAACCCGGAACCCTAAACCCTAAACCCTTAACCCAAGACCTGTATAAGAAAGCCACTTTGCTACAGGATCCCCAGATTGCAAGCGAAGTGTCGCATTCGTCTCGCCATCCTGCGGAGACTCGCGTGGCATTGGGCGGAAGCCTGCCACATCCAACCAGGGGTTTAGGGTTTGGGTTTAGGGTTTAGGGTTTAGGGTTTAGGGTTTAGGGTTTAGGGCTTAGGGCTTAGGGTTTAGGGTTTAGGGTTTAGGGCTTAGGGCTTAGGGCTTAGGGCTTAGGGCTTAGGGCTTAGGGCTTAGGGTTTAGGGTTTAGGGTTTAGGGTTTAGGGTTTAGGGTGCGGAAACACAGCAGCTTGGTGTACCAAGGGGCCCCAAGTACCTTCATTACCCCGAGGCGCCTCATTAAGGGACGCTTGCGGGTTGCAGGTAGGGTTTAGGGCTTAGAGGAAGGCTTTCGGCTTACCAGCAAGGTTACTGGAACCAAGGAAGCGATACTTGATGGGGTTGAGGTTTAGGGTGCTAAACCCTGCACACACTTTGGGGCGCAGGGTTTAACATCCTTCATGCAACTTCTGATTGGCCAGAGACAGCCGCGGCCTAACTTACAATGCAAAACAGCTGCGTGCAAATTAATCCTAGAACCGCCTCGGCGCATCTGTTCAAAAATCACCCATAAGGACCCATGGACTTAGAAGTATATGACTCGAATAACCGTAAACCCTACCCCACAACTTTTTCGGGCTGTACTTGTGGACTCACTACTGGCCCCCCGTGCTCACAGCCATGTTCTAAGACCCTCTTCTGATGGCTGCTTGCGGGGGGTGGCCAGTCAGGGGTCTGCAACTTTTGCCGGAGGGTTGACGATTGCGCAGGATGAATGACATGGTGGAAGGGAAAGTGGTCCTCAGGCAGAACCCTGCGTGCCGAGTGACTCCTAAACCCTACAACCTCAACCCTCAACTCTCAACCCTGAACCCTGAACCCTACACCCTAAACCCTAAACCCTAAACCCTAAACCCTAAACCCCCCAAAGCCTCCCAGGCTTCCTGGGCGGCTCCAGAGCAACGGGTTCGCGCCCCGGCCGCTTAACAGGCTTGTGGTGGAGCCCACCTCAGTATAGGGCTAAGGTTTAGGGTTTAGGATTAGGGTTTAGGATTAGGGTTTAGGGTTTAGGGTCTAGGGTCTAGGGTCTAGGGTTTAGGGTGGCGGGGAAGTGTATCTTGAAATATGTACATTACACACTCCCATATGTATACATATATATATATGTACACACATGCTTTGTGCTTATATTCATGCATGCACATATACATATACATCTACAGCTACATCTACGTCTACATACAAGTACATATGCTCTTGTTAGTCATAGACATTTATGGTGGAGGGACTCCTGGGTTGCTTTTACTTTCAGGCATTCAGGGCTTCGGGTCTTTGGGGGTTTCGGGTTCAGCGTTCGGGGTTTAAGGGGATCTAGGGACGGGTGCCTCTTGCAGGGAGTCATGAGTCATGCGGCTTGTAGTCCGTGTGGTCCAGAGGGCGGACGGTTCAGAACAATGATATATAGGCACCGAAGTCATTCGATCTAGGGTGTTCAGGCAACTTTGTGAGGAAGGTTTAAAGGACAGCCAGAACAAATCTTAAAGCCTTAAAACCCTAAACCCTAAACCCTAAGCCTAAACCCTAAACCCTAAACCCGATTCTCCTCTTAACCTAACAGTGCCAATGACAATAGTAGCTTCCGACGACCTGCAGATACAGAGAGCCAGTAAGTCGAAGCGTTCAGGGGGCCTACTGTCCCACTCACAGCTCGCTCCTTTACTATACTTGGCTGCACTCAGGAGGGTAGCCAGGGTAGCTAAAAACTAAACTTTTAGCTGCCTTATTAAGAAACCCAATTAACCCAAAAAGGGTTAGTAAAGTACCACAAAGTATACAAGCCCTCTCTACTACGTACTTCCCTAAACCGCGCCACACTCGCTTGGCAGCCGGTCAAAACCCTCAGCACCGTCATTGCTGAACACAACACCCTTGAAGGAAACAATGCCCAGGCTGCGAACACGGGCACCCAGGTGCATGCATCTTCCGCGTCGGCAAAGTGGACGGCTCGGGTGCGGGTGGGCTGGCTCTTCAAATGTCGGGAGTCCTGTCTGCTCGTCTGCTTCAATCTTTGACAGGCTTTTAAGTGCTTTAAGGCTTGCGGTTTGAGACTTCTGGCAGGCCTTCCTCCCAACCACAGAACCTCTGTGGTCCCCCCCCAACAAAATTTTTGTTCTGGTAGTTTAGGCCTTAGGGGTCAAAAAGAGCCAGAGCCAGAAACACACACACACACACACCCACACACACACACACACACACACGGCCCAAGGAAGCAAGTACACCTGCGTCTCCAGAGCAAGTATACTTGCGTCTCGAACGAAATCGAAACCATACCCCAACGCCCAGCCCTTGCAACTTACCCCCTGAAGCCTCCACCCCAGAACAAACCCTTCCTAAACACCACAACTACGATCCATGTCACATTGAGGCACCTCTTCACGCCTCAACCCTGCCCGGTTTAGGGTTTCGGGTTTAGGGTATGCTTCTGTGTATGTACCTGCTTTTCTGCTTCATATTGGTACGAGTATCATAAAGCAAGAAAAGGCGGTACCCTGCGGTCGCCCAAGAAAGGAAATACCAGTGCGCACTATCGAAAATGGGGCCCCCGTTTGGGAAACCCGACGATGAGGTCCTTACGAAATTAGGAACAGTCAAGGGGCATAGGGTTTAGGTTCTATTGTTCAGCGCAATGCCCCATGGGTGTCGTAGGTACTCGTTCTCAGGAATGAAGGTATCTTGTACTACACCGTATGAGCAATGAAGGGTTTTATAGGGTACCTAATTCTCAAAACCTCTACCAAGAACGACTAAGTTAAGATGCCCAAGCTTACAGTATGTCGTAGCCCTAAACCCTGTCACAGACCCCAAACCCTAAACCCTAAACCCTAAACCCTAAACCCTAAACCCTAAACCCTAACCCTAAACCCCCTTGGGGTTGCTTAGGTGCAGGACCTCGTCTTCCAGGAAGAAGCTTGCCGGGCGGCATGCAGGGCTGACTGGGCTCCTTGGCTTCAACGTTTTCAGGGTTTAAGGGTTGAGGGGATAAGGGGTTTAGGGTTTAGGGTTTCGGGTTTAGGGCTAGGGTTTAGGGTTTAGAAGTGGAACCTATCTCTTATATACCCTATAAAACCCAAGGGCCCATACTCTAGAGTCCTTTGAAGAAGGTCAGGGACCGTAGCGAGGGCCGATGAAACTACCATTAGATTGTTTAGGGTTTAACAGCAGGGGGCAAGGGGTTTAGGGTTGAGAAGTCTGAGCATGTCGGAGGCAGTCCGAGATTCAGGGGGCCTTAGGGTTCAGGGAGTTTGGGTTTCAGAGTTTGGGGCTTCGGGCTAAAAGGGGGGTTTAGGGTTTAGGTAAGAGCCTTTAAGATGCAATGCAGAAGGCTTGGGATGGCTTCTGGCTTTAAGGTCCTTGTGCTTTCGGGCCCCCCCCCGAGTTATAAGTAGAGTTACAAGGACCCTAAATTAGGTCATAAGGATCCTAAATTAGGGTATAGGTCCCTTAACTATAGTTAGTACAGGAAGGCCCTCCTTGTAGGGGACATCCCAAGCATGTAGGGGGTTCTGGGCTTTGGGATTTGGGTGCCCCAAGTCCGATGCATCCGAGCGACAAGGCTCCATGCGGTTCAGGGTTTAGGGTTTAGGGCCTAGGTTTTTAAGTCAAACCGAAAACCCGAAACCCCTAACAGGCCGAAGGCGCAAAGGCGTCTTCGGTGTCTTGGGTGTCTTCGGCGTCTTCGCGGACTTGGGCGTTGCAGCACTGGCCACAACGCTCTTGGATGCCTCAAGTCTAAACCCCAGGTTTTGGGATTCAGTGTTTGGGGTATTCCTCTCTATCTTAATTCTAGGAGTCCATGTACCTAAATATCCCAAATACTATATACTTGGGCCCAGTCATTTTTTTCGGGCGTGCTTTTCCAGCCCAAGTATATCTACTTTGGTACATTGGCCCTTAGGAAATTAACAAGACCCACCCTGACCCGTCATAGCAAATATTCCCACGAAAAAACAGAGTCATGGAGGACTCGTTGTTAGGGGGAACGCGTTGCCATATTAGGGTTTAGGGAGCCCCTACTACACCCCCTCTATACTACCCTACTACCCTACTTCCCCTCCGACCCCCCCCCCCCCCTATAGGTTTCCCCCCCCATAATTTATGATATTTCGGGTATGAGATTTCGCGATAATTTAGCCTAGTTCCATTTCAGGTTTTTCAAAGGAGAACCTAGGAAAAGGAAGGTAGACCTAAACCCTAAACCCTAAACCCTAGACCCTAATAGGGGGGTAGAAGTGGAACCCATGACCGCTGGAGGTAGTACGGGGGTTCCGGGTGTGCCCGTGGGTTGACGCGGACCGATGCTTCCGGATGGCTGGCTGGTTTAGGGTTTAGGGTTTAGGGTTTGGGGTTTAGGGTTTAGGGTTTCGGGTTAAAAGTGAAGGTTGGCTTGGACCCTCAGCCCCAGACCCTGCCAGATGTTTAGGTCCATGCAGGCACACAGGGCATGGTGAGCAACAAGCAAAAAATCCTAAACCCTAAGCCCTAAACACTATATACCCTAAACCCTAAACGCTAACCAAGCTCGTGATGCAACAGCTTCAATCTTGGAACAGGAGCCCTCAGTCAGACCTGCAGTCAGAACCTCCCAAGGCCAACATCGGCGTTGCCATCCATGCAACCAAATTTCAACAATGTGACTTGACTTGTATAACGGCAGTTCCTTGGCAAAGCTCCCCCGTACCCCTCCCACATGTCCCTAAACCCTAAACCCTCAACCCTAATACACACCACCCCACCCAGGCCTGGGCCAGGAATCGCATAGAGAGGGCCATGGCACAGAGAAGATGAAAAGCACCAGAAAAAAGACTGCGACTTGAAACTGCCGTGGTAGGGATCCTCGGAGCCACCGCGGGAAAAGTGTGCGTTTGCAACGTGCCTTGCAGGTGGGGGGGGGGGGGGGGGGGCGGAAAGGGCCCATACGCTTCGCCTGAGTTGACGTTTGGTGTTGTTGATCTCGTTCGCTCTCTCTCTCTCTATTCTCTAGCTCTCTGTATCTCTGTCTCTCTGTCTCTCTGGCTCTCTCTCTCTCTCTCTCTCTCTCTCTCAGAGTACAGAGTACACAGTGCACAGTACTGTGTCACGGTACTCAGTACTCAGTAGACAGTAGACACTACACAGTACGCAGTACACACGTACGCATACGTGCGAACACATGTAGATGTACATATGTAAATATGTACATGCACATGCTCATGCACGCGTGTATGTCTGTATGCATGCATGCATGTACCTCTGTTGGGTGAACTTTTGGGGACACGAGAAATACAAAGAACACATGCTTCAATTGCCCGTCAGGTGCCGCGACTGCTGCCAAGGGGAACAATTTCCGGAGCATGCGAGCTAGTGGACCCCCTTGAAGGTGGCACTTGCAACTGTGCTGGGGAGGGCTTAGGGTGTAGGCTTCCTGTCCAACCTCAACCCGAAACCCTAAATGTACATAAACACAGAACCAACATGCTAATATCCAGCCGCTAAGGACGCGTCCTCATTTTGTAGGGGTCTTTGCTCTCCAAGGCATCCACGAAAAAGAGATGTCGCGTCCAACAGCTAGGCTGTACCTAGAACCCCGAAAATGTAGTCCTGTTTGTCGGACACTAGTTGTTCTGCATATCCTGACCTAACCAAGAATATCAAGCAACGTCGCACGGAACCCTTGTCCGGGCCCCGTGCAAAGAATTGCTTCCCCCAAGGTTCCTCAGATCTCTCTGCTTCATCTGACAGCGAGGGGGCCTTTGCATCGAACGTACCCTAATTCACCAAGGACTGCTGCGTACTTCACAACGTCTCATCCTAAACCCTAAACCCTAAACCCTAAACCCTAAACTCTAAACCCTAAACCCTAAACCCTGAACCCTAAACCCTACAGCTACGCTTCCGAACAAGGGATCTTGGAGGTTCATGGTACTTATCAACCAATTATGGCTGCACTTATAACTGTACTTATAACCATATTAGGGCACTTAGCGGGCCTATCAGTGGGGTTATAAACTTATTAACAAATTATAACTGTACGTGTAGCTGTACTTATAACCATATTAGGGGCACTTGAGGGGCTTAGAAGTGTCATACGTACAGTTAATAGTTGGTTATTGAGTACCATGAACCTCCAAGTAAGCCCCAATCTTAGGGCAGTTACAAGGTCCCTTCGTCTGGGCACTCAACAGGGGACCCCTGATATACCCCCTACAAACCCCACACAATGAAGCTACCCTTTAGGGTTTAGGGTTTAGGGTTTAGGGTTTAGGGTTTAGGGTTTAGGGTTACCCTAAACCCTAAACCCTTGTGGGTGAACTTGGAACTTGCCAAGGCTCGATGGGGGTCACCGGCGAGGCATCCGGAGGAGGCCAGAAGGGGAAGCGCGCCTCACCCCAAAGACCCCGGAACTTAGAACTTAGAACTTAGAGCTTAGGGTTTAGGGTTTAGGGGCACCAACTTAGGGTCTCGAGATATAGCTTTGAGTGTAGGGTGCTTGGAATTCTAGGCCTCTGGCGCTTCAAGGTTGTACAGTTCCGGCTGTAGGGCCTTTTAGGGTTTAGGGTGTAGGGTTTAGGGTTTAGGGTTTGGGGTTTAGGGTTTAGTTGTGCTGCCTGGCCTATGTGACTTCACGGCCTGGGTTTAGGGTTCACGGGTTGAGGCTCGAGGAGGCTCAGTAGACGGTTCGGGGATCGGGGCGCGCACAATACAATCCTTTTCTAAGGGGAAAACACATCAGGATGGCCGAAGAGCAGGATGGCCGAAGAACTTCGACGAAGACTCGGGATACCAACGGGCCGAGACGAAGTTCGACGAAGGCCGGGGGGCCGGGCGAAGGTTCGACGAAGGCCGGGAGGTTCGACGAAGGGGGAGGGGGTTCGACGAAGGCCGATGCAAAAGGCCAAGACAAAGCCCGAAAAAAAACGCGAAGGTTCGACGAAGGCTAAATGAAGGCCGGAGGTTCGACGAAGGCCACAAGGGCCGGGAGGGGGGTTCGACGAAGGCCAAGGGTTTCGACGAAGGCTAGGGGGGTTCGATGGCCTTTGCCGAAGGCTGTGTGCCATCCGCCCCCATACGCCGTCCTGATCGGTTTGCCCCTGATTTTCAGAGTTGCGCCTGTGATTCTGGGACTAACTTTCCTCAATGAGCTGGGTTCCTGGTCTCAGGGATTGGCCTGTGGGGTTGAGGGCTTGCGCCGGCGCGCGCTAACCTTCTTGTCGGAGCTACATCTACATCCGACTTCTCGCAATCAACTCCGAAGCCACTCGACTGATGTGCCGTTCATGGTCGGCTCGTAAAAAGGGGGGTCCATGGAAAGGACATCGACTTATTTGTATTTCATGATTATGTTTTTTTTTTTTTTTTTTTTTTTTTTGGGGGGGGGGTAGTTTCTGCTATACCTAACGGCTCCTCTGTTGCACCATTTTTTGCGGGCACTATATACCAGAGTCCTCTAGAAGCTCGAAAGGAACTACACTAGAGCCTTCAGGTAGTTGTTCGGGAGCTCGTAAGAGGATCATCTTGGCATTGCTTTAGGCACCTAATCTGCATGGACATTGCAGTGCTGGCAGCTGTGTCTCCTGCGGGCTTGCAGCGCCCTAAACCCCAAACCCCGAACCCTAAACCACATCCAACCAACCCTAAACCCTAAACCCTAAACCCTAAACCCTACCTAAACCCTAAACCCTAAACCCTAAACCCTAAACAAGTTTAAGGCTTATAGGGTTCAAAAGGGCCCCTCCCAGCCTTCCACCTGTGGATGTCCAAGGAATTCATGAACGGCTTGTCCGCGTTCCACCTGCTCTCATCAACATGTGCAACAACAAGGAAGGTCGACTGGACTCAGACGCAGAAAGCTGGGGCAGGAAAGCCAATCTTCACTTGTCCACTTGTCCTCGTCCTACGGTCGGCATTTTTTTGCCACTCGCTCAAAGTCTTGGAATGCTGCCCTCTGACATTACTGGGGTAAGCTTGGGGGCCCTATAAAAACTAGATCATTCTCTCGGATTATACAGGGACTAAGGGAAACAACAAGTATAGAAAATTGCCCAGACAACCGGTGTCTGCAGTCAGGGTTTTAGGCAGAGGCCAACCTTTCAGCATGCAGGGTTTTGCCCAAAAAGGGTAGCAAGGTGACAGACTCAGCCCCCTCCCACCCTCCCCCGCCCCCCTCGAACCTAAACCCGAGACCCCCAAAAATCCCCGAGCCCCTAAACCCTAAACCCTAAACCCTGAACCCTAAACCTAAACCCTAAACCCTAGACCGCCAGGTCCCCGGCCTGCCATGCATGGCCTTTGCCAAGTGAAGCCGACCCATGCTGGTCACAGGAAGCTGCACAGCTCGGGCAGCTGGGCGGCAGGTGAGGTCGACTCTCTGCTATTTGCCTAGGATGGCCCTTGACAGCCTCTGAGTAAACATTCCTGAAGATGATCCTCTTAAACCCCCCTAAGGGCCTACCTGTTTGCATGAGAACTCCCTTAAAAAAATGACGAACATTCTTCGATATAAGGGCAACAGAGGGTTTAGTGTTTTTCGTTCTAGTATTAAATATCCCCCCCATATACTCTAATGTAACTATATTAGGAATCTATTCGGGGGAGGGGATTCGTAGGCATGAGCTTTTGTGCTGTCCGGCTGCTAGCTGGAAGCCTAACAAGCAGAAGCCAGGGGGATGAGCGACTCCTCGCTTTGGCTGTAGCACCCTGCGCTCACTATCGCGCACTCATGCGTGCTGAAGCTGCGCCCAGTAGATTCAGCGGAAAAAACAACCAGCCAGCGTTGCAGAGCAGTCGGCCATTGTTTTGGCTACGCGCCCGTGCTCGCTGGTGCCAGCAAGTACCTGGAACATGTTGCGATGGGTGCTATAGAGAGTTTTTGCCGCTGCACAAAGCTGGTATAAACCGGGGTTCATCCGACTTCACAGGTGAATTAGGATACCCCTTTTTCCCCAACATCTAAGAGATTCACCCATAAAAGGGGCCCTAAACCCTAAACCAACACCCCCAAGCCCTGCACCAACTGTCCGGAAACCCATCGGATGGCTACAGGAAAAGCGCTCGGGATCTAAAGGCTTGCCTCCACTACCCAGGGAGTCCCAACCCAGTGTTTAGGGTTTAGGTTTTAGGGAAAAGTACTGGTTCAACGTATTTAAATGGTGTGTACAGGGGCGATAAAAGAGTGTGTACAGGGGGGATACAAGGTTCCCTGATTCCCTACTAAGAACCAGTAGGTTTAAGGTTTAGGGGGTTTCGGGTTTAGGGTTGAGGGAGTGTTTTGTTGCCTTTTGCTGATAAATAATTTGGGAATCAGGTCCCCTCATAGTTCCCTCCAGACTCGAGACCCCCCAAACCCCAACCACCTCAACCCTTTTACCCCAAACCCCACACCCTAAACCCTAAACCCCAAACCCTAAACCTGCTCTTGAGGGATGTAAATGTGGGTCGGCGCTCCGGGGGGGGGGCATTCGGGCTCAATCAAGGCTAGGGGGGCTAAGGGCTTCCATTTCCGGTTTAGGGTTTAGGAGTTTAGGGTTTAGGGTTCAGGGTTTAGGGTTAGGGATTTAATTGGGCCGGCTCAAGGGTTTAAGGTGCCGAGGGATTGAAAAGATTCGTGACGCAAAGCCCGGGCACTCGTTCACTACCTTTTGCTGCGTGATCTTCCCCTCGCTCTCCCGATTGGGCCCCTGGCCAGGGTTTAGGGTTACGGGCTAGGGTTTAGGGCAACCGAAGGAAGCTTTGACTTAACAAAAGGGTCCATGTACCTACATACCGCCCCCCCCCCCAAGCAAGGTGTCACCCGCGGCTGCTTGACGTGTGTTGCAGACAGAGAAGAGCCCTCAACCAGAAAGACCCCACGTTGCACACCCTGAGTCGTAGTTGCTGAGTTCATAAGCCTCAAAGAAATGTACACTTTTTAAACTTGTAGAGACTAGAGTATCCCAAAAGTGTAGAGTGTACTCACTCAGCTACTAAGGAGTCGGTACACCCCCCCCCCCCCCCCCTCCCCCGAGATCGCAAGCCCAACACGCCCAGACTCTCGGCAACATAAACCCTAAACCCTAAACCCTAAACCCTAAAGCCGAGGGAAGTTGGCTCCCAAGCAAGCCTTCAGCCTTAGGGCCGATCCGCACATGTAGACACGAATCTTCAAACCCTAAACCCTAAACCCCAAACCCCAAACCCTAAACCCTAAACCCCAAACCTCAAACCCTAAACCCCAAACCCTACAGTAAACGAGCCAGCGCAATACAAACGCAACAAACGCAGAAAGAGTGCACCCAGTCTCAGGGTTGCTTCCGGGGCCCTTGGCATTCTACCCTAGAAACCCTACTTCGGAGTAGACCTTGGAAAAAAGGTATGTACTTTTCAGGTATAAGAAGCTATAATAGGAACCCAGAACCAAAAAAAGTAAAAGTACTCCAAAACCCAGTAACCCTAAACCCTAAACCCTAAACCCTAAACCCTAAACCCAGGCAAACCAAGGCAAACCCAGGCAAACCCAGGGAGTCCATTCCGAACCCTCTGAGGAAGGCACCTTCGTTCAGGGACCATGCAACGACCCTTAGAAACAAACAGAAGAACTTTCCACTTCCTTCACCCGAAACCCCTAACCCTAAACCCTAAACTCCATACTCGGCTGCGGCACCATAGTCCGGGGAAGCTCGAAGCCAGAGATCATGAAGCGCCGGTTGAACGTCATGCCTAGCTCTGCTAGGGGGTTCAGGGTTTAGGGTTTAGGGCTTAGGGTTTAGGATCTAGGATTTAGGAGTTGGAAAGGCGCCAGCAAACAACCCTGAGCTTGTGATGGCATATTAAAGGGTGTGGTTTGACAGCATTGATCCCCAAGCCCTCAAAGACGAAACTCTAAACCCCCTAAACCCTAAGCCCTAAGCCCTAAGCCCTAAGCCCTAAACCCTAAACCCTAAACCCTAAGCCCTAAACCCTAAACCCTAAACCCTAAACCCTAAACCCTAAACCCTAAACCCTAAACCCTAAACCCAACTCTACACTTTTGTGGCTTTGCCTGGAGGCTCTGATGTGGTTCCCTTTGGGCTAGTTGTGGGGGATTCTGACCCTACAAAGGTACTACATGTAGCCCTAAACCCTAAACCCTAAACCCTAAACCCTAAACCCTAAACCCTAAACCCTAAACCCTAAACCCTAAACCCTAAACCCTAAACCCTAAACCCTAAACCCTAAACCCTAAACCCCAAACCCCTTTCTTGACGACCACGCAGTTTCCCCAACAAACCTGAAGCAATGGCCCGGTGTTACGGTCCGCAAACAGGGGCCTTAAGGGTTACTGTAGTATAATTTGGGATGTTCCCCCTTTTGCCAACAGCCCTTTCCAGGGATTATAGTACCTGCTATTGGAATCCTATTACGGGCTGTTAGTATAAGGGGAAACGTCCCAAAGTATTCTTGTATTACGGACCCATAAGAACTCTGTTAGTACTTCTTCCGACCCCTATTTTGCACAGACTGGCAGGGTTCAGCTTGGGTCTGATCGGGAAACCCCAAACCCTGCACCCCTCAAACAATCGGGGCTGGGCTACACATCAACATGAGAGTCTAACCCTAAACCCCAACTCCCTTTTAAAACAAATAAACCCGAGAAGTTCCTTTGGCTGCCTTTCGACTTTCCTCAACAATTCTCGAGGCAGTCCGAAGTCCGACAGAAACCACGGAGAGGTCGAGGCCGTCGCCCTTCTTCAGAGCAAGATTGTGCACCACGGACCACAGCACACGAGGTTCACCTCGAAGAACACCCCACTTGAGGGTTTAGGGCTTACCCCCAAGGCTCACATGTGATAAACTGTTTTGGGGTAGTATACTCGAATCCCCTTTTGACTGACCCAAAAAGGAACTCTATAGGGTTTGCGGTTTAGGGTGGTCCGAGGAGGGGCCCCCTTACCATACTAACTATGGTTAAGGGACTTATAACCTAATTTAGGATCCTTATCACCAATTTAGGGTCCTTGTAACTCTACTTATAACTAGGGGGGCCCCCCCCAGGAGTGACCTGGGAATAAAAAGGGTAGAGCCCTTTTTGGTTTTAAGGGGGTTATAAAGGAAACCCAACCCTGAAAAAAGGGCCTACTCCGGGTCCTAGGCTCTGAATAGGATACTCCTAGAGGTTGCCATGCAAAACACATCCCGGCCAAAAAGACATCATGGCCCCCCTGAAGCCTTAAGCCCTACACGTTCTAACAACAAACAAACCCTAAACATCCCCAAGCCCTCCAACATTCCTTTTGCTGGCGGAGCCATCTCAAAGTCAGCTCTTCTTCTGCTGCTTCTTGCGCAAGAAAGAAGGTACCTGCGCGAAGATAGGCGTGCTAGGCTTAGGCATTGAGGCTTCGGCTCCTACCTTATAGGAACTCCAAGAACTGGTGATATAGGCTGCGATAAGGTCCCCAAGGGCCCATGAATCACTAGAAGTAAGGGCTTAGGATCCTGCTGTGGGGTGAAGGGCTCTTGAGTAGCGTTTGAAATGTGAGAATTATGCTAGTTCTTAAAGGAACTAGGCTTTCAGGCTTTCAGGCTTTCAGGGACTGCGCGCCCAGAAACCGCACACTTTATATTCGCCTCGGCTTCCTGCCGAGAAGCGTCTGGAGCAAGCAGACCCGGATCGGGCCATGCGGGTCCTGCCTGTCCACCTCAAAAGCCACCCCCAACCCCCACCCCCACCCCACCCCCCCCACACACCGTTAATCCTTAACCCCTTTAACCTCCCTACGACCGTCGGACCTGAACCCTTCCTCCCTTTTTTTGCAGAAACCCTCTTTCCTCCTTTCCTGTCCTGGGGCGGCCCGGCTGCCGAGGCGGCGCGCGCAAGCGTTTACAACTGTAAATAAATAAAAAATACTAATATATATATATATATATATATACACACACATAGTATTTATTCATGTGTTTTTTTGCTTATCAATTTTTATATCTATATTGATTTCTACATGCGTTTATTGTATTGCATACATACGCACATTTATACACACATAGAGTCTCAGCGGTCCGGCCAAACAACAAGTAAGTGGGAGTACGACTGGCTCAGAGCACCTTGAATTGGGTTAATGGCTCAGGGCTTCTGGTTGGACGATCAATTCTTCCGGGCTTCGGGTTGGGTGATCAATCCTTGCTTGCTACAGATTCAGGGGTTTAGGGTTGATCTAGCTTGAGTTCAAAAGAACCCTGACATTGGACTAATATAAGTAGGGACCTTAGTATTGGTGTCCCTACCATCACAATTCTTTGTCAAGAAAGATGCCTACGCGCACCGAAACCAATATAAGCAATGTACTCAGGAAAGCGGATGAGGTTGAAGGTCCAGGTTCCAAAATTGGGCCAACATTCTGCTACCACCAGGAGCTTGTTCCAACTTACTGTATGGTCCCGGACAATTCTCGTTTAGAACAAACGCTTCCTCCTCAACATGTGCCCAGAAGAAATACAAAGACCACCCTAAAGTTCACTGTAGCCAAACTCTCACGGGTTCCCCTACTACGCCCCTCTACACTACTGCCCTAAGTTCCCCCTTGAATAACCTTAACTAGGCTTAACTATCCCTAAATAGCCTGAATTATGGGGGAGGCTAGGGGGTTCGTATAGAGGGGTAGCAGGGGATCCCATGAAACTCCATGGTGGGCAGGGCATTGGTTCGATGGTGTACGACATATACGGATCCGGATATTTGGACTATGCAGTGCGGCACCCTAAACCCTAAACCCTAAACCCTTGAATACACGCCGTGGCATGACGACTGCACTTTAGGGACTCGGATCCGCATAAGGGACAGGGGCTGTGTAGGGATTGCTTTAAGGCTACTGAGGTTTAGGGTTTAGAGTTTAGGGTTAATGAAGGTGAAACAGGCGAGTAGGATCTACTCTTCGTAGGCCTGAGCTCACACCCGCCTTCGCCCTAACCTACTCAACCCTGACAAACAAACACGTGATTTCCCCCCCCCCCCCCCCCCCCCAAGCCTAACATTCGTAAGTCCTAAACCTTGCCTAAAGGCTCTAATGTAGTTCCTTTTCGGGTATAGTAATTCTAGTGTGTAATTCTAGTATTCTACCCAAGAAGACGTACGACATGGGAGCCTGTAGGTAGGGCCCCAACCCCTAACCCCCTAAACCTTTTCTAAGGCCCTTGGGAGTTGATACCCCAGAACTAAAGAAGGGTAGGTTTAGGGTTTAGGGTTCAGGGTTTAGAGGGGCCCCACACCCCAAACCCCACCCCCCCAGACCCCCTGCCTGGTAATTCTCGACCTTTGGCGGCGCCTGGGCAATCCGCGCGCCAGGCGGCGGCATCAGGGCCGTGATCCCCGTCTCCTGGTCTGGGGCTTCGGTGTATGGGGTTTAGGGTTTCGGGTATAGGGCTTAGGGTTTAGGGCTTGACCCAGGAGTACCCTATATAGGAAGAAGACCGGTGCCTTTTTTTGCTTTAAGGGGATTGTCAGGGAAACCCAACCCTGAAAAAGGGAAGAAAGGGCCTAGTCCGGGTCCTAGCAGATGAGTGTGAAGGGGTTAAGGTTTAGGGTATGGGTTTGGAAAGGTTTTCAAGCATTTTTCCCCACCTTCGGTGTGGGGTTGTTAGATTTTAAACTCAACTCTTCTCCTCGCCCGGTCTAATCCTAGAGACTCCTTGGAGTGCCCAACCCAGAGACTCCCTGGAGTGCCCAACCACAGAGACTCTGGAGTGCCCAACGCCAAACCCAGAGACTGGAGTGCCCAACCCCACATTCTGCCTGGAGTGCCCAACCCCAACCCCGGAGTCTCCCTGGAGTGCCCAACCCCAGACCAGAGTCTCCCTGCATCTCCCTGCAGTGCCCAACCCAGAGACTCCTGACAGTGCCCAACCCCGGAGTCTCAGTGGAGCGCCCAACCCCAAAGTCTTACTGGAGTGCCCACACAGAGTCTCCCTGGAGTGTCCAACCCCAGAGACTGCCTGGAATCCCTAAGGTGGGGATGTTCGAAGTAAAATAATTTTGGGGGGGAGGGGCATTTCAAGCTACGGACAAACCTGAGGACCGCAGACCGCAGGGATGGAGCTGAAATACACCTCAAGAAATGCCCAAAGCCACGCAAAACCCTACACCCTAAAACCTAAACCCTAAACTCTGAACCCTAAAGCCAGAAGCCGAGTTTTGTTCATGCGGCTCCCTGCTCCTGCTTCCTCACAGACAAGGAGTGGACCCCCCTTTTGCTTTAGACCCAAGTTTCCTATTTGGGGTTTAGGCCTTTGGATTTAGGGTGACCCAACAGTCACCTAGGAATTTGAAAAAGGTGCCCTTTTTGGTTCAAAGGGGCGTATAAAGGAACCTCAAACCCCCCAAAAGGCAAGAGGGAATAAGGGCCCACTCTGGGGTTCCTCTAGTACAACTAGGCCCCACAGTAGCCTAGGAATGAAAAAGGGTGCCATTTTTGGTTGACAGGGGCTGTTTGAGGAACCTAAACCCTAAAAAGAAACAACATGTTCTTGCACTTCAGCTCCCTGATTTTTTGAGGTGCAAGAGCCACAGCCCTAGCAGACAAATGCTCCTAATTTGTTTGTAGTGCTTTACCCACCCTGAGAGCTCAAAGGCTAGGGTAAAGGATTACGGGGGCCCTTGGGGATTTGGACTCTCTGAATAAGGTCCCTTTCCCTGCTTAAGAGAGCCAGAAGAGGGTTAAGAAGGGCTCCCTTTTAAGGGTTCCCCTTATCCTACCTAGGAACGGCATACCCTCGCTGCAGGGGGTGCCAAGCTACACAAAAACGGAAAGATTGCCGTCATAGCTGGGCCCTTCGTGATTTGCGCAGTCGGTCTGTATAGAGTCAGGCCTCCCTTGAGAAGACTCAAAACCCCTCTAGGTGAATCTCAGATCAGCCTGAAAAAGGCCAGTCTCAACAAAAGCTGTAAGAACCTAAGAGGTTTGACGCAGTGACCTTCCTAACCGGAATCGCACCTTTGATTTCTCAACACCTGGGGCCAGATGTAGGATCCAGCACCACATGCCCTAAACCGTAAACCTTGAACCCTAAACCCTGAACCCTAAACCCTGAACCCTGAACCCTGAACCCTAAACCCTAAACCCTAAACCCTAAACCCTAAACCCCAAACCCCAAACCCCAAACCCTTCCTGTGGACGCTTTGGCAGCGTGACGCTGCGGAAATCTCTGGCCTGGACCCGGAGAGGAAAGCTGATTGGAACGACATGCCCAGGGAGCCGGGTTTAGGGTTGAGGGTTTAGGGCATCATTAAGGAATACTGCCCCATTGTTGGGTACTATTAAAAATGATCATGTTTGCTCCTTATTGGGTTTAAGTGTTCCATAAAATGCAAAGAATACCTTAACATTAGAGGTATTAGGGGGTTCCTACAATAAGGATTATCGTATTTTGATGGGTTTGTTGGACGTTAACCCCATGTGGGTGAAAACACATGAAATGCACGGCCATGATGGGCTGTCTCTTAAATGGCTTGGGGGTTTAAGTTATCTCTGAAACCCTAAACCCTAAACCCTAAACCCTAAACCCTAAACCAGCGCTTGCTTGGGGGCTGCAGTGAGGGTGCATTAGGCTTCGGGTGCGGTTGACAAGTATACGCATTTGGAGTATTCTGTGGCTCCTAAACCCTAAACCCTACACCCTGAACCCTAAACCCTAAAACCTTCGGAAGCCTGCAAGTGCCCCCCACAGCTGCCAGATGCGGTTTAGGGTTTAGGGTTTAGGGTTTAGGGTTTAGGGTTTAGGGTTTAGGGTTTAGGTTTTCAAGAATGAGCTGGGGCCTGTCGAGCCTAGAGGAGCTTGATGATGCCTTGTTTGGCGAATGGGCCCTTGCAGCCCCACTCACTTACATCCCCCCTGGTCCTTATGCTTCTTTGGCGGCCTTGCTGTCTGGCGCCGAACAGGTTTAGGGTTTGCCGTTGGGGCCTGAACTAGATTAAAACAAGCAAGGAAAAGGAAGATCCCTCTAAATCATCTTCCTCAAGCCCGTTTAACACCGAGGACCCCCACCCTACAACACTTGATAAACAAAACGATCTCAACCCTTCCAATATGTAGTACCTTGTGTAGGTTGGTATGTCAGAACCCCCTATACCTACGTACTACATGTAGTACCTTTTCTAAGTTGGTATGTCAGAATCCCCGATAACTACGTCGCCAAAAATCAGAGCTGTCAGGTTGTTCACTCCTAGGTAGGATAAGGGGGACCCTTAAAAGGGAACCCTTCTTAACCCTCTCAGAGGGTCTATATCCCCAAGGGTCCCCCTAATCCTATCCCCGATTCACAACAAGCAACTCCCTAAAGGCTCCTACGTAGTTCATCCTTGGCTTAGTTGTATGGGGCCGTGGAGCTAGGAGTCTTTCAACCCTAAATCCTACATCCTCGGTTTAGGGCTTGGGGTTTAGGGTTTAGGGCTTAGGGTTTCTAAACCCTAAACCCTAAACCCTAAACTGGCCCTAAACCCTAAACCCTAAACCCTAAACCCTAAACCCTAAACCCTAAACCCTAAACCTAAACCCAAAACCCTAAAACCCTAAACCCTAAAACCCTAATTAAACCTGAACCTGCAGAGCCCTGCTACGCGTGGAGCCTCCTGCTGAGGCTCGGGGGCTCCGTCGGCAGTCGGCTCCACCATCGCGGAAACCTTTGCTTCCACGCTGTCCTCCGCAGCGAATATTGAGAGTTTAGGGTTTAGGGTTTAGGGTTCAGGTTTTAGGGTTTGGGGTTTAGGGCTTAGAAGGCTTGAGGGCCTCTAGTTGCACAAAGGCCGCACCTGACACGCTTTCTGCAGGTCTGCAGGCACCTGGGTAGTTTTGAGTCTGTGAAGCGATAGAGAGACCCAAATCGCCATGTCTCCGAAGCCGGGTTCCAAAGCTCAGAGGAGCACAGCGAATCGCTCCAAGCCCCAGCTAGGACCCAGGAGTCCCTAAACCCTAAACCCTAAACCCTAAACCCTAAACCCTAAACCCTAAACCCTAAACCCTGAATCTGTCGGATTCTGTGAGCAGCTGAGTGTGGGGCCCGCTTCGGCCCGAGACATGGGAAATTTCAAGACTGCGCAGAGCGCAATCTTACGCCCGGAATCAAAGCCCATGTCAAGAAGACTGCGTCGTCCCGACAGCACCCCTATACAGCACCACAAAGAAGCCCCCTCAGGTCCTAAAATCCTGCAACTGCAGCTCAGGGATTGAGAATATTCTTAGCCAAGTATTCCTAAACCCTAAACCCTAAACCCTAAACCCTAAACTCTAAACCCTAAACCCTAAACCCTAAACCCTAAACCCTAAACCCTACTGCATTTCTTCCGACCTACTCTAAAAAAGTGGACCCTCCTGCTCCGCGCTCTCGGTCGGCTCCGGAGGCAGCGCCGCCTCCTCTGCTTCGCTCGCCCGCAGGGCTTCCTGAGGAGCTTCGTTCCCCTCCCTTAGGGTTTTTGGGACTTTTAGGGTTTGTAGTGAGCTGATAGGGCTGTTAGGGTCTTTCGGGAGTTTAGGGTTTTTGGGGCTTCCTGAAAAGCTTTGTTGCTTAGGGCTTATGGGGGGTCAACAGGTTTAGAGGGTTTCTAGAGTTTTGAGGGTGTTGGGCTTTTTGTGTTAGGGTTTTTGGGTGGTTTTGAGGGTGTTCAGGGTTTTTATGGAGTTCAAGGGTTTATAGGGTTTTTAGGGTTACGGACTTTTGGGGTTTAGGGCTTGTAGAGCTTAGGGTGTTTTAAGGTTTAGGGTTTAGGTTTAGGGTCTTGGGTTTAGGGTATGAAACACACCCATTATAGTTAAATCAAGGTGCATGGGGATATTTAATATCAGGGGCAAATATTAGGGGGAGGGGGGGGTACTCATGGAAGTGGCCATCATTATGTATATGTATGTATACTGACAGTCACCAGCCGTGGGATATGAAGATAGTACATCTAAATTAGCGCGCGAATAAAAACTATTATATATAAACATATACGTACACACATACGTATGGATATCTGAGACGTATGTTCGCATTTGTGTTGATGTATAACAAAGTTTCGTACTGCAGAACTTAAACCTTGTTGCCAGTACCATGGTTTATGTGAGTGTATATGTACATATATATATATATATAGATTCATTCGTTTATGGTAACATGAGCTTACATTTGCTACATGCAACACTCATATGCCGGGCCCACCTGAATTTGCATGAAGATGCCAGGACTAGCAAGGAGAACTGCGTGTTTTTTGTTCTGCAATAAGGGAAGCGGGGAAGTCGAAAGAGGAACCCTTGCAAAAAGGCCCGCCAAACGAGAGCCCATTTGAGAGCACCATCAACGCACAGCCCACATTCCGCCCCATGTTCATTGGAAGTTCTTTGTTTGGGCATGACAGCAGTGACAAGGGTTAGGTGTGATTTCAATACTATTTATTTACCTTTCACGAATGATTTAAACTGTGGGTTCCCACCCTTAGGGCATATTCGGCACCTCCTCCGCCTTCTCCTCAGCTTCCTTCTGCCGCTTTTCTCGCTCTTCGTCCTCTTTTTGCAAAAATTCGGTGGCCCGTAACTCTGTCGGTGAACCCTGCCTCGCAGCAACCCTGCACCATAATATAAGGCTACTCATGCCAACATTTCTGGTAAATAACAGCCACCCCCTTGTACAGGTTATACAAGTGGGTCAAGGAGGAACCGGAGACCGCACCAAACGTACATGCCACTTACGCGCACAGCCGGAATTTCCCAGACTCTGAACAGGGCTGGGGTTCAACATGTTTCAGGAAGCTCAGCCCCGCAACCCGAAACCCTAAACCCCGCAGCCCCCACAGCATTACAGAGCCCTAAAATACAGGGGCCTGAAGAATTAGAATAGGGCTTTGGGTGTTATTAAAGTCTAATTGCAAAGGGACCATAAGGGAATACTATTAGTAATTCTTCCGACCCCTATATTAGTCTCCTAAACACATCAGCCCTTAAAACCCTTGCCCCTAGGCTGTGGGGAAACTTAAACCCTCCTGATGGACCATCTTGTCAAAGACGCCTGGCCGCAGATTGACAGTCTGTACATTGTCTAGACCCAAGAGAAGCTACCAATAACAAGGGTACTCTTTTGCTTTTAGGGGCTTGAAAGGTTCTGGGTCCTTCTGGCGCAGTCCCTTGCTTGCCCTGCCTTTCACTAGGATTGGCTCAAGGGTACCTTACAAGAACACTCATTCTAGTTGTGTTAAGAATTATACATACATGCAAACACAGCATGTATAAACATTAAAAAGAACATACACGCACAGACATGTTTCTGGATGGTTCCTGAAATCCTACACCAGCAAATGTTTGTTAATCATCGAGACCAACAGGAACTAACAACTCAATCACAAAAACCGGGTTTAGGGTTTAGGGCTTCAGGGGCTCAGTGTCTTGCGGTGCATTGGGGATCAAGTAACAACATCTGCCACTCGACTGGTGCCCAACTTGCGATGCCGGGCTTACTGACGACCCTCAACCCTCAACCCTACACTCTAAGCTCAGGGCGACTAGCCCTAAACCCTCTAAAACCCATAACCACAAAGCCCAACAACCCCAAACCCTAAACCCAAGACCCAAAACCACAAAGCTGGATTTTTTTTAAGGGTGTAGACATGGTTTGCTCGAACCCAGCAGTGCCCCAAACAACTCCCAGCTGGAAACCCTACATCCCGAAACCCTAAACTAATCTTATAAACCCTACCAAACCTGAAACCCTAAACCCTAAACCCTAAACCCTAAACCCTAAACCCTAAAACCTGAACCCTAAACTCTAAACCCTACACCCTGAACATTCACCCTGACGGGTTCTTAGGGTTTAGGGCTGACTAAACGAACCCTGTAAACAGTGTAAACCCCAGAGAGCCCAATACTCCTTAAGGAATATACCTTAAATTATAAAGGGATCCTTAATATGATTTAAGGAATATCTAGACCCGGGAGTAGCCTAGAAATAAAAAGGGTACCCTGTTTGGTTTTAAGGGGATTATAAGGGAACCCCAACCCTAAAGAAAGGAAAAAAGGGCCTACTCCCGGTCCTAGGTATTCCTTGATTAAGGGGTATTGGGCTCTTTGGGACCCTCAACGTGAACCGACCAACTGGGGGAGGGAGGCGACAGGCGCACCTTGGTAGGCCTTTCGCTGCCCTTGCTGCCACTCTTTGCGGCGTGCCTCTCAGGGTCAAGTGAAAGTGCCAGGCGTCAGACTCAAGGTCGAAGGTTTAGGGTTTAGGGTTTAGGGTTTAGGGTTTAGGGTTTAGGGTTTAGGGTTTAGGGTTTAGGGTTTAGGGTTAACAGTAAAGCAAGGGTGCAAGGTTCATGAGGGAACCTAAGCTCTACAGAAGCGAGTACAGCGAGCAAGGTCGAGAACAATGCGCGCACATCCATCACTCCTGCCAAAAGCATACCCAGAGAGCCCAATACACCTCAATTAAGGAATATTCCTTAAATCATATTAAGGATCCCTTTAGAATTTAAGGTATATTCCTTAATTAAGGAGTATTGGGCTCTGCTTCAAACGTGCATCCGGAATCATTTAGACTTAGCACCTCAACCGCCCCCTAATTCTCTAGCGTGACGGCCTGCACTTTGGCAAGCTCCTGCCGCACCGCCGGCTTTTCGCTGTCTGCAGCCCTTGGCTACACTTATATGTAGGGTCTGTAGGGCCTGGGGGCTAAGGTTTCGGGTTTGGGCCAGCACAAAGCAGGTCACTGGGCAAGGGTAGCTTTCGAACCCGGACATCCCTCACCCCTCCGGTATGTCGAAGAGTGTATCTGTATAAGGCTGAAGCTGGCTGGATTTCAAAGCGCCTGTGCAAATCAAATATGTACTTGGAGGTTCATGGTACTTATGTACCACTTATTATAGCTGTACTTATAACTGTACCTATAACCATATTAGGGCACTTAAGGGGCTTATAAGCGGGTTATAAGGTACAGTTATATTGGTTAATAAGTACCATGACCTTCATTTTCTTGTGTGTGTGTTTTGGTATAATTGCACGTGAATTCCTCACGCATATCTAGACGCTTCCTCCAGAAGCTTCCTCCAATTTCGGACTGATCCTCGAATGTCAGCCCAGGGACATTGCGAGTGCTTCCCGCAGATCCTTTCTCAACGCAAGCAAGGGCAAACCCTGCGGGTTATGGGTTTGTTGTTGTTGTTTTTTTAAGGCTTCGGTTTCGTTGCATAAGGTTCATAAGGCTGAAGGAAGCTCAAGATGTGCTTAGGAAGCTTAGTCTGCGCTTTTCGTGGCATGATGAATGCTCCTTTGGACCCTATAACTGCCCAGAATTTCGATACCTTACAAGTACAAGCACTAATAAGGATAGCGTGGGGGTCTGAAACATGACTTTGGATGAGGGTCTGAATCCTGCTTGTGTTCTCCAGTAGTCTTTAGGTCTAGGGTTAGGCTTTAGGGTTTTCGTGACTCGATTTGGGTTCATTGGGCGAGCAAAGCTCAAAACCCCGGTTGTCGCGCAGGCACCTCTGTGTGATGCAACGCACCCCCTATAGACCCTAATGCCGTAAACCTAGAACTATACTCCCCTTAGAACCTTAATAAAATACAATTTGTTGCATATCCTCTTGGGTTTTTTATGAGCAAAAAATATAATTCCCAAGGGGGATAGAGAAAACTCCTAAGCCCTCGAAGCCTGTAAGCTCCAGCCCTGAACCCTCTAAGCCCCACCAACCCCGTGTAAGCTCTGAGGGTACTACAGGCCCTGAACCGTAGAAGCCCTACCAGAAGCCGTACCAAGGTTTAGGGTTAGGGTTTAGGGTCTAGGATCTAGGGTTAGGGTTTAGGGTTTAGGGTTTAGGGCCCAGGCCTTCGACCCGAAACCCTAAACCCCTGCAACCCTGCACCCTCACCCGTCCTCCACCGCGCCGTCGAAGTTTTCGAGGCCCAAGCGTGCAGCCCCCCTACGGAAGAAGGCCTGTGAGTCGAGGGGTCGAGGGGTCTTTGGCTGGACCCAAGAGTATCCTAGGAACAAAAAGGGTGGCCTTTTGCTTGGTTCATTGGGGCTTGCATGTAAGTGAACCTAAACCTAAGCGCATAAGGACCTACTCTGGTCCATAGTTGATGACCCTTAAACCCTCCAACATCCTCCAACGAATATTCATACACAATCCTCTTCAAACACAATCCTCTTAAACCAATCAGGCATGTTAGACAGTTCTCCGAAGGGCATACTTAATGGAAATGTTTGAGTTAAAAACCGACAGGCTCTCATGCAGTATACTTGAATCTCCTATACTAGAATCTCCTATAACTAACCCCAAAACGAGCTAATTTCGAGCCTTCAGGCAAGGCTGTTCGAAGGTTGTACTGAAAAAAACGCTGAAGGGTTGTAAAGCACAGGGTGTTTAGGCTCAGTGAGTTTTTAGCCATTTTCGGGCTTACGATTTGAGGGTCTGTTTCGGGTCACATGAGATTACTAAACTACTAAATTTCCTGCATTTGTTGCGTTCAATCGCTTGTTTAATTCACGCATTACATTTCATTGCATTTGTAATTAAAACGCTCATTCACTTCACCTTTAATAATAATATTATAAGAGGGCCCGTGCATGAAGATAATAATATGAATAAAGAGTGAAATTAATGCAGGAATAGAATGAACTTTACTGCCTCTCGGACCTCATTGGTCCACAGCAGCCACTTTGCTGAAAACTTGGCTTCGGCGTGTTTACAAACCACCCCCTGCCAGACCCTGCCAACTGTCAACCCTAAACCCCGAAGCCCGAACCCCCAACCTCTATGACCGGAAATATTCATTATTCATTCGGTAGGCCCCCTTCAGCCTCGACTGAGGACAAGGGTCGTAGGTACCACAAGTCACGACTTTGGAATTCCCAGGAAGAACATAAGCCAAACCAAACCAAACCCCCACCCCTCCCCGCCCTCCTCCACATTTCGCCCCCGCCACTTAAACCCGAAAACCTGACCCCTGAACCCTAAACCCTAAGCCCTAAACCCTAAACCTGAACCAATAAAAACCCTAAGCCTTAAAGCCTAAACCCTAAACCCCTCCCTTCGCACCTTGGAGTCAGGTCCCTTATTCAGGACCGCACTGCACGCTGACTCTGCGTCTGCCCAGTTTTCCCTGCCCGCGGGCGTGGAGGCTCGCGACAGTGAACACAGAGACGGTTTAGGGTTTAGGGTTTAGGGTTTAGGGTTTAGGGTTTAGGGTTTAGGGTTTAGGGTTTAGGGTGCGCACCAAGGCAGAACAAAGGGGGAGGGCACAAGCCTCCATGGGAATACCCCCGAAGCCCATGTAACCGCGACCCACGGCAACATGCAGCTGTGTCATTATCAGTGAGCCATAAGCACAGAAACAGCGGTTATCACCCTAAACCCTAAACCCTAAACCCTAAACCCTAAACCCTGAACCCTAAACCCTAAACCCTAAGCCTCTCTCTAACCCCTAGCGCACGCCTCCGGAGGTGAGCCAAAGCTGCATTCCGCCGGAGCGCTGCAAGCAGCGCCGCAGCGCTTGAAGGAGCTGCAAGAGTTTACAGGGTTTGGGTTTATAGGGTATAGGGTATAGGGTATAGGGCATAGGGTATAGGGTTTAGGGTTTAGGGTTTGGGGTTTGGGGTTTGGGGTTTAGGCGCAGGGGCTTGGCATTCAGGGTTTATTTTGCTGATATGGGGTAGTCAGAGCTGAGGAAAGGCTTCCTAAACCCTAAGCGTCCAGAGTGTCCAACTAGCCCATAACATTCTGAACCAGAAAATCCTAAACCCTAAACCCTAAACCACCCCCCCCCCCAATTGGGGAATCCGAAGGGATCTTGTGCTCTAAAGCCACAAAGATGGAGGTGTTTGGACCCCGCTGGGGTTCAGAAGTTGCAATTGGGGCCTAACACTCAGGTTCAATTGGAGTTCAGGCATTTCTTGTGGGGAAAGCTTACCATACCCCTCCCTTCTTCGTAGGCCATCTGGGAATCCTATACCGATTTCTTTTTCACCAGACAAGAGACTACACTAGCCAAGGTTCTGAACGCATCGGTGGAAGGTTATTCTTGCTAAACCCGTAGATGCAATAATGATATGGATGTACAGTTGAGTGCTTTGGAACAGATATCTATATATATATATATATACACATGTAGATATACATTCTATATATATATATATTCTATATACATCCTATATATATATATGTATGCTATATGTATATATATATAAATAGGCTTAAGAAGGAGGAGGCCACCAACTTAGAAAGTCCTCATCCTGTCCATCCCACCAGCAAGCAACGACTATCACACACAGTCTTTAGGCCAGATGCATGGGTGGCAAAAAACGACTGCAGGGTTTAGGGTTTAGGGTTTAGGGTTTAGGGAGATTAGATGTGGGGATGACAGAAAGTTGAGAGAACCTTGCGATTCAGGGCACGTCTTTGCTTTCGCGCCTTCTTTGAGCTCCAGTAGCGCCGCAATGCCCTCCTCCAAGGAGAATGCGCATGGTACTTTTGCGTTGAGCGGGGGCCTGCTTCACTGTGCAGTACGTACGCTTTCAGGGCTCTGATTGGGGTATGAGCATGTCACATAGCCAGGCAAGCACTGGCAAGAAGCAGTTGCGTCTGTTAGCATAAGAAAAAACACCCCAAGGAATAAACTGAGTTGCTCAAGGACTTGCGACCAAACCTCCTGTACCCCAAGGCTCATACGTAGTACCTTTTTAGGGTAGCAATCTACAATCCCCTAAAACTAACACCAAAAGGAACTGCATTGGAGCCTTTGGGTGTACCCTCGATCTCGAAAGCAGACTCCTCGTATCGCCGCGTAGCACGCCCGATGCCGGCGGCATCACCAGTCCTGAGCCCGGGCAAAAACAAACAAGCCATTGCCGAAGAAAGCAAAACTGCTGTTTGCTTGAGAAAACATGAAAGGCAACAATCCCTGTATTGCCCTTAGATGGAAGAATCTCTACTATCAGTACCATTTGATTTTACTGTGCTTTATTTATGTGTGTTTTCATGTATTCTGAATCTGGGTTGTGTGTGTGTGTACGTGCTTTTGCTTTTTGTTTGATAATTATATATATATATATATATATATATATATATATATTTTTTTTTTTTTTTTTTTTTTGGGGGGGGGGGGGGGGGGGGGGGCTCTTAAGCAAATAATAGAAATCCCATGGCATGTGTTTTTTTTTGTTTTGTTCTCTTTTTTTTTTTTGGGGGGGGGGGGGGGGGGGCGGGGGTGGGCTCTTAAGCAAATAGTAGAAATCCCATAACACTCCAAAAGGAGCAGAGGGCTTCTTCTGGGCATCCAAGTCGGGGTTCTTTGCAGGGCAATGACGTCTGCTTTGGCTCCGCATAGGGTTTAGGGTTTAGGGTTTAGGGTTTAGGGTTTAGGGTTTGGGGTTTAAGGTTTATGAGATTAGGGTCCGCCGACCCTGGCGGCGTGTTGGATGGGTTTGCGGAGGTGAAACCTCCCATATAACTGTGATGGAATCCCCAGCCTTTGCCCAAGAACTAGACTAGTTAAATGGTGTAAAAGCAAATGAAGCAGTTGCTCAAATTTTAATCTATCGATTGTTTTGCTGCCTATACTCGAAAGAACTAATAAACATTGTTGAATTTGAACTAGCTAACGAACTCGCTCAACCCATACTCGAACAACATCAAGTCACTTGATTCAAATACTTGAAGCCAGTGATTCTTGCTAAGTTGGCTACTGTAGCTTAAGTATTCTCGTTGAATCAGGAAAAGTTAGACTCGCAGAGCAGTTTCGTACTTCAATGAACATGGATGTTTCAAAACAACTCTGGACCCCATAGCTTCTGGGATGGCGTTTAGGGTTCAGGGTTAAGGCTTTGAGGCTTAATCCCCTCCCCTAATATTCACCCCCTCCCCCCCCCCAACCCCCTAACATTAAATACTCCCATTAGGGCAATATTCGCGTATGTGAGGGGGG
This sequence comes from Symbiodinium natans, assembly GCA_905221605.1. Classification (NCBI taxonomy): domain Eukaryota; class Dinophyceae; order Suessiales; family Symbiodiniaceae; genus Symbiodinium; species Symbiodinium natans. Next base: position 225,433 of record CAJNDS010002533.1, read on the forward strand.
GGGGGAGTTAATATTAGGGGGAGGGGGTAATTCAAGATGTTCCCTCCTCCCCTCCAAAGGCGGCCGCGCGTCGCAAGATGGGCGTTGCCCTGGAGCTATGTCTCCAAGTGTGGGTTTAGGGTTTAGGGTTTAGGGTTTAGGGTTTAGGGTTTAGGGTGTAGCCGGCGGGTTAGTGGGTTGAGGTTCGAGGGTTTGGGATTTGAAGGGATTAAGTTCAAAGGCGCTTGACCAGGTTAAGGTTTAGGGTTTAGGGTGGAGGGTTCAGGGTTTAGGGTTTGGGGTTTAGGGATATTCCTTAAAATTTAAGGAGGCTTAATCTAGGATGCTTTACAATCTTCGCATCCTGTTGGGGAAACCAGTCGGCCGATACAGTGTGTAGTACCTTTGATGGAAAGACCCCGACCCCGAAGAGAACTACATAAGAGTCATCAGGTGAACCCTACATGAATCAACCCGGGGGTTAGGACCCTAGCCCAGGTGACTGAAAAGGCGAGGGTGCACCTTACACCCAAAGGACCCTCTTTAGGGTTTTAGGGTTCAGGGTTTTAGGGTTTTAGGGCTTTAGGGTTTTAGGGTTTAGGGTTTAGGGTTTAGGGTTTAGGGTTTAGGGTTTAGGGTTTTTGCAACACTGGAGGCTCAAGCCCAGATCTCCCTAAGCTGACAGTCTCAACTCCCCCTCGCCAGCGCTAAGCCCTACAACCCCAAACAGCCCTAAACCCTAAACCCTAAACCCTAAACCCTAAACCTTAAACCCTAAACCCTAAAACAAACCTCAAAACGAGCCTGGCTCTTCCGGAGCTCTGCGAAGGCCAGGCAGCCCTTCGCGTCCTTCTCTCTGCAGGCTGCAATCGGGCTTAGGGATTTGGGGGTTTCCGAAAAACGGGGGGTACCCTGTTCGGGTCCCTTTAAGGGGATTCTATTCTATTTGGGATATGAAAAGGGCACCCCCCCCCCCCCCCCCCCCCCCCTCATTTCGGCACCCCCCCCAATTGGAGGATTGAAGGGTTGGGGTTTGGAATATCTGGCTGTTGCACGAATGATGTGTGCAGGCCCATCCTCAACCCCAAACGCTGCATCCTGTGAACTTAGAACCAGAATGGTCTTCGGGGTTTAGGGCTCAGGGTTTACCCCTACCCTAAACCTTGAACCCCAAACTCTGAACTGTACAACCTGAACTCTGTGTCCTCAAACTCCCCCGGCAGCGGAGGGTTGTCGACCTGCAGCAGCACGGGCAAGAAAGACATCCCAAACCCAAAAAAGCAAATCCGGTTTAGGGCTCGGGGACACGAAAAGCCATGTGCGATTTAGGGTTTACCTAAAGTCTCCTTGTGGTACCTTTTTTAGGGTGGTATACTAGAATCCCCTATACAATAGCCCCAAAAGGAACTACATTAGAGCCTTCAGGTGGATCACAGGCTGTGCATGGAGAAGGGCAAGTTTTCCAAACCCCACGCCAGCATAAATTCCTTGGGACCAAACGAACCCAAAAGGGTCTATGGTTCGCATACCCTGCTAGGAAGTATCGTCGTATGGGGTATACACCCTGAACCCTAAACCCTAAACCCTAAACCCCAATTCTAGGGTCCCCACGCTTGAAGGTCTTTCATCGACTAGTACAAGTACCTGCAACAGTCATGCCTTGCCACGCTGGAGATAGGGTTTAGGGTTTAGGGTTTAGGGTCTAGGGTTTAGGGTTTAGGATTTAGGGTTTAGGAGACCCGTAATTGTAGTTTCTCTCTTGCTGCTTTTGGGGGGGAGAGGGGTGAGGGGAAGGGTACCTAGTGTTCTGCGAACAATTTGCTAACCATGACACTTGGTACCCGCCAACCAAGGAAGCATGTACAATGGCAGAGTTGGGGGTTGGGGTTCCGGGCGCCAAAACCCTCAACCCTGAACGCTATACCCTAAACCCTGAACCGCCTCGTGCACGCACATCTCGATCCAGACTGCAGCACTCCTGGTAGCCGTTGCACCCGGGAGCAAACCCCAAGGGGGCCATTCACCTACATGGTATCTACTTGGGCCTTTTTTTAGGGTTTTGGGCTTTGGGTTTACAGGGTTACACACTTCACAGACACGTGGACCTTTTGGGAAAGCAGTCAAGATGCTGGTTGAGGGTCGACCCCTAAACCCTAAGCCCTCAACCAGGCAGACACTTGGAGGTTCATGGGTACTTATAGCCCCAATTATATGTCTACTTACCGACTACGAGGGCTTAAGAAGTACAATTATCATTGGGGTTAGAAGCACCCTGAACCTCCAAGTACGTACCCCAAACCCTAAACCCTAAACCCTAAACCCTAAACCCTAAACCCTAAACCCTAAACCCTAAACCCTAAACCCTAAACCCTAAACCCTAAACCCTAAACCCTAACTGCGGGCCTCAGCGTCGGGCCCCCGGACGGGAGCAACTGCCCGATACCCCACTCGGCTGCCACGCGGAGGAGTCCCTGGCTTCCGGCCTCTTTTGAGGATTTTAAGGATGTTTGGGGGTTTAGGGTTTAGGGTTTAGGGTTTAGGGTTTAGGGTTTAGGGTTTAGGGTTTAGGGTTTAGGGTTTCGGGTTTAGGTTTTAGGGTTTGGGGTTTGGAGTTTGGGGGTTCGGGCTGGCTTCCGGCCTCTTCTGAGAAGTCCAGGGATGGCTAGGGGTTCGTGTTTATGGTTTCGTGCTTTTTGGGGTAGATTTAGGGTTGATTAGGTTTAGGGGGGTTTAGGGCATAGGGTTCCACGAGGAGGTCTTGAGTTTACGTCTTAAAGGTGTGTGACAGGCTTGTTGTTGTTTTTTTTCTAGAGAGAGAGAGAGAGAGAGAGAGAGAGAGAGAGAGAGAGAGAGAGAAAGAGAGAGAGAGTTTGGGCTTGAGGGGTGGGGGGGGGGGGTTGAGGGATGTAGAGTGTGTAGAGGGTTTTACCCTAAAGTCCATGATTTCTGCCCTAAGGATCTGTATACCTTGGCCCTAGAACTACCAATGTAGGAACCCCTTGAAGGCCCAAGTGTATACTACAAAGGTACACCCTAAACCCCAAAACTAACAAGTTGCATGGGTCCTCAGACCAAGGAGTAGCCTACTCCGGGTACTCGATCCTGAGGGCTTTAGGGCTCTTGATGCTTCACAAATTTGGGGACAAGGCAATTGCAGGTTGCGACCTTAAGACTTTTCAGTGCTTCCGCATGTTTGTTAGTGTTTAGGGTTTAGGATTTAGGGTTTAGGGTTCAGGGTTTAGGGTTTAGGGCTAGAGGCACAGGACTTGAAGGATGTCCGTGCAAGGTGTTTTGCACTTGCTTTGAACTCGGTCACTCCTGCCGAACCCTAAACCCTAAACCCTAAACCCTAAACCCTGAACCCTGAACCCTAAACCCTAAACCCTAAACCCTCTTGCCCTAAACCCTGAAAAAGCCCCCCAGGGCCCCTGCCTCCATGTGCTTCAGGCCGAGCTGCAAGGCGGCCATGATCTCATCCTAGAGATGCAGCGAGGCTCTTTTGAAAGGTTTGTATAGGGTTTAGGGTTTAGGGTTTAGGGTTTAGGGTTTAGGGTTTAGGGTTTAGGGTTTAGGGTTTAGGGGAATAGGCCTTAAAAGTATGTGGGCCCAAAGAGCGCAATACCCTCAGTTCAAGGGACGTTCTTTGTACAACAACCACAACTATGGGCTTAGGGTTTGGGCTGTTATCGAGGGGTGTCGGGGCGCCCCCGGGCACATTCAGATGATCCACCTTTGCATTTTTGAGCTGGAGTTAGATCTGTAAAGCTGAAGGCGATGGTTTAGGGTTTAGGGCCCAGGGTCCAAGGTTTAGGAAACATCTACATACGCATATTCTTGCCCAGTCTGAGATAAAACATATGCTCTAGGCCCAGAAGTTCCAGAAGGCCCAAGATTTTGATTAAGCAAGACAGCTACCTACCATCACGGTCGCCACCCCTTATAAACAGGCCCCACATGGTTTGCAGGTCTTTTGGAGGGGAGTTCCGACAAGCCAAAAAGGGGTTTTTTGGTCGTGTAATTTTAGAATCGGGGCGGCATGAGAAAGGGTGCCCCCACACACACACACTCACTCACTCACTCACTCACTCACTCACACACACACATTCGGAAATATCCTTATGAGGTTCTTAACAAGGGGGGTGGTTCAAGGGGTAGGTACCTAGGGAACCTTAGGGAAGCTTAGGGAGCCTTAGGGAGTAGTGGGGAGTATGAGGGAAACCTTGGGGTGCCTACCTTCCTTGAACCCCCCTCTCTTAAGAACCCTATAATATCCGTTTTGCTGAAAGAACATTGCCGGGTAGGGCTTGGAATGCTACCGTCTCGGGTCTTGCCTGGCTCGCTCTCTAAACCCGAATGCCTTCAGTCTGATTTGCAAGTGTGAAGACAGGCCTCACAAGACCTCACAGCCTAACCTCTCGTGCTTTGCTGCTAGAGAAGGGGTTTAGGGTTTAGGGTTTAGGGTTGAGGGGCCGAAGGCCTGGGCGCTTGGTCTTGGCTGGGGTTATCGAGTTCGTGGCCAGCTACTTACTTGGAGTTTCATGGTACTTAGTCACCCAATTACAACTGTACTTATAACCCAATTATAGCTCCATTAGGGTAATTAAGGGGCTTTTGAATGGGGTATAACTATACATATAGTTGACTTCTATAAAACTATACTGGGCAGGGCCTTTAATTTAATGTTCGTGGTAGGTGGGGTTCAATCTTGGGGGGGGAAGGGATTAGCTTAGGTCCTTTTTCGCAGACAGTTTTCAAGGAACCAGCTGATCAAACTAAATCCTGAACCCTAAACCCTAAAGCCTCAACCCTCAACCCTCAACCCTCAACCCTCAACCCTCAACCCCCCTTGAACCCCCCGCGCCTGTAGGGATCCTATACAAGCAGATCTCGAGTCCTCATCGACGACCACTTCGATGGCTTCTGCGCTGCTCTCCAGATCTCCTGCTTTGCTTTGGGGTTTAGGGTTTAGGGTTTAGGGTTTAGGGTTTAGGGTTTAGGGTTTAGGGTTTCGGGTTTGGGGTTTAGGGTTTAGGGTTTAGGGTTTAGGGTCTAGGGTTTAGGGTTTAGGGCTCAGGGCTCAGGGTTTAGGGTTTTGGGTTTAGGAGTTCGGGTTTAGGGTTTAGGGTTTAGGGCTTAGGGCTTCGGGTTTAGGTTTTTGGGTTTAGGAGTTCGGGTTTAGGGTTTGGGTTTAGGGCTTAGGGCTTAGGGCTTAGGGTTTAGGTTTTTGGGTTTTGGGTTTAGGAGTTCGGGTTTAGGGTTCAGGGTTCAGGGTTTAGGGTTTAGGGTTTGGGCTTTAGGGGGGCTTGGGTCATCCGAGCCTGTAAGCCCCAGATGAAAACCCGGCGCTTCCATGGTTCACAGGAAAGCCGGCAAGCCCTGCACACCAGAACTGCCCTGCGGCTCGCAACAAAAGACCCAAACCAACCCAAAAGCGTGCCATATGGGTAGTTTTCTCAAGTCGCGTCCCCCGTTGGTCCTTTAAGCACATATAATCAAGGGGCCTTAATGATTAGAACAGGTTTCTTTTTGTGTTGGTGGGGGGGGGTTCTACATAAAGGAATACGGTTAGTAACTATTCTGACCCCTATATGTAGAGAACTGCGTACCCATATAGCCCCAGCCCAGCACGGGTGGGGAGGTCCTGTGGTGAAGATGAGCTCCAGGTTCCTGCGCGGTTTAGGTTTAGGGTTTAGGGTTTAGGGTTTAGGGTTTAGGGTTTAGGGTTTAGGGTTTAGGGTTTAGGGCTTAGGGTTTAGGGTGTGAAGCTGCAGCCATTAAGAGCGGGTTGCCCCCGTGCGTCTGGGAGCCAGAGGCAGTCTCGTGGTGGCTGTGCTCAGCTTTCCAGGGTTGGCAAACGCAGGTTTCCACAGGTTATGACGCCCAAAGGCTTAAGCACGGCCCAGGATAAGGACTGTGTGAAATGCTTCGCGCTTCACTGTGCGACTTCGTGACGTTCCTGGCCAAGTGAGCTGGGAGGCTTGCAAGAGCTCTTGGTGCAGCGTCGAGCACGGGCGCGCCCTGATCCGGGGGTTGTCCCAAATGCTGGCTAGCGCCGCGTAAGGGATTCCTTTTGGGGATGGGTTTGCGTAGCCGGCCCGCTGCTGGGAGCCATAGATAAGTAAGCTTTCTGGACGACGGTGATGCCGGGAGACGTCTCAGGCAAGGCTTGGCTGCGAGGGGCCAGGGGCCAAAAGTGAATCGCAGGGTGCTGAGGAGTTTAACTTCAGATACCGGTCTTTGCCCCGAGGGTGGGGCCGGGTAAGCGGGTCATCGGCAGAAGGCAATTGCGCATGCACTGTGGCTGCAGTTCTGAGAGTCACTCTCCACTTGCAGTGCAGAGTGAGGGGGAGTGTGAAGCTGCAGCCATTAAGAGCGGGTCGCCCCCGTGCGTCTGGGAGCCAGAGGCAGTCTCGTGGTGGCTGTGCTCAGCTTTCCAGGGTTGGCAAATGCAGGTTTCCACATAGGGTTTAGGGTTTAGGGCTGCTGCTGTGCGAGGTGGGCCTGTCCCCCCTCTGTTACTATACCAAGTGATTACCGAAGATAATCCTTGAATAGGATTTAGGGTTCAAGGTTTAGGGAGGGCCCTAAACCGGCCCCAAGCATGCCCAAAACGCTAAGCCCTCAACATCTCTGCGCCGCACCAAACACCCTGAAGGCCCCCCCAATCCTGATCCATAAACATCCCCAGGCTTTAAACTCCAAAGGCCATCAAGGCAATACCAAGCATTCTTCACTGAATGTGTGGAACCCAGCGAGATCTGTGTGTTGGGGTTTTACGACCCAGTTGATTTGGTGGCGTTGTACATTACCTTGCTTGAGGCCGACGTCCTCATCCATGCGAACCCTAAACCCTAAACCCTAAACCCTAAACCCTAAACCCTAAACCCTAAACCCTAAACCCTAAACCCTAAACCCTAAACCCTAAACCCTAAACCCTAAACCCCACACCCTACACCCTAACTACATTGAAGGCGTTGGTTTCCGTCATTTCCCAGGCGGAGGCTTCTTCTGAGTGAGCGAGCGGTACGTCCGTCGACGAAAACGTCGGCATCCGAAACTTGGGCGTCCGTTGGGTTTAGGGTTTAGGGTTTAGGGTTCAGGGTTCAGGGTTCAGGGTTTAGGGTTTAGGGTTTAAAGGGTTTAGTGACAATCCCGGGGAGTGGATGAAAGTGCCGGGGAGGTAGGGTTTAAGGTTTAGTCTCGGGCTCAGGGCTAGGGATTCGGGCTCAGAGTTAGGGTCCTAGGGCGTGTGAATAAGGTTAGGGTTTAGGGTTTAGGGTTTAGGGTTTAGGGTTTAGGGTCTATGAGAGGCATCCCAAGGGCCGTCAATGGTGTAGGGGCCCATGGTTGAAGGCAGCAGTCTACCTAAGCTGCAGGTTTTTGCTTCCCCCAAGATCTCCAAACGTAGATGACTCCCATCATGAGTCAGTGAACCCTAAACCCTAAGATCCCTAAGATCTGTAAGATTCCGAAGATCCCTAGTCCAAACGATTGCGAGTTTAGGATCCCTAAGATCAAAAAAGATCCCCAAGATCCCTGAGATGCCTAAGACCCCTAATTTAAAGGATCCTGAGTTTAGGTACCCTAAACCCCAAATCCTAACATCCCCAAAAGCCCTAAGTTTAAACGATTTTGAGTTTAGGATCCAAGGGTCGGTCGCCTCTGAAACCATGCGCGCCAGGAGGCGCGCACCCTCCCTGCATCCCGCACCCGTGGGCCAGCGCCGGCCCGAAGTTGCCTTTAGGGTTTAGGGTTTAGGGTTTAGGGTTTAGGGTTTAGGGTTTAGGGTGAAAAGGGTGGATTTATGGGGTTTAGGCTTCCGGGGCTTAGGGTTCATGTTGTGTTCAGGGTGTTCGGAAAGAGGGTTCATGTCGGGTTCAGGGTTTGGGGTTTGGGGCTCACCTGAGTTTGCCTTTTGTGAAGGGGTTTGGGTTTAGGGTTTAGGGTTTAGGGTTTAGGGTTTAGGGTTTAGGGTTTAGGGTTTAGGGTTTAGGGCTTAGGGCTTAGGGCTTAGAGTTTTGCAGGCGCACGCGGGGCTTGAAGTGAAGCTTTACGGACGTGATCTTTAGATGGCGCCTAAGGGCTTGGGGCCTAAGGACAGCCCTACAGCCCTAATAACCCAAAACCCAAAATTAAAACCCAAAACCAAAAACCCCAAACCCTAAACCCAAAACCCTAAACCACACCTTTCCAGCATCCCCCAGAATAGCTTTTACACCCGTTTTTGATCGGGTGGATTTACCTTTGTTTATTGTACAAGGTACCTCTGGGTAGACCCTAAACCCGAAACCCACATGGGGGATTCCGGAACTAGGGGTACCTGACTGGGGTCCTGACTATAAAGGAATCCTACTATTTGGGGGTCTATATTCGGGCTCCCTTATTTTCGGAAACCTCCACAATGGTAGACCCTGAACCCCAAATGGGAAAATGTGAAGTATCCAAAGGGCCTACGTACCCTAAACCCTAAACCCCAAACCCCAAGCCCCTAGCCCCTAAACCCAAACCCTAACACAGCCTCAGCAGGATAGCGCCATCCCCAAGGAGGTCTGCGCCGCGCTGTAGAGTTAGCAGCCTTGGGGGGAGGGGTGGGGGGGGGGGGGGGGGGGGGGGGGGGGGGGGGTTGGGTGGGGGGCGGGGGGTACAAACCCCATGGCACTTCTCAAAGTCAACGTGCCTTCGGGGTTTATGGTTTAGGGTTTAGGGTTGCACAACGATCTGACGTGCTAGGGCGTAGGCGTTCAAAGTCTCAGACCTTAAAACGCAATCCTGCATCTCAAAACCGTATAAAGCCCTAAAGCCTGATGTAAAAAAAACAAGTAGTCGATATTCGTAGTGATTGTCACAATGGCAACAATAATAACGGCAGCAAAAGTTATTAGTATAAATGGCAACAATTAACAACAGAAATAAGTAGCAAAAGTAGGATTTAGAATAACCATAAGGAGACGAATAATTACAAAAATGATACTGATAATAATAATAATACAAATCTTAACTAATAATAAGTATAGCCTTACACTCGACAAAGTCTTCCTGGCTCTCCGGAGGGCTGGACGCGGGTCTCTGCCTCTGGATGGCCTGCGCGATGTACATGAGAACGTGTACAACCCTGAACCCTAAACCCTAAACCCTAAACCCCAAGGTTGAGGTCTGAGGGTTTGGGCTTCTGAGTACAAGCAGAGCTATAAGGCCCCTACATTACGTCACAAGTATCCTAACTTAGGTTACAAGTGCTTTCTTTAACTATCCCTAAGGATCCATGTACCTATAGAGTATATATTTGGGCTTTCAAAGGGGTTCCGAGATGGTAGCCCTGGGGCCCAAGCATATACTACATATATATATATATATACACATATATATATATATAAATTATTTATTTATGTATGTATACATACATAGACATATAGGTAAATGGATCCTTAGGGTATACTTAGTGTAGCCAGGAGACCCCGCCTTTGGGCTTGCGCTCTTCAGCTTAAGCCCTAAGCGTTTTGGGGGCGTAGGGCGCTGGCCAGGAAACGGCCATCGCTGGTGGCTGCTCCCCGCCCCCAGCGCATTGAGTTACGGCAACCTCTCTGCCCCAACCATGCTGAATGCAATGTCCCAACAAAAACATCTGGAAAGTTCAGGGACGATTCATGCCATACATTGGGGGGTAGGGGTCGCCCAGAAACATTCCTGCAGAATCAAGGCATACGAGCAGGAGAAAAATGTATATAGCGACCCCCAAGTACCATCTAAGATGCCCGAAGTACCCCCATTAAGGCACACTTTGGCCCTCGTTGAAGGGTAAACTTGAAGGGTGCCGGTATACCAACACCCTAGCTCAAGGCTCGAGGAAGACCTTCTGGACTGGATGCTTCAGGTAAACCCCAAGCCCCAAACCCCAAACCCTAAACCCTAAACCCCCAAACCCCAAACTCTAAACCCTAAACCCTAAACCCTGAACATCCCTGAACCCTAAACCCTAAACCCTACTGGAGAGCGCGCGCCGGCGCTGGACGCCATGCTCGGCGCTGCCCGGAAGCGCGCCGCGGCGGAGGCGTGGCGAAGGCAAAGTGCAGCCTCCACTCACATGTCTCCAAGGCGGGCTGAGGGTTTAGGGTTTAGGGTTTAGGGTTTAGGGTTTAGGGTTTAGGCTTTAGGGCTTTAGGGTTGGGGTTTAAGGTGGTTGGCTTAGGGTTTTGGGGGGTATCTTGGGGTCTCCGGGTTCCCTACTATATAAGACCTCGTACCTCAATTCCGAGTTCCGAAGCAGAGGGCCAGCAAAGGGGCCAATACCCCTTGATTGAGGAATCTACCTTACATCATCTAGGGATCTTGAATTTGATTTTGATTTAAGGTATATTCCTGAATTACGGAGCATGGGGGCTCTCTGAGAGTAGCTTTGGAGTGCGGCGTTGGCTAGGCGCCAAGTGGAGGACCGCAATTCTCGTACTTTCCCGTGTGGAATGTGCGAATCTCCTAAGTTCCTATAAACCCAAAACCCTAAACCCTAAACCCTGAACCCTGAACCCTAAACCCATGTTCCTTTAAGCACCAGGACCCCAGGCTGCAAGGCTTCCCTACACCCTGTACTGTAAACCCAGCAGTCTCTGTCTGTAAACCCAACATAAACCCCAAAAACGACATACAAAAACAAAAACAACTGTGCCGAGTTGTGGGTTAAAGTTATAGTCTCTGTCTATAAACCCACAACATAAATCCAGAAAACGACCTAAAACCTGCGTACTTGCCCTGCAAGCCGAGTATCTTAATTACAAAAGCATACTCCTACAAGCCCTGGTCGGCCCTGCAAGGCCTACAAGCCCTTCGGTTTCCGGTTTAGGGTTAGGGTTGAGGGTTTAGGGTTTGGGGTTTAGGGTTTAGGGTTCAGGGTTTGGGGTTTAGGGTTTAGAAACACCCACTGAACACAGGCCCAAAGCCGGTGTAGTCCTCCGTAAGCCAGCGCGGGATATCCAGGCGAAGAAGCTCCTGGGCTTATGTGCTTAGATCTTCTGGTTTCCCAGGAGCTGCCCCCCTAGTTCTACGTAGAGTTATAAGGACCCTAAATGAGGTTTTAAGGATCCTAAACAAGGTGAGAAGTCCCTGAACTACAGTTAGTATAGTAAGGTGACCCCTCCTTGGAGGGGTTACGAGGTGAAAGGGTTATAGGGTTATAGGCTTTAGGGTTGAAGCTTCTCAGGGTTGCTACGTATGGTCCCCTTATATACCCCTTACATACCCTATGAAACGTAATTAGAAGCCCAAATCTCTCGGTTTTGGGGTGAGCGTTTTTCGGTCTTGGGTTCAGGATTTGGGGATTTACCCCGAATATAGACCTCCAGATACTCGGATTGCCTTATAAAAAGAGACCCCGGTAAGGTAGCCGGAAACCCCCATTTGGCTTAAGGGTTTAGGAGCTGAGGGATTGGTAGGGTTGGGAATCAGGTTTAGGGCGTCTTGGGTCGTTTTGGGGGGCATTTTGGGGCTTTGGGTCATCTGGAAGGTTGCGGTGCAACATGGATTTCCAATTCACGCGGTCTCTTCTTGTCGGCATTCTTGACATGGGTTGGCATCCGAAGAAAGACTATAGAAAGACTATGTGAAGCCGTGCACGAATTTCCGGGACATCCGTTCTGGAAAACCTGCTCGAACGCATGCAGAGACACTGACGCTGGCCAACTTTCAACCGACAGTCGATCTACCTGGCCTCAGTACGATCCCAACACGGGAAGCAAGGCCCCCATAACTTCAAGGCATTGCGAACATTCACAAACGCATCCCTACCTATCGTTCCTGTCACACTTAAGCTGCGGCATAGCTACTTCACGCGTATGACTGGACCCAAGGTCCGCATCAACATTTCCTTTAAACGACGAAGCACAGTTCGGGATCTACTTGAAACGAAGAACTCGTGAAGCTCGCCACCAACAAGACCGAAGTGAAGCATGAAGGTCTGTACCATGGACTCTGATGTTCAGATGGCACAAAAGAAGCTGATGGCATGCAAAAAACACATACGCATGGAGCGGTGGCTCAGGCAACTGAGCTGCAGTGCCTGTGAGCAGATGGCACAAAAGAAGCTGATGGCATGCGAAGAACACACACGCATGGAACGGTGGCTCAGGTAACTGAGCTGCAGTGCCTGTGAGCAAGACGCTCTTCAGCACGGGAGGAAGCCCCTAAACCCTAAACCCTCAACCGTGAACCCTAAACCCTAAACCCCCAACAAAATGACTGCTCCTGTGGCGGTTTCGTGTCCACGGACTCATCCTGTAGGGTTCAGGGTCTGGGTTTAGGGTTTTGGGTTTGGGTTTAGGGTTTAGGGCTTAGGGTTTAGGGGTCAGTGTTTCGGGTTTCGGGGTTGGGGCGTAGGATTCGGTTTGGGGCTTTGGGCTTGGGGTGTCAAGGAGGGCAGGCTGCGCATGCAAAGCCAGTGTAAAAGATAAGCAGAGCAGCATCTTGCAAGCTGGCTTGCTGAAGAAACAACTCGAAAGCCCTACACGCCAAATTACTAAAGAAGCCTCACTCTCCAAACCCTTAACACGAAACCCTAAAGAAGCCTCAATCTCCAAAACCCTTAACCTTAAAACCTAAACCGGTGAACTCAGGATCGGAAGACCCGGAGCCCCTCTACGTATCGGAATGCTACCTACCCGGAGTCAGAAAACACCACGTAGGGCTGTACAAGGTTTGGGGTTGAGGGTTTAGGGTTTAGGCTTTCAAGTTTAGGGTTTTTAGGGAAGATGAGCAGGGTTCAACAGCAGCCTACGCCCGGAAGCTGAAGCATAACCCTAACCCTAAACCCCATCAAGTCGGAGCCTGGATCCACTGGTACCCGCTCTCCTGCAAGGCAACAGCAAGGACACCCTTTTCAACTTCACGCTAAAGTCCTGCAAGCACTTATACTAAGTTCTGGGGTGCGTAGATTTAGGGTTTGGGGTTTAGGGATTTGGGGTTTAGGCTTTGGTGAGACATATGCAGGCCTTTGTAAGACATATGCAGCTCTTTGTATTGGCAAATCATGCTCGACATGTGTTGCGCTGGGCGCGCGGTTGCGCGCGGGCAACGAAGCCTGCTGACCTCTGCGCATCTGCACAGCCGAAGCCGAAAAACAGCACAGAATCCAGGAAACCTCGGCCCCCAACATTTTCAGGGTTCAAGCAAGGTCTAGGGTGGAGGGTTCCATACCACAAACCCCCGCAACTGAAGCCCGAAACCCTAAGCCCTAGCCCGAAACCCTAAACCCTAAACCCTAAACCCTAGACCGGCCGGAGAGCACCTCACCCAGGAAGAACTCGACGGCGCCAGAGGGGTCCCCGGAACATGGCCTGGACGGCGTCCCCACAGAAGCGACGGTACCCCAATCCCTAAAAACCCAAAAAAAACCCTAAAATACCTAACAACCCTAAGAACCCTAACGACCCGAAAAACCCGAGACCCTAAACCCTAGGGGGTATGCTGTAGAGCTTTGGGTGCTTTTAGGGGCTTTATAAGGTTTATGCTAGCGGGCTTTAGGGTTTTAAGGTTAGAGACATTGGGGTCTCTGGGCCTAGCCCCCGAAACCGCACACCCGAAGGCACCCATGGGCACCATGACTTGCAAACACCCGAAACCCAAAACCCTACAAAAGTCTTTTGGTGGAGTCCTCCGCCCTAAACACTATGAATCCTGTCGCCAAAAAGCCCAGTATTGGGCTCTCTGGGTCCACTGCCCCAAACATTATAACTCCTACAAACCCTATGACCGCCATGTCCTCCGTACACCCCGCAAAACGCAGACTTGACTAAGGACTATAAGTGACGCTTTTCGGGGTCCTTAATTAATGTGATTTTAGGTATATTCCTGAATTAATGGGTATTGGGCTCTCTGGGGGGGATTCGGGTTGAGCAGATCGCCAACATATCTCCCAACAGCCCTTTACTCCCATGAGGACCACCAGGACCCCCCGAAACCCTAAACCGGAAGCCCTAGCCCCGAAAACCGCCCCCCCCCCCCCCCCCCCGCCACCACCACGGGGGTGGTTGGTGGGGTGGGGGATTCGAAAACCCTAAGTCCAACCCTAATCACCAAACCCAACGCCTAAACTCTCTGAGGCCCCGACCTCTTTACCAGAAAACACAAGCACGTTGCCCTAAGCCCGAACCCGTAAAAACCCCTAAAAACCTTACCGGGGGGGGGGGGGGGGGGGGGGCGCCATTCAAAAGGAGGGGAGAGCCGCGGAGCGCGTGACGATATGAGGCCTTTTGGCATGGCTTGAGGCAGGTTCTACTTGGAGGTTCAGGGTACTTATAGCCCTAATTTTAACTGCACTTATCAGCCCCTAAGTCCCCTAAGTAGGTTATAAGTAGACTTATACCTGTGGTTATTCTGAGTACCCAGGAACCTCCAAGTAGACTCAAGAGTAACCTGGCAGTAAGAAGGGGATTATAGTAATGACAAGCGAACCTAATCCCTAAAAAGGAAGAAGAGCCTGCTCTGGGCCCTCTCCCTAGTACGGTATTCCTGTATGGGAATCCCCTCCTTCTCTGTAGGGGAGCCAAATGCATCCCAAAGTGTCCGCATGCACTAACTGCTTGAAGGTTCATGGTACTTACTAATCAATTATTACTGTACTTACAACCCTACTTATAATACCCCTAAAGGGCCTTATAGGGGTTATCCCAATTATAAGTAGGGTTATAAGCCCAGTTATAATTGTTTAGTAAGTACCATGAACCTTCAAGTAAGCTCAAGTGGCCGAGGGTTTGGGATTTCGCTTGTGATAACGTCATCAAGCCGGGCTTATGACCTCAGCAACTAAGTCTTACGACCACAGGTTTCATCCCCAGACTTCCTTGTGGCGCAGGCAAGTCGTGGTAGTCGTAGTAGTCGTAGTAGTCGTAGTAGTAGCAGTAGTAGTAGAAGTAGAAGTAGAAGTAGAAGTAGAAGTAGTAGTCGAAGCAGTGTATGCTTTCGGCTCTACAGAGGAGTATAGTATCCCAAAAAGTGGAAAGTGTACTCATTCAGCTACTAGGCAGACAGAGCGGCGACCACGACACAAAAGCTTGAAATGGTGGAGCCCAATTCGAGACCGCAGTCATCCCCTCGTCACTGTTATAGGTATGAGGGCGATATCCCAATACAAACCCCGAAAACAACGGAAGCTTTGAAACTAGGGTACACACACAAACATGGCTTAGGGTTTCAGGGTTTTAAGGCACAGCCCACAAAATCTATAGAACACCTAAACTTTGAAGCCACTCCGCTGGACTCATCCAGGGTTTGAGGTTCAGAGTTTGTCGGGCATAGGGGTAAGGCATCAAAGTCTTGGATCTTCCAGGCTGAGTGCTTCGATGAGCGGGAAAAAAGCTTGGTGTTAGGGTTTAGGGTTTAGGGTTTAGGGTTCAGGGTTCAGGGTTCAGGGTTTAGGGTTTAGGGTTTACAAAGCCAAAAAGAAGTTAGATGATGCCGACTGAGGACCTATATTCTGCCAATATAGTCGCTCTAGGGCCCAACTCTATACGATATACAAGATCTTCACCCTCTTGCCCCTCTTGCCTCTCCTGCACCTAACCCCAAAACCTAACCCCAAAACCTAAACCCTCTAAGCCCCAACCCCTCAACCCTCAACATAAGCCCGAATCCCAGAATCCAAGGCGCTCTGTTGAAAGCGGCTCGACGAGTAGACGGACGAAGCTGCGCTCGCCGACGCCGTACCGTGCCTGGCTTCTGGTTTCGCAGGTGCTGCGACTTGTTCAGGGTACATAGGGTTTTGGGTTAGGGTTTAGGGTTTATGTTTTGGGGAGGATCACCCCTGACCCCTCAACCCTGCTTGCCCTACTCGCCACAATTGTAGTTCTTGCGGATGTCAATTACCTCATTTTCGTGGTCAGGAGAAAGACTCGGAACTCTTTACTCGTGTTCTAGTAAACCCCCTCAAAAATAAAAGAGCAACTGCAAGTGGAAGTAGGTACCTGGATTGGGATCCCGAGCCTACCCTGCCACACGCAAAAGACATTGAAATGGCAGTTAAAAGTTTTCAGCATCGCACGCTCGAAGACGCCAAAAAACAAAACTAGAACTTGAGAAGCGATCCAAACCCTCAACCCTAACCCCTACAACCCTAAACCTCTAGGCACATGTGCGCAAGCTGCTTGAAGAGCTGCGAGGACCAGGTGCCGACAGTGAGGGCACTGACATTATTGACAAGATCAAATTGTTTCGGTTTCCCTCACTTGGAGGTTCGTGGTACTTCTTAACCAATTACAAATTACAACTGTACTTTAACCCACTTATAAGCCACTTAAGTACCCTTGCATGGTTATAAGTACAATTATAAGTGCAGTTATCAGTGGGTTTAGACGTACCGTGAACCTCCAAGTAAGGGCCCATGTACCTATAGAGTATATACATGAGCCCTACAGCTCCTACACAGATTTCAGGCTCCAGTATCTACACGTCCAGGGCTGACTCCAGGGGGCGGGGGAAGGGGGGGGAGGGGGGGGCAGGGGGGAGGGGGGGGAAGGGGGCAGGGGCCGGGGGGAAAGGGGGGGGGGGGGGGGGGGGGAGGGGCGGGGAGGGGGGGGGGATGCGGGGGGGGGGGGGGGAACGACCTTTCGCGGTACAGGCGAATCTCGTCCCTGCTTGGAGGTTCGTACCTGTAACCCACTTATAAGCCCCTTAAGTGCCCAAACATGGCTATAAGTACAGGTATAAGTACAGTTATAAATTGGTTAATGAGTACCGTGGAACCTCCAAGTAAACGAACAGGCTCAACCGTGGCCCTCTCAACCCTAAACCCTAAACCCTAAACCCTCTCAACTCTGCACCCCGAGCCACGAAAACCTTTCGGCTGGCGCCTCTTCAGCGCAGCTCGGCTCTGCTGCCTTAATTCTTTACCCAACCTTATATAGGGTTCAGGGTTCAGGGTTCAGGGTTTAGGGTTTAGAGTATATATGTAAGACTTAAGAACCGGAAAGCCGGGGTTAGTTTAGAGCTGAGGAAGTTCTCCATTCTCGCCACCCTCCTGGTTCAACCACCTTTTTACAAAGGTACATGGCTGCTACAGGAAGGGTTCTTTCTGGTGATCAGGGCTTGTAGCGTGGTCCTCAGGGGCCTGAAGCCACCCAAACCCCCAAACCCCCAAACCCCAAAACCCCTAATTCAAACGGAATGTTCGCATGAGCAGAGATTGTAGCTAGCCTGGTATAAGTATTCACTAGTATATGTAGGTGGGCAGGGGGGTAGTCTTTTGGGGAAGGCATTCGTCGTTGAAATCCACAACGTCACTGAAAGCACACAACAATCAAACCATAATCCAGACACACCTAAACCCCAAACCTAAGAACCTAAACCTCCAACCCTCACGAGGCCTCATCGAAGCAACACCACTCGAGCCGCACCTCCTGCGAAGGCTTGTCAGGATACTTATCCAAGCAAAATACCTTTATTACAGTCATACAGGGATCCCTAACCTGACTTAAGATATTACCCGTAAGTAAGGGGTATGGGGCTCTGAGTATGGGGTTGAGTGTGCGGGGTTTCAAGGTCAAGCGATTGGGTTGCGGGATCACGGGCGGGGGGAAATCCGAGCTTCAGATGGTTTCGAACATATTTGTGTTTTTTCTTCCCGTTTCTCCGCTACTGCGACATTAAGGTTTAGGGTTTATAGAGAAGAAAATTCAAGGACGGGTTGAGATTTAGGCCTTGCGCATCCTGCCGCAATCAGGCATGCAAGCACGAAGATGTACACGAATGAGAAAGGCTTGCAGGGGGGCGATTACAAAACCCCAAGCCCTCGATCCTAAACCCTACACCCTAGACCTGGATCCACGGCACCCTGGTACCCAAACCACCCAAACGGCCCTAGAACCCTAGCAACCCTAGCAACCCTAAGCCTAAACCCTAAACCCTAAACCCTAAACCCTAAACCCTAAACCTAAACCCCAAACCCTAAACCCTAAACCCCTGCCAGGCCTTGAATGCCTTGGGAACCGGGCATGGCCGCCAGTCCTGTCCAGCTGTAGAAGAAAGGGGGCTTGTGGGGCTTTAGGGTTTAGGGTTTTTAGGGTTTTTGGGGTTTAGGGTTTAGGGTTTGGGGTTTAGGGTTTTTAGGGTTTTTAGGGTTTTTAGGGTTTTTAGGGTTTTTAGGGTTTTTAGGGTTCAGGGTTTGAGGCTTCGGGTTTGGGTTTAAGGTTAAGGGCTTCAGTTTTAGGGTTAAGGTTTTAAGGTGCAACCTAAGAGGACTCGGACGGGTGCCCACTTGTCGAGCTTGCTCTCGGTAGGCCCAGGGATGTCCCTGGTTTATAGAGGTTTCGGGTTTAGGGGCGGCAGGGCCACATTCTCCGTGTGGCTCAGGAGCTCTCTTTTGAAGGAGCCACATGTACACTGAAGGAGCCACATGTACGCTTGGGGGCTTAGGGCTTAGGTTTTTTTGGGGACTTAGGGCTTCGAGGGTTTAGGCCCTATGCAGGCTCCACATGGGCCTACTTTCCTTCCCAACGAACGCCTGAAGCACCTGAATCCTGCTCGGAAACACTGGACTCTGGACCCGGAAATGAACAAAAACACTTCTCTAGCAACAGCCACATGGGTGGCTGTCAAAATTATGATCCCTTTTGGGGTACCCTAAATATTAGGTGCCGTATTATAATAGGGATCCAAAAAGGGACCATAATTTTGACAACCACCCACATGTTGTGCACTTTCCCCTATTCCCTAAACCCTATAGCCCCTAAACCCGAGCACGCAAAAACATAAAATAAGAATAACGTTCTGTGGTTGGGCCCGGGTCCGAGTACTCGGAGGTTCATGGTACTTGTACCCCACCTATGAGCCCATAAGTGCAGTTATAATGGGTTAATAAGTACCATGAACCTCCGAGTGCGTCAGCTCAGAATCTTTCGACCCAAGCACACCATCTACTCCCTACATAAACCCCAAACCCTGAACCCGTGTAGCCTGAAACCCTAAACCCAAAAACCCTAAAATTCAGCCACATGCAGTTGCAAACTCCAGGTCCCCGGGACCTCTGGCGCCAGCACTGCAGGAGCTTCCTCCGGGGGGGGGGGGGGGGGTCGTTATCTCATGAGCTTTGGGGTTGAGGGTTTAGGGCCGTAAACCCCTAAACCGCAAAGTTTTGGGGGTTCTAGGCGGGCTTAGGCCTCGCAAGCCCTTGAACCCCAACTACCCCGCGCCCTACTTGTAGGTTCAGGATACTCATAACCACATAAGACTGTACTTAGAAGCTCCCTATGTCCTCCAGGTAGGTTCTAAGTAGGCTTGTAATTGGGGTCATAAGCACCGACGAACCTCCAAGCAACGAAGGCCGAATCAAGGGTTAGTTGGACTTTCTTTTAGTCTTGCAGAACTCGAAACCATAAACCCCCTTAAACCCTACACCTATCTTCATTCGGCTTCAGGGTTTGAGTTTAACGTTGATATTAGGGTTTAGGGCTTCGACTTCAGGAATTGATTTAGGGTTTGGGCTTGAGAGCGTGCAGGGAAACAACCAATGTCGGGCCGAATCGAACTGTCGTTGATCGATGCAACACCATCCACGGTTGCAGTCGCATAGCATGATTCTAGCCCGGACTACAATACTACTATGAACCACAAACCCTCTTTTCGGCACAGACCCACACTAAAGTAAACAAGCTGAGCCCCTGACTCCTGAAAGGAGCAACCTACTTCATACCGGGCTATCTAGAAGCCTTACTAAGCCAAAAGGTGCCCTCAGATTCCATGAATGGAGCACATTAAACGGTCCCATTTCTCGGGGTTTCTTTCTGCCCTGCCCCCCGCCCCCGCGATCCCTGTGCAATCACATGACATCAAAGCTGTGAGACCCTCCTCTTCGCTGTCGTCACTGGCTGCTTCGGCTGGAGACACCATGGCTGACGAAATCTTGAATGGATTCAGGGGTTTGGGGTTTGGGGTTTAGGGTTTAGGGTTTAGGGTTCCGGCACGTGTGGACGCCATGGAGCTCAGTTATAGGGCCTGGAGCATGCACCTCTTCGCATGGCGCCGGTGCAAAAGTCGAGTGTCCGACGTGTTGGTAGAAAGTCACTCTTAATCTTGGCTGCACTCACAAGGGTAGCTATCATTTAAATTTTGAGCTGCTTATGAAGAAACCCAATAAACCCAAAAGCATAACTTTTCGGTGTTTGCAGCTCTGAAATAGACAGCTTCGGTGTGCTCGGAACTAAACTCCCCTTAGGACCTCATTAAAAAAACACAAAAAGAATGTTTTTTATATTTTTTAACTCGTGGGTTTTATATGAACAAAAGCATATGTTTAACATCCTCTTGGGTTTTATATGAACCAAAAAAACCAAGGCGGATTTAGGGAAGTGCAGGCTTACCAGTGTCAGGTAGGCAAAGAGCCCCAAGAACCCTTGATGAGGGAATAGACCTTAAATCAGATTCAGGATCCCCATATGATCTCAGGAACAGACCTTAATTAAGTGGCATGCGCGCTCTTTGGGTACGTTTGACGCACTTTTTCATGCAGAGGGCCATTGACTCCCTCAAAAGCGAAGCCCTACACCCTAAACCCTAAACCCTAAACCCCAAAAAGAAAGGTGGAGGGATGCCGACTACTTAGTTGCAAAATCTCCCAGAAGCCCTATAGGCCCTAAGAACCCTACTTGAAGGTTGCGAATGTACTGGGCTATAAGCCCCGTTAACCTTAGGGTTTAGGGTTTAGGGCTTAGGGCTTAGGGCTTAGGGTTTAGGGTTTGGGGCTTAGGGCTTAGGGTTAAGGGCCCTAAACACCCTACTTGAAGGCTCCAAAAGTGCTTCCTTTGGGGTAGATCTAGGGGGATTCAACTAAACTATCCAAAACACAAAAATTACTACATTTCCTGTTTGGGGTAGTTATAGGGGATTCTAGTACACGACCCTCAAAAGGTACTGCTTGGGAGCATTTAGGCTACCCCCTTAAAAACCATAAACGCATCTGGTGAACGACCGGTTCCGGAAACAAAGGGCCGCGTAGTTCAAGGTCACACGGCGGCGCATGGAAAGCCAAACGAACGGGTTTGTGGTTTTAGCGCATAGGCATCGGATTTAGGAAGCGTATGGTTTGCTTTGGATTTACAGCTTAAGGTTTAATGGTTTTCGAGTGTTTGGGTTTTAGGGTATCAAGGACCTGGTCGCTGGTCATGTCGAAGCGTCAACATCTCAGCCCTTGTTCTGGGATGTCGCTGTTTGTCACCCTAAAACCCTTAGAACCCGAAGCCCGAAAAAACCGCAAATCAAGAGTTCGGGCTGGGCCATGCTACATCAACAGCAGCAGCCGAAGTTGAAAAGACGACGACGCAACAAGCTCGCACATGAATATGTGATGAATTAAGGTGCTTGGCTTACAAGCTTTGGGGCTTGGGACCAACCCTAGACCCAGGAGTAACCTAGGAATAAAGAAGGGTACCCTTTTGGTTTAAAGTGGCTTATAAGGGAACCTGCACCCCAAAAAAAGGGACTAAGGGCCTTCTCTGGGTCCTAGAAACAACCGCATCCCTCAAGCCTATGTACCCCGCATCCTCAGCCAATCTCGGAGGAGGCTGCCTAAGACTTAAATGCGGGGGGACAACTTGTTCATGGAACCCTATACCCTACCCCCTGGTTCTTAGTAGGGAATGAGGGAATTGGGGCCCTATATGTACCCTTTAAGGGATGATTATACAGGGCCCTAATTCCCTCATGCCCTACTAAGAACCAGCCAGCCTAAAACCGAGAACCCCTAAACCCTAAACCCTAAACCCTAAACCCTACACCCTACACCCTAAACCCTAAACCCTAAACCCTACACCCTAAACCCTAAACCCTAAACCCTCTTCACGTGTCGAACCCTGCACTTGCTACTGGCTCAAGGATCTGGCCGTTGGGCAGAGGCGGCGCTGCCAATAAAGCCTCTTAAGACTTCCATCCGAATCTGTTCTCTACAGGGCTTAGGGCTTACTGCTTAGAGTTTAGGGTTTAGGGTTTAGGGTTTAGGGTTTAGGGTTTAGGGTTTAGGGTTTAGGGTTTAGGGTAAACCTCGAAACTTCAAAATAACAACATCTCTTAACCCTGAGCTTCGTAGCAGTTTACGCCTAGCTACACCCTCCGAAACCCGAAGGCTGACTGCAGTAGAACTACCTGAAAACTTTAACCCTAAACCCTAAACCCTAAACCCTAAACCCTAAACCCTAAACCCTAAACCCTAAACCCTAAACCCTAAACCCTAAACCCTAACCCCCCCCCCCCCCCCCCACGACTTGAAACCCGAGCTTCGGAGAAGCCCTAAGCTCAAGCGGCGAAACCCGATACTTGGGATGTTCACCCTTATACTAGCAGTCCTTACTGAGGATTTTTGCACCCCTGATTATAATCCCTATCAAGGACTCTAGGACTCTTAGTAAAAGGGGGGAACATCCCAACCCGAAACACAAAATGAATCAGAGAGGCGGGCCTTCTAGGTTTATTTGCACTGGGAGCTGTTGATTTTCCAGCGCCTTTCACCACCCCTTCATGCAGCCCTAAACCCCAAACCCCTGTGGGCATTCAGGATCCTCCTAGGTACCCGAATTTCGCAAGTGTCCAGCACCCCTTATTTAGGGAATGCAGCGAAAAATCGTACATCAGGATGCCATCAACCTTACTTGGGTATGCATGGCTCTTTGGGTTGGGGAAACCGATATGTCAAGGGTTCCATTTGGCGGCTTTTGGGCTTGTCAAGGTGCTTAGGGTTTGGGGCTTAGGAGGCATAGGTTGTCTCATGTAACCAAGTGATAATAAAGGCACCCTTGCTTTTACAAGGGTAAAGGGTGCCACTGAGCTACTAAGTCCCCACCCTGAGGCTTGGCAACTTGATTGTAGGGTTTAGGGTTAGGGAGGGATACTGTGCGGACTCTTTAGGGCTATCTGCGGGACTGGCAATCCAGGGGAGCTCTCTGGCAGTTGCAACTCCCGACTTGGGTGAGGAGAATAGCTATGTCAAGCCCAAAAAACACACAGTGTAGCATCGGGTTCTTAAGGGAGGGGGCTTCTTGGGGGGTAGGTACCTAGGGAACCTTAGGGAAGCTTAGGGAGCCCGAGGAGTAGTACTGGGGAGTAATTGGGAACCTTGGGTTACATACCCCCCTTGAACCCCCTCCCTTAAGAACCCTAAAAGTGTAGGAACAACCATGAAACCCCAGCGCACATAACGCGTCCTGAGCCCGTCAGGAACGACAAGAAACAGCCTAACGAACCCGAAGCCCCCAAACCCTAAACCCTAAACCCTAAACCCTAAACCCTAAACCCTAAGACGCATTTAGAAAAGCTGACATTGCCCGCCAAGGCCTTCCGCAAGCTGTTTGCAGCACGCGTGCTCCTAAACATGCAGGGGAGGGGGTGAGGGGGGGGGGGGGGGGGCCCAGAGACTCCAAAACCCCTTAATTAAGGAATATACCTTGAATCGTATTAGGGTTCCTATTCTGATTTAAGGGATATTCCTTAATTAAGGGGTCTTGGAGTCTCTGGGGGGGGGGGGAGAATGGTGGATGTGGCAAAGCCGGAACCCTCCACTCTTAACTCTAAACCTCAAACGTGTGCGGAGTCGGGTGGGTCTATACCTTAAGAACCCACGACTTCTCCCCTCTCCCCTCTTCTTAGACCCTAGTAGGTTTGGGTTCGTAGGCTGGGGCTTAGAGCTGTACTTGGAGGTTATAACCCAGTTGTATCTGGTTATAACTGTACTTATAACCCACTTATGAGACCCTTAAGTGCCCTAACATGTTGTACTTGAGTTATGAGCATGCAGTTACAATTGGGCGAAGAAGTATCATGAGCCTCCACTCGACCCAGGAGTAACCTAGGAAAAACCCTAAACCCTACCAAACGAGACGGTTTAGGGTTTAGGGTCAGGCTTTAGGGTGCAGGGTTTAGTAAATTTAGGGTTTAGGGTTGAGGGTTTAGGGTTTAGGGCGTAGGGTTTGGGGCACAGGGATTAAGCCTGATAAAGGTTTAAATGCACTAAGTTGGTGCCTCCTCATCGTAAGGATGAAGTGCGAAGCCTGCAAGACCTGTCGAGACGGGTTGGCCCTCCCGGGGCGCACGGTAAACCCTAAACCCTAAACCCTAAACCCTAAACCCTAAACCCTAAACCCTAAACCCTAAACCCTAAACCCTAAACCCTAAACCCTAAAGGGATTTCCGGGTTGAGGTGGTTTAGGGAATCAGCCCAAAGTGGCCCTGAAACCCCTTAATTAGTTAAGGAAAATACCTCAAAATTCTAGGTAGAAATCCCGAATTAAGGGGTATAGAGGGCTCTTTGGGTAGTCTGTAAGGGGGTTGCAGATTTAAGGCTTAGGTTCTTGACTCCCTAAATCCTTTCATTTTTCGGGTTCGGGAATCCCAACACACCCAATCTCCAAATAAGCCCACGAAATGTAGTTTGTTTTAGGTTAAAAGGCAACCCTAAACCCCAAACCCTAAACCCTCAAAGAGTCCAACTGCTAAGCTGTTGGGGTTAGGGTTGGGTGAGTCTGGGCTCATAGCTGCCACTACACCTAGACCTGAAAATTCGAGATTTTGCTTATTGGTGTACTTCAGTTTTATGGATTCCTATTCCAGGAATGGTTCGTAAAAGCGTGATTAAGAAGTAATTCGGTGCCCCAAGATAGGAAGAACCATGCGAGGTCGAGGTAGCGAATGCCATCAGGTCGGTTTTGGCTTCATGTAAGGGTTTAGGGTTTAGGGCTAATCGGGAATTCCAGAGGGTTGGTTTAGGTCTATGGAGGTTTTCTATAGGGGTGAAGGGATGAAGGGCCCAGGGTGGCCTTTGCACACGCTTCTTGAGAGTTTATGCAGGGGCTCAGGGGTTGAACGTTTTTGGGGTCTATCGGGGGCGCCGGAATCTAGGGTTCCTGTATCGTGTACTTGAAGGTTCATGGCACTTACGAACCAATGATAACTGGGCCTATAACCCTACTTATAATTTGGATAACCCCTATAAGGCCCTTTAGGGGTATTATAAGTAGGGTTATAAGTACAAAAATAATTGGTTAGTAAAAACAATGAACCTTCAAGTAATTGTCCAGGTGTTATGGACGTCGGGGTCCTTCCAGGCTGACGCATCTAGGATTTCCAGGATGCGCAGCGGCCCTTTTTTGGGTGCAAGCTTACGCTAGGTACCGCTCCGGCGATACCCTTACTTACTTCAGCCGCAAGATGCACCTGAAATCCGGGAACATGTTCCCTCAAACTTATGCCCTATAAGCACTGCATAGTTAATGGTCTAGATCCCAACTAAGGGGGTAATTGTTGGACTCTCAGAAAGACCCAAAAAGGTGATTAGCCCAATTAGAGAACTAAACCCCGAACCCTGAACCCTGAACCCTGAACACGATAAGCCCTAAACCCTAAGCCCTGAGCCCTAAGCCCTCAGCCCAAACCCCCCGACCCGGAACCCATTCGGACTGGTGCCTCCTCCGGAAGTGTGGCTCCGCAGTCGCCACACAGCAGCGTGACTCTCTTCGCCTCACAGTGGAGAGACCGAGGGTTCTAGACTTATCTGGGTATTTCCCAAAATAGGGTACCCCTTCTTTATACCCCAAATAGAATAGAGTCCCCTAAAAGGGACCCTTATATTCGGAAACTCCCAATCTAGTGTTCTCAGCTTGTTCTAACCAGAAATGAGCGGCCAAGCAAGGACCTCCCAACCTGGGCTTGGAGGGACCCATGTTTCCCGCCGACCTTTGGTACTTCGCTCCCGTACTACCCCCCCACCACGACCACCGTAACAAGCCCGGTGTGTGCGTAGGGACGGAATAGGATGCCATGGCCCCCTAAACCCTGCAAACTTGAAATCCTCTAAACTCTCTGTGCCCGAAACACATGTTCTAGATTTTAGACCCAAAGAGAAACCCCCTGCAACAGAAAGGGGTGCCCGCTTCGGTTGGACAGGGGGGAGAATAAACCCAAAACAAAAGCGGAATAAGGGCCTGTTCTGGGTCCTTGCCCTAAGCCGACCTAAACCTTTAACCCTAAACCCTAAACCCTAAACCCTAAACCCTAAACCCTAAACCCAGGGGTGCAAGGCACCTCGGGGTCCGTCAACGCGCCGCTCTGGCGCAACGCCTCGAGGCCGCGCTGGCCATGAGAATGCCTTCGGGGCTTGGGGGGGTGGTTCCAATTATGGGCCCCTTCATCTGGGACTAGGGTATGGGGTCTAGGGTCTCATCTAGGAAGGTAGGGTTTAGGGTTTAGGGTTTAGGGTAAAGGGTCTAGAGTCTAGGGTGCAGGGTCTAGGGTCTAGGGTCTAGGGTTTACGATTTGGGGTGTAGGGTTTAGGGTTGACCCTTTCATTTGGGCCCCTTGTTGTACAACCCTTATATACACTACACGTAGTAAGGGCCCCATACTTGGGACACGCTAAGGGCCCATAGTTTCAACCTTAGAGGGTTTCGGGCTTTGGAGTTTTCGGGGTTCGGGGTGTTGGCGTTCCAGGGGGGGCTTTCCGGAGGTGCCAGGGGGGTTTCTGGTTTCAGGTCCAAAGGGCCGCGCAATTTGTTGGTAAGCTTATGGGCCAATGGGAAGCCCCGCTGTCTCTCTCTCTCTCTCTCCCTCCTTTCCCTCCCTCCTTCCCTCCCCTCCCTCCCTCTCTCCCTCCCTCTCCCTCTTTCTCTGTCTCCCTCTCTCTCTCCCTCTCTCAGAGAGACTCTCTCTCTCTCTCTCCCTCCCTCCTCCCTCCTCCCTCCCTCCTGCCTCCCTCCTCCCTCCCTCGCTACATCCTGTTTCTTGTTGACGCCCCTTGAGCCAGCATCTGCCCCAAGATACAGCTGCACCCTACAAAGCTGCTAACCTTAAACCAAAACCCTGAAAAACCTACCGGTATCAAGCCTATTCCCTCAAAAAGCCTATACCCGAAAACCTAATCCCTACAAACCCTGAAAACATTGCACCTTATATAAACGCTACCAACCCGTAAGCCTATAAGTCTATAAGCCCGAACAATTGCAAACAGCGGCGTGCACCCTTGTTAAAGCCCTAAGCGCCCGAATTCCTTTTAGGGACATGTCGTGGGTTCAGGCTTAGGCCTTAGGGCTGTTTCTTGACATGGAACCCCAAGGTCTTAGGTGAGGGGTTTCGAGTTTGGGGCTTTAGGGTTTAGGGTTTAGGGTTTAGGGTTTGGGGTTTAGGGTTTAGGGTTTAGGGTTTAGGGATCCTGAGGGACTGCCTCGATGGGCTGATTTCCACCCCGACGCAGGTGGCTTCCGTGACGGCAGCCACTGTGACGACGAGCTTCCTGAGCTCAAGGGTTTGGAACTTGTGGGTTTATCTGCGCGGTTTAGGGTTTAGGGTTTAGGGTTTAGGGTTTAGGGTTTAGGGTTTAGGGTTTAGGGTCATATGGTCAGGCCCTGACGCCTACTTAGCACTCCTTGGGAGCCCAAGAACCATGCTATAATCAGGGCACCCTTTTTTGCGGTTGGTTACTTTACAAGGGAGCCCAGAACGCAACAAAAAAGTGTAAAGGGTACCACTGGGCTATCAGCTTGAAGGAGTCGAGGTCGTCTTTGGGCTCAGGGTTTCGGAGTTTCAGGTTCGGGTGTTCATGTTTAAGGCTGTGTAGGGCTTTAGGGCTTGTACCTAATCCGTCCCCCCCCCCCCCCCCAATCTCCCCACCCAAAAGTTGGCGCAAAAGAACACTTTGTTTCCAAACAGGAGCCACAATTTGGGGCCCTGCTCGGTCCTAGCTCGTCCCCCGAAAGCGTAGATACTAGACCCAAGAGCAAGCTAGGAATCAAACGGCACCATATTTTGGGTAACAGGGTCTTGCTAAGGGAACCGACACCCTACACAGACTCCAGGGCTCCTAGGCGGTTTAGGGTTTAGGGTTTAGGGTTTAGGGTTTAGGGTTTAGGGCCCCTTCAGACCCTCAGCCCTGAAGCCCTACGCACCAAAAGCCGGGATTTCTGGGGCCTGAAGGCAATGGGACCCTAGAACCCTCAGCCCTAAAGCCTACCCAAAGGCTCCAATGTAGTTCCTTTTTGGGTTAGCTATAGGCGATTCTAGTATACTACCCCCCAAAAGGTACTACATAGGAGCCTTTGGGTAAACCTAAACCGTAACCCTAAACCCTAAACCCTGAAACCCTAAAGTTGCTTCAACTCGCCGCTTGCCAGAGACGCCACACCGGGTGTTCAGTCTTCCAGGACTGGCGCGCCCAGCACGCCAAGCGGCAAGCTCGTTGTGCAAGCATGGGCAAGTCTGATAGCATGGCCATCCAAAGCTAAACCCTAAGCCCTAAGCCCTAAACCCTAAACCCTAAACCCTAAATCCTAAATCCTAAACCCTAAACCCTAAACCCTAAACCCTAAACCCCTCTTCAAAGCAGCTTCTTCGGAAGCATCTTCCAAGTCTGGACCCCGATGAGGTCAGGCTCCTCGGGTGCTCGGGAGGGCCAGAAGAAGTGCACCTTCATCGAAGGGTGCAGGGTTTAGGTTTAGGGTTTAGGGTTTAGGGTTTAGGGTTTAGGGTTTAGGGTTTAGGGTTTTTGAACCAACAGGGAGCTGAGAGGTATTCCGATTATGATTCAAGGGGCCTGTGCTAGGGGGTTGGAGAATATCCAACCCTAAACCCAAGCGGACTCTGTAGCGTCCTGGGATCGAGCGACTTAGTAGGTACAAAGCAGTGTCAAAGCACCCGGAAAAGGGACCCTCATTGGGGTTGTCCTACTCAATATCCCTACTTGATAACGGCTTGCTAAGTCCCCCGATCCTCCAAGCAAAGCCCTAAAACCCTTTACATCCCCCTCCTTTCAGCTTGGCTCAGCAATCCCATGGCGTAAAGACAAAGCCTTGTTCAGTTAAGGCCTTCGGACTACGAAACCCTGAACCCTAAGCCCTATAAACCCTCAACCCTACCCTAAGAACCCCAAGCCTGCCATTTTGTAGGTTAGTATATCAGTACCCCTCTGAGATTATTAGGTGACCCACAAAAAAAGTAGGATATGGGTTGTTAAAGATAAGCCCCTTAACCAAAAAAACGAAACCATAAACCCAAAACCCTGAACCCGAAACCTTCTTGCAGTCCAAGGTGCCCCAAGCCACTGCCGACGTCTACAAAGCGATGCTGCGGACCCAGCTGGACATCCTGCACAAGTTGGTCGATGTGAAGAGCTTTGGTTTAGGGTTCAGGGTTTAGGGTTTAGGGTTTAGGGTTTAGGGTTTAGGCCTGCACCTGAAGGGTCTGATGTACTACACTCTACTGCGCTCTGCTACGCTCTACTATGCTCTACTAAACTAGACCCAAGAAGCAACAGGGTACCCTCTTGGGGTTATGACAGGGGCTTAGAGGAACCTAAACCCTAAACAAGGGAAATAAGGGCCTACTCTGGGTCTTGGCAAACAAGAACGCCCTAAACCTCACATCCTCACCCTTAAACCTTGGGATACTCCCCTCTCCTAACAGTCCTCAATGGGGAACCCTAAACCCTAAACCCTAAACCCTAAACCCCAAACCCCAAACCCTATACCGAGCCTCCACCATGCGGGCGACGCTGGCTTGGTCCAGCTCACCGTAGGTGCTTGCACTTTCGGTAGGCCGGTAGATTTCCTGGCGAGATTGGGGTTTAGGGTTTCGGGTTTAGGGATTTTTTTTTGGTAGGTGCTTGCACTTTGGGCAGGCCAGTAGATATCCGGCTGCGGGGTTTCCAGAAATCGGGGTTTGAGGTTTATGGTTTAGGGTGAAGTATGATGCTATTTGGGTCGCATGTTTGCCGGGGGGGGGGGGGGGGGGTTCTTCTATTTTGGGAAACGCCCATCTATTGTGGGGCTGGTTCATAATGATGGGCTGTTTCAGGGCCCTTCGAGCTTAAGGGCTACAGGATAGAAGGGCATGGCATGGGGTCCAATCCTTTCCAGCATCATGAACCCCAAAATTGGCCCCCCCAATCCACCTCCTAAATCCCATAGAGCCAAAAAACATGAACCCTGAACTTCCTAGCGAACTCAACGGCGGTCAATCGCAACCCCCTAAAACCGTTCCTGTTCTTCCATTGACACAAAAATGCGCGCGCCAAATGACGACGATCGAAATTATGAGCTTTTGCGGGTGTCTAGCAGGTCTGCGAGGCATCTTTGGTCGCTTTCATGCTCGCTATATTCTTCAGCGAACCAATATTAATGTTCCTTGACATACTTTGATCCTGCAATGATATGGGGGTTTACGATCATATGGGACCCCTATTTGTACTCCCCAAAATAATCAGCTCGCCTCATAATCAGGACCCCAATAAGGTAGCCCCCTTCACCTCCCCCAGTTTCGGAAAGCCCCATATTAGGAGGATTTGGCCGTTACTCAGCCCCCGACATCGCAGGCTAACAAGCGAAGGAACGTTTCCAGGGTTTAGGGTTTACCCAAAGTCTGCAATGTAGTTCCATTTTGGGTTGGTGATAGGGGATTCTATAGTAATTACACTACCCCAAAAATAAAAGGCACTACACAGGAGCCTTTGGGTAAGGATTGTGCCACAATGCCAAGCGGATTCCGCAGTCGAAGCATGCAACGGCGATTCCACATATGTGGGATGAAGAGTGGACTGTAGCGAACTGCACAGGTGTTAGGCACAAGACCAAACCCTTTGAATCCCAAGCAACCTTGTAAACTCCGTCCAAGGCCACCCTAACTCAGTCATGCGCAGGAGGGAACCCGGGAAAGACCAGCAGCTTCTTCCTCACTGCTTACCCCGTTTTACGGGACTAAGGGACCTTCATTCCCTACTTCCCTAAGAATCTCTACGTTGAAAGCTCTCAAAACTGGTGCTTTTAGGGTTGTCGAGCCCAAGCCCTGGGGCACAAAAGGGACCCTAAAATGGGGGGGGGGGGGGGGGTTAGATACCCTATACTACTATAATTCCTAGTAAGGTCTGCGGACCATAAACCCTTTTTTAGGACTCATAATGTGGTCCCCAAGGAAAAGGCCTGAAACTCGGCGTTTCGCGTCTCCCAGGGCTCGACCAATTCGGAGCCGTAGGCGGCCTGCTGTACACCCAAAACCCTAACCCCTGAGCCGAAACTCTAAACCCTAAACCCTAAACCCTAAACCCTAAACCCTAAACCCTAAACCCTAAACTTGACCCTAAACCCTAACCCCAAACCCCAAACCCGAAACCCTAAACCCTCAACACTAAGTTCCCGCAGCTTGGGCATTTGTGGAGTTGAGGGTTTCGTTTGGGTTTGCGGCTGATGGATTGCAACCCAAAACCCTAAAACCTCGAGCCCCCTTAACGAATTTGGGTATCTAGGGTTCAGGGTAAAGGGGTGAGGGCAGAAGATAGAAGTGCTTGGGGCGCAATCAGGTTGAGAGTTTAGCTTTTTCAAGGCTCAGGGTCTTAAGCACTCAGCCCTGATGCTTCGGAAGGAGACATAAGCGCCACAAACCCCGTACCCTAAGCCCTGTACACCCCTGAGCCCTAGAAGGAGGGGCCCCCCTAGTTATAAGTAGAGTTATAAGGACCCTAAATTAGGTGATACTGTAAGGATCCTAGATTAGTTTATAAGGACCCGAAAGTAGGTTATAAGGATCCTGAATTAGGTTAGAAGTCCCTTAACTATAGTTCGTATAGTAAGGGGGCCCGGGCCCCTCCGTGTAGAAACCCTCCTGAGTCCCCGAACCCTTAAACCAACAAAGCCCAAACCCTCAACCCCGAAAACCGCTCAAAAACCAAACCCTAAACCCTAAACCCTGAACCCTAAAACCTAAACCCTAAACCCAACCTGCGCCCTTGAACCCCGCAACCCATAATCGTCTTCCCCAAAACACAAACATCCCTAAAACTCCAAACTGCTAAATCCTCATCATCCCTCCCTCCTCCCCCTGCAGCCATAAACCTAATCCCTCAAACGGAGGGAGTGGGTTCTAGAATTTGGGCTGAGGGCCCGAAACCCTAAACCCTAAACCCTAAACCCTAAACCCTAAACCCTAAACCCTAAACCCTAATCTCCAACTCGGCCTCCATCTCTGTGAGCAGCTCCTGCAGCCGCCACGCCTTTCCGAAGGACTCTTTGTGCAGGCTTTAGGGTTTAAGGTTTAGGGTTTCGGGCTCCAGTATTATACCATTTTGGGGTAGTATACTAAGGTTACTAAAGGGTTTACAACTAACCCCAACAGGAACTGCATTAGAGCCTTCAGACAGGGTTTGGGTGTTGGTTAAGGGTTTAGGGTGTATGGAGTTTAGGGATTCGGCGATGATTCGGTAGATTCCGGAGAGCCCAATACCCCTTATTAACGAAACAATTTGCCTGACATTGTAGAGGGGTCCACCCTTATGCCGGTACTTAAGGTTATTCAGGGTACGCAAAGAGCTGAAGACCCCTGAATTCAGGGATCATGCCTTGAATCTCATAAGGATCCTTAGTATGATTTAAGGTATTTTCCTCAATTTAGGGGTGTTCAACCCAGATGCACCTTGTTGGCAGGCAGCGGCGGCAGCTCCACCCACGGCACGTCGCCATAGGGGTCCTAGCAGCCACACGAAACGGCTCCTAACAGTCACTTCCAGGGGTTCTACCTTGTTTAGGGTTTAGGGTTTAGGGTTTAGGGTTTAGGGTTTAGGGTTTAGGGTTTAGGGTTTAGGGTTTAGGGTTTAGGGTTTAGGGTTTAGGGTTTAGGGTTTAGGGTTTAGGGTTTAGGGTGGGTACTTAAGGTTGTACCCTTGGGTTTTGGGGGTCCCCGTCTTAAGGAGCCCTCAGAATCATAAGCCATATTAGGAGTACATCAAGGGGGACCTTCAGGGGTACAACCTTAGGGGTACGAGTCTTCATCCCTTGGTCACTACACCTAAACCCCTCGCAAGGAGCCCTAGACCACTTGAATAAGGAAGATACCTTGAACTATCTCTGCATAATCCAAGGTGTTTCCTGAATTAACCTGAGGCACTCCAAGCCCGAAATCCCTCCCCCACCCCCGGCAAACCCTCAACCCTAAACCCCAAATCCTAAACCGCAAACCCTAAACCCTAAACCCTAAACCCTAAACCCCCCAGCCTCAAGAGCCCCCCCCCCCCCCCCGAATTGAATTCTAAGCCCGGATCCTGCAGCGAGGCCAGGCCAGGCCCCACTTTGCGCTTCCGAAGCGCCTTCCTGACCGTGGCCTTGTCTTTGCAGAGGGTTTAGGGTTTAGGGTTTAGGGTTTAGGGTTTAGGGTTTAGGGTTTAGGGTTTAGGGTTTAGGGTTTAGGGTTTAGGGTTTAGGGTTTGGGGCCCGCCCTTAGTTAAGGAACATGTCTTAAATCTTGAAGGTCTTAAAGTATGCAAGGATCCTTCATCTGATCTAAGGTGAAATTCCTTATTTTCAGGGATATTGGGCTCTTTGGGGCCGTTTGTCAAACAAACGCGATGCCCGATTAGGACTCGCGCAGAAGAAGAGACTTCAAACCTACGACATCGAATCAAGATTGCTTAACTAGCGGCCAGGTACCGACATTATGAACGATGGAAAGTCTTTGTGGAGCAAACGAAGCGGAACAACCGAGGGGTTCAAGGTTAGGATGTCACAGGTTTGCCAAGCACCCCCAGCCCTCGTCCAAGCTGTGGTGCATTGCTTAAGGCGTTGAGCAGGTTGCAGGCTGCGGATGTTGCAACCTAAACCCTAAACCCTGAAACCCGCACCCTAAGCCCTAAACCCTAAACCCTAGAGCCTATATCCTAAACTCTAAACCCCTGTGGGCCAGCCCTTGCAGTAGTAGTGGCACAAGAGGGAAGTACTTAATTAGGTCCCAAAGTGACCTAGGAAAAAAGGGGCCCTTCACAAGGCACCCGCAAACAGGAAACTCGTGGCCCACTCTGGGCCCTAGAGAACTTAAAGGGCCTTATTGTAATGACTACAGACCCATCGAAAAGCCTGAAGGAATCAGTTCTTGCATGGGGGCCTGACGAACTAGCAGGTTAAAAAAATAGGTTGGCGAGTTCAGTGACTTATAAAAAATATCTGTTCTCTGTTCTCTCCACTCTTTCATGGTTACTATCTTTTTCTCATTGAAAAACTTGCTTGTTGGGTTGCTTTCTTAGGGCTGGGGTAAGGGGACGGGAGCCGGAGTTGCAGAAACCAAGCGGCTGGTCTGGCGCCAGTTGGCAGCCGGGCTGACGCGAACCTTTCCGAAACCCCGCAAGATGCTTGGGCTTACCCAAAGGCTCCAATGTAGTTCCTTTTTGGGTTAGTTATAGGGGATTCTAGTATACTACCCCAAAAAGGAACTACATAGGAGCCTCTGGGCAGTATGGTTTGGGCTTAGAGGGCAGGGTACAGGGCCCTTACCCTACGTTGGAGTAGACCCTGATAACAATGTATATACTTTTTAGGTATAGGTAGCTACAATAGGAGCCCAGAACCAAAAGAAGTATTAAAGTATGATACTCCAAAACCCAGTTTATACACCTTGCACCCTAAACCGTCCTAAAACCCAAACCTGTTGCATGTAGTCCCTTCAAAAGAACCCTAGCTTGGGGAGGGACGTCGTAGGTAGATATTGCATATTCAAACCCCTCCTACCCCCTCATATGGAATCCTCCCATTAGAGTTACATTGGAGAAGATAGGGGGAGGGGGAGGGGTATTTCGTATTAGGGGGGGGGGGGGGGGGGGGGGGGTTATTAAGTCCCCCGTTCGGGTCATCGAAACCCCCCTCCCCCCCCCAAGCTGTTAGCCCGAAACTGCCAACACTTTCAGATTCTGGTTTAGGGTTTAGGGTTTATGGTTTAGGGTTTAGGGGTTAGGGTTTAGGGTTTAGGGTTTAGGGTTTAGGGTTTAGGGTTTAGGGTTTAGGGTTTAGGGTTTAGGGTTTAGGGTTTAGGGTTTAGGGTTTAGGGTTTAGGGTTTAGGGTTTAGGGTTTAGGGTTTAGGTTTTATGGTTTAGGGTTTAGGGTTTAGGGTTTAGGGTTTAGGGTTTAGGGTTTAGGGTTTAGGGTTTAGGGTTTAGGGTTTAGGGTTTAGGGTTTAGGGTACCTTAACGTTCTACCCTGAACTTTTGAGAGGTTACATGCTTTGTTCGGGGCTTCCTGGGCTTCGGAGTTTCTAGGGCTTATGTACGTACATGGAGGTAATAAAACATCCGATGGAATAGGCGCCTGGGATTTGGTTTTAGGATTTAGGGTTTAGGCTTTAGGGAATGAACCCTAAACCCTAAACCCCAAACCCCAAACCCTAAACCCTATACGGGTATGGGGACCAAGCGGTTGGAGGCATCCACGGCTCCTGGATTCTACCTGCGCCTGCTTCACGAACGTATTATAGTACAATAGTCTGATGTCGGGACGTTCCCCCTTAGACGAACAGTCCTGAATTGGGATTATTTTTGCACCCCCATTATAGTGCCTATCGAAGACTGCTAGGGTAACCCGACACCCTAAACTCGGGCAATCCACAAGCCTAAACCCTAAACCCTAAACCCTAAACCCTAGACCCTAGACCCTAAACCCTAAACCCTAAACCCTAAACCCTAAACCCTAACCCTAAACCCCAAACCCAAAACCCTGACACCAAACCGGGGCTGGCGCA
The DNA here is from genome assembly GCA_905221605.1 of Symbiodinium natans. Taxonomy (NCBI): domain Eukaryota; class Dinophyceae; order Suessiales; family Symbiodiniaceae; genus Symbiodinium; species Symbiodinium natans. Next base: position 260,900 of record CAJNDS010002533.1, read on the forward strand.
GCAGGGTCGACGCGCAGGCCGCCGGCACAAAGCATCGATGACCAGGTGCCTGTGCCCTGGTCACAGGTTTAGGTTGCAAGCACAGGTTTAGGGCTTAGGGTTTAGGGTTTAGAGACTAGACCCGAAACCCTAAACCTACCGGAACACAGCCCTAGGGCTTAGGACATTTGGGACCTTGCAGCCCATGGCTTTGGGGCTTCAGGTCTTCCGGGGGGCCACACACTAAAGCAGGTACAACATTAAACCTCAAGCCCTGAGCCCAGAGCCCAAACCCTAAACCCTAAACCCTATACCCTAAACCCTAAACCCTAAAGCCCTTGGCGAAGTCTCCGAAGGTGCCTGTTGAAGGCCTCTTTGGGCCTGGAGCCCGTCAGCGTCGACCGCAACACACAGGGCGTCGCTAGCATCATGGGCGGCAAGACCCGGTTTAGGGTTTAGGGGGTTGGGGTTTAGGGTTTAGGGTTTAGGGCCTGGGGTCTAGGGTTTCGGGGAGGGTGCTGGCTGTGGATCATGCCCATATCTCAAACCTCAAGCCACGACGCAGCTGCATATACCCCCAGCTATGACATGCACAATAAGCCTTCGGCTAGCCAGAAGTTCGGTCTTTGACGTCAAGAGTGAAGACGCAAATTTCGGGTTTGTGCTGTGCATGCCTCCAAGCTAAGAAATAAGCCCCGAAGCCCTGAAACGTACAAGCCTCAAGACTCAGGAGGCGTGAGCCATCGCATAACCCTAAACCCTATTTACTCATACACCCCTATAAACCCTCTAGACCCCTACGGTATACCCCGACTTGTAAACTCCTAGAAACCCTAAACCCCTCAACAGCGCGCTTCGGTCCTGCAAGATTCACTTTAGACCCCCTTCAATGGCCTCAATGAGGAGCTCTCGATTAGACATTTAAACAAATACATGAATAAACAAATAAATAAACATACATACATACATACATATATATATATATGTACAGATATATATATATAGATATATATATTTATCTGTAGAGATACATGCACATTCCGTCTGTAAAACGGTCTAAGGCAACGTTTATGAAAGATTGTGCATTCGGGGCTTCGGGGCTATGGGTTTTATGCAAATTCAGGGCGGGCATAGAAACTTCTGGACGCTTTTTCGACGCTAACACACGGTTGCCGGAGTTGCCACCAGGCCGTCTCATGCACGGCGATAACCCCATGCCTCGCGATATACACTCCATCAGGATCTTAGGCTTAGTTAGGGATTGGTATAGTGGATAGATATGAGGTACAATATGAAAAAAACATAGCATGCTTCTTGGACTACTTCGGTTTTAGGGTTGAGAATTGAGGGTTCTCTGAGCCCTCTCTTCTGTCTGGGCCTCTCGATCTCTTGGTAATCCGGACTTCCCACAGGTACATATAGGAAGAGGCTTCATGCTAGCTAGCTATTGAAACACGCAGTGGAGAACCTGTGGGCAGAGTGATGCAGCAGGATTCCCTCTGGGTTGCCCTGCGAGCCACAGAAGCACTTCTGCTCCCTGTAACTTTTGCATCAGCAGACATGCGATGCTTGCTGCGGCATCGTCCATTTATATGGAGGGGGTTTCCGAAATTAGGGCGGTACCTTATAGTGGGGTCCTTATTTTACAAGAATTATGCTACGCGGTGGAGTCTATATTGGGGGGGGGGCCCTATTTTTGCAAACCCCCCATATATATATATATATATACATACATACATACATAAACATATATATATATATACATACATACATATATTTATATACATACATATATGTGTATATACATATGTATATGAAGGAGCCGCGGTGTTCGCCGTCCCCCTTTTATCATAATCCATGCGGCCGAACCTCGTCTTGAGGCGGCAGCGCCAGCTGCGGCTGAGGCGTCAAGTTTCGCCGTTGTCATATGGGGGTTTAGGGTTTAAGGTTTAGGGCTTAGGGTTTACGATGATAGGGGTACCTTATTGGGGTCCCTGTTATAAGGGGATCCTACGAATTGGGGGTCTATTGTAGGGGTCCCCAATTGTCGTAAAGCCCGCAGAATTGTCGTAGGAACTGAGGTTCACAAGCCCTGACCCCGCCCATTTCAGCTCTGTGAATCAGGCTGATTCGTGCGTACCCTGGATCTTCTCGACGTTTTGAGCTGTAGTCTAAAAATCGCCCTAGACCCTAAACCCTAAACCCTAAACCCTCAACCCTAAACCCTGTCCAATTCTTCTTGTGGCGGCTGACGAGACTCGGTGCCCTACGCCTTCAGCAGCTACCTCCCAGCTGGCTCAGCCAAGCTGAGACGATAGCAAATGCCCTAAACCCTAAACTGGTTTGCTGCTTGAGGATTCTGTACGAGCTAAGTTACAAACAGAAGCAAAAGCCAGTCTTTATGTACTTAGCAGCAACCCAGAAGTAAGCCTTAGTGGTTGTTATGTACACGATCTTGCACACGTGTAACGAGCCACTCTGCCACTTTCCTCCGCAGCGTTCAGGTGGCTGGGGCTGAGTCCAGGGTTGAGAAATGTGAGGACTTAGAGACTCAGAGACTTATGGCTCAGGGTTTATGGGGTTTAGGGTTTAGGGCTTAAGGGGTTTAGGGGGGAGGACTCATGTCGCAGCGCCTCCTACATACCCCACGCCCCCAAGGAGCATGATTGAACCCCTGGACCCTGAACCCCTACAGTAAACCCTATATACCCTGAACCCATGATCGAACAACAAAAACAACTGCTGGATCCCAGATGCCCTTCAACCGAAAGTAGCACACGCTTTTCAAGCAGACGCTGGTTTGGGGGGTCTAGGCGTTAGGGTCCCTAAATCACCCCCAAACAACCCTAAACCTAAACCCTAAATCCTAAATGCTTTGAACAAAATGGCCTACGCAAACGAGGGTTCCTTCCTCAGCCCCAAGCAATCGGAACCGGGAAAGATCACCTCCAAAACCCGTAGTTGACTACTTTTGGTTAAGAAACTCCCCCGACCCCCCCCCCCCCCCCACAAAAAAAAAAAAAAAAAAAAAAACACAAATACTTAATTGCCCTTATAAGGAATAATATCTTTTTAAATAGTAGCCCCCCCTGGATTTGGGGTTGTGGGGTTTGCTTGGGGCTGAAAGTTTACATGGCATCTCACATCTATCTAGGAATCAAAAGGGTAGTTCTGTTCAGAGAGGCTTATTCGGGAACCGATCTGCTAAAAGCAAGGAACCAGCGCACCAAATGATGGGCCTCCCCTTAAACCGTAAAGCCCAAACTCTAAACCCTAAACTCAAAACCCTACATGTTCAGGGTTGAGGCCTTAGGGGCCCAGTCCTTGGGGAGAAGTCGCATGCGTGGATGCGCGGGAAGCGGAGCACCATCTGAATCTGCGGATCCGGGCTTCTCCGTGAAGATGGGTTAGTCTAGGAGTCTTTAGGGTTTAGGGCTTAGGGTGTTTAGGGTGTTGAGGGTTTTTTAAGGGCTCCAGGTGCACAAGTACCTACATTGGGCTCGACCTACTTGGGGCTATTTGGAAGCCTTAAGGTTAGGTTGGGTACATAGCCGGCGAATTGCCCTCGAAAGATAAGCCCTCGACCCTCTCAACCCCAACGGTGCGAAGAGGCTGTATGCAAAGTCCGGAGCACATTAGCTTCAGTCAGGCTTAGGGTCTAAATGGTTTCGGGTTTCGGGTTTCTTAGGAGTACCCTCACACCGCCGAATCACAAAAACTGTGGCGCTTCAACTTGACAGGACCCAAGAAAAACCAAGACCACTCGTACTGGATGTCCATTGTCCAAGCCCACCTCAGCAACCCCAAGCCCTAAAAAACCTGAAACTCTAAACTTTGGATGTTCCTCAAGCCCTCAACCCTAAACCCGAATCCCTAAACCCTAGACTCTGCAAAAGGCTTGGCAAACCGAGATCCAAGAACCGGCTCCCCATCCTTGGTGGAGGCGTCCAGCTCGGAGATCGTCAGCAGCGTCTCAAAGAGACCCGGAAAGTCATGCCGCTCCCTGGGGGGGGGGGGGGGGGGGGGGAGTTTAGGGTTTAGGGTTTGGGGTTTAGGGTTTAGGGTTCGGGGTTTCGGAAAGTCATGCTACTCCCTGCAAGGTGGGGCGGTGGGGGCGGTGGGGTGGATCTACTCCTGAGGAGCCCTCTGCACCCCCCTTAGTTACGGAATACACCTTCATGTATATGACCGTAAAAATAAAAGGTTTAGGGTTTAGGGTTCAGGGGTTCCGTGTCGCCGTGTCAACTGTCAACAGCCCCCCCCCTCCCCCCCATGGTACCCCGCCCCCCCCCTAAACCCGGACCCTAAACCCAAAACCCTAAACCAGGGCGGGCCGACCATTGACCATGGGTGCTGGGAGGAAGCTGGGACTGGGCGACACTGCACCATAGATACCTGAAATCCTAGGTTAACTGTCGCTCTAAAGTATCTTCCTTCATTGAGGGGTATGGGGTGGACCTGCGTGTCCAGCCTGGGGGCGTATATCTTCTACATGACAGAAGGCTGACAGGTTGTTCGTTCCCATTGAGTTGTACCTTCTTAAGTCCCCTCAAGCCGCTCAACCAGCTGTAGCAAAGTAGGAGCAACAGTCGTGCCAGCAGTCATGGTCGCAAAGTAAGAACGTCGAGCCACCAATCCACGTCGAAACTCAACGATACGCTGGGTGGCATCAGCAACAGGAATCTCGGAAAGACGAAGACAAAACCCTAAACCCTAAACCCAAAACCCAAAACCCTAAACCTTTAACTAGGAAGCTGACCAATCCAGAAAAGCGGTCGATCTCAGACCAAGCCAGGAACACTCTTTGCTCAAGAACCCCCCCCAAGAAACAGACAGGTTATGTTTTTTGTCAGCAGAGCGGCAAATGCAGCTCCCTTGTCAACCCCCCCCGCCCCCCCCGCCCCTGGTGCTTCCCCCCCTCTGCTGTGCGAAGCACAGGCCACCACGTTTAGGGTTTACGGCTTATAGGGTTAGGGTTTAGGGTTTAGGGTTTAGGTTTTAGGGTTTAGGGTTAGGGGGTTTAGTGTTTAGGGTTTAGGGTTTAGGGCTTGGGGTTTGGGGTTTAGGGTGGGGTTTGGGGTTTGGGGTTTAGGGCTTCAAGAGCTTAGGGTTGAGGGTCTGCCTCTGCAACGCAAGCTCTCCATGGGTAACTATGGAATAAAGCAGACAAGTAGGTCATGGAAGGGGGGGTACCTGAATCTTTAGGGGGATTGGCTTGCACGCCCCCAAAACAACTCGAAAGAACAATGCTGGGGCCCTAAGTATTCCGTCATTGACCCAAACCCCAAACCCCAAACCCCGAACCCCAAACCCCAAACCCCAAACCCCAAACCCCAAACCCTAAACCCCAAACCCCAAACCCCAAATCCCAAATCCCAAATCCCAAATCCCAAAACCAAACCTCAAAAGACCACCCAAACCCCAAAAACCCAAACCCCCAACCCCCCCCCCCCCCCCCCAAAAAAAAAAAAAAAAAACACCCCAAGCCCCAAACACCCAACGAAAATCCCGAACCCCAAACCCCGAAAAACACAAACCCTAAACCCAACCCCCCCCCCCAAAAAAAAAAAAAAAATAAATAAATAAATACAAAACGCCCCAAAACCTCACAAAAACCACAAAACCTTAAAACCCCAAAAGGAGCCACCCCTGCTGCCTCAGGCCGTGGACGTGCTGCCCATTGTGCAACATGAGGTCCAGGTGGATATCTCCGCTGCTCACCTTCTTCTTTGGGGCTTTTGGGGTTAAGGGGGTTAAGGGGGTTTAGGGTTTAGGGTTTAGGGTTTGGGGTTTGGGGTTTGGGGTTTGGGGTTTGGGGTTTGGGGTTTGGGGTTTGGGGTTTGGGGTTGACACGGACTTGAAGTCAATGCGATCAATATAAGTGAGACGGCTGATGCTTTAATCAGCATGTGTGGCATATCATGCTTCCAGTTTGGTGATGTTTGGGGTTTGGGGTTTGGGGTTTGGGTCTAGGAGGGAAGAGGGGAAGAGCGCAGGGCTCCGGGTTCAGGAGCCTGTCCGTCCCAAGGACGCCATGGGGCGCGCCAAAACCTGTCCTATAGCTTAATATTCAGAAGGCAACCCGACGGGCCCCAAAGTCCGAAACCCTGCATATAGCCCAGCACTATGTCGATATCATCCTGCGAGTATATCCCTAAATCCAGCAAACCCTATAACTTACAAATGTGAACCCAGAATCCAAAAAGCACAAATCATGCCACTAAGCCCCGAATCCTACCCGGCACGCGAATATGTGAAGTTCCCAGAGGACGGGACAAAAAAACACACAAGAACATGATTAACATCGACCCTGGTTACCTCATGAATGTCCTTATATGTAGGGTATTCATAGGAACTCCTCTTCCTGGCCCAAAACCCAAGGAAATAAAAGTTGAAACTTTCAGAATAAAGTACCTTATAAGAAGCCCAAAAGTTGAAAAGTTGGGGTTTGGGCCAGTAAGTCATAGGAACTCACAGTGAAGGCATTGCCGCCGCAGCTGACACAGTGCACCTGGGTGTGCTTGCCCAAACCTTCTTGCAGGAGCTGATGCATCCTTCGTACCTGAAGCATAGCCGACAGCCCCAGGCCAAAAAAACATAAATACCAATTCCCTAAACCCTAAAAACCCTAAACCCTAAACTCTAAACCCTAAACCCCAAAGCCCCAAATCAAACCAAGCTTCAGTGACATTTTTTTCAGAGACAACGGAAGTACACCTCCGCATCGGGCAACGGCACCTATTGCGGCCTCGTACCATGGGTTCCCCTGCTACTTGAGGGTTCATGGTACTTACTAACCAATGATAACTGGGCTTATAACCCTACTTATAATTGGGATAACCCCTATAAGGCCCTTTAGGGGTATTATAAGTAGGGTCATAAGTACAGTTATAATTGGTTAGTAAGTACCATGGGTTCCCCTACTACCCCCCTCTCTAAACTAGCCCCCGTAGGGTCCCCCCTTGAAATAACCTTCATTACGCCGAGTTATCTCAAAAAAGCCTCAAGTACGGGAAGAACCTGGGGGGGGGGGGGGTAGTTCAGAGGGTGGGGTAGTCGGGGGAACCCAGGGTCGTACTTCAACGAGAAAGTGAATCTACCCAGCCAGGCACGGCGGCCTTCTCAAAAAAGGCACATCAAGGGGCCTGAATAATTAGAATAGGGTTTTGGGGGGTTCTGATAGTATAGTAAAAAAGGGACCATAAGGGAATCGTGAGACGAGGGATGAGGGTTTGTGAGTTTCGGCCGGGACAACGGAGAAATTTCCGGGCTCGGCGAGTTAGAGGCGATTAACATCAATTCCCACTCTTGGCCTGGCCTTGAGCTCACATTAAACCCGCTTATGAATCCCAAATCCTTAGCTGCTTATCACAGCAAGAACCAAAGTTGGGTGCCCTTTAAACTTTAAACGCCTCCTAGCAGCATACTCAAAACCGGGCACGGACTTTCTGCGAAAGCTCGCAGGAAGAGCGAAAAGAAACAAAAAGAGCTCGAGGTGGAGGTTAAACTTTAAAAAAAAAGTGCCCTTGTTGGTTTATCAAGGGGCTTCTAGGGTAACCAAAAGTCATTGAAGAAGGGCCTCCTCTGGGTCCTAGTTTAGTAGCAAGGGAGGGCAACAACTATCTCTAGACTCATAGACAAGCCGATGAGCAAGCGGTTTCGCGTGCAGGGCATTAGAGCTTAGAGAGGAACATTCTGTTCTCGACCCAGAGTAACCTAGGAATCAGAAGGGCGCCCTATTTGGTTTGAAGGGTCTTGTAAGGGAACCAAAACCCTTAAGAAAGGGAACAAGGGCCTACTGCGGGTCTCGACCGGTCCGCCCTCAACACTCTTTCCGGCCTCCCGTGGAGACGACGGCTCCTGCACGGAAGTTAAGGTTGGGTTTAAAGGGTTTAAAGAGTTCAGAGTTTAGGGTTTAGGGTTTAGGGTCCTTACAGGGGGGGGGGGGGGGGGGGCTTCAGGGGGGTACGTAACCCAAGGTTCTCGAATGCTCCCAAACTACTCCCTAAGCCGCCCTGGGCTTCCGTAAGGTTCCCTAGGTACCTACCGCCATGAACCACACTCTCTGAACCTAAACCCTAAACCCTAAATCCTAAACCCTAAGCCCGAAACCCTAACCCTAGAACCTGACCTTTAACCTCAAAACAACATCCCTTTAGGGTTTAGGGTTTATCTGAAGGTCGTTTGGTACAAGGCTCCAAGGAAGGGGGCCCCTTGGATTCAAAATGGTGCGTTTTTTTGGTTACAAGGGTTGAACAGGGAGTTTAACTTCATACCCCCACGAACTCCAAGAGGAACATTAGAGCCTTCAGGTACCCAACCCCACAATTTCGTGGAACCCCAGAACCTTTCGAAACCTCTAAAGTGTGCTCTAAACCCTGAACCCTACACTCTGAACCCTTTCTACATCAGGCTTGCCTGTTACGTCTGGCAGTTCCTAAACCCGAAACCCTAGACCCTATATTACGTAGAAACTCCAAACCCTAAATCCTAAACCCTAAACCTCAAACCCTAACCTAAACCCTGAACCCTAAACACGCTGGCCTCCGGGAGCAGCCGATGCGAGAAAAGGGACGGCCCAGACTCCTCCTCGCTGTCTGTGGTTTGGGGTTTGGGGTTTAGGGTTCAGGGTTTGGGGTTTGGTTTAGGATTTGGGGTTTGGTGTTTAGGGTTTAGGGTTTGGGGTTTGGGGTTTGGGGTTCAGGGTTTGGGGTTTGCGGTTTGGGGTTGCGGGTTTGTGGTCTACGGCTTGGGGGGCCGCAACCTAGTCCCGTAAGGGCTTAGGGTTCACTATACTCCCCTTGTAGAACCTTAACAAACATAATGTGTTTCATATCCTCTTGGGTTTTACATGAATAACAAACAAACCCTAAACCCTCAACCCTAAACCCGTTCAAGGCCCAGCTGGAGCAAGCCCTTCCACCTGGAACAGGTATGCAGACCCTTCCCAGCAGGAAGAGAGACCCGACATCTTTTTCAGGGTTTAGGGTTTAGGGCCTTTATGAGGCCTACGCTGCCTACACTCCGGCTGTGTAGGGCGTATTTCGTCAACCCTAAACCCTAAACCACAAAAACCCTAAACTTCAGGGTTCAACAAGGTTTAGTAGGGTCCTCCGCGAGTGCGTGCGTTGAGGGAACCGCGTCGCGGGCTGCGGACAGGGCAAGGGTCCGATCCTGACGGGGAACTGGGAGGGTCTGAATTTTGGGATCCTTTTGGTACAAGGAGGGGCCCCCCCTAGTTATAAGCAGAGATATAAGGACCCTAAATTAAGTTATAAGGATCCTAAATTAGGTTATAAGTCCCTTAACTACAGTTAGTGGCCCCTCCTTGTACCCTAATCGACAACATATACTGTAGCACTCTGACAGAGAACCCCATCAAAACGGGCAACGCGTTGAAATGCCCTACACCTAGACACTTTGCGATGTTTCCCCCTTATACGAAGAGTCCTTAGTTAGGATTCTTGTGCCCCCTGTCAGAGTCCCTATTAAGGACTGTTAGTATAGGGGGGAACATCCCAAACCCTAAGCCCTAAGCCCTAAACTTTGACACATTTGACACCCCTAATATTGGGCCTCCACCAGGCGGGCTGTCAGAACAAGGGGGAACATCCCAACAAACACCCGTTAAGGATTGAGGGCTGAGGGCCTACGCGAGTTGAGGGTTTGCAACCAGCAATGTGGCGCAGAGTTCCGCATGACAGCTAGTCAGGCCCATGGAGTTACATTGCCCTAAACCCTTTTTTTTTTTTTATTTTTTTAAACTAGGGTTCAGGGCTTAGGGTTTAGGGCCTAGGGCTTATATCCCAAAGCTCGAAAAGTGAGCATTCCCTCTTGCAGGATACCGAAGCAAACCCGGACTCCGAGACCCGAATCCCTACAAACCTGGAGCCCATATCCTCAGACCCGAATCTACCTCGGACCCCTAAACCCTAAACCCTAAACCCTAAACCCTAAACCCTAAACCCTAAACCCTAAACCCTAAACCCTAAACCCTAAAGAGTCTTAGGGGTCCATGGTATCTCATGAGAATCTGAAGCCCCGACCCGCAAAAAACCTTGAGACCAGAGGTCTGCCATGGGGACCACATGAGCCCTTTTATAGGATCCCCTTATATTTAGGGTTTAGGGTTTAGGGTTTAGGGTTTAGGGTTTAGGGTTTAGGGTTTAGGGTTTAGGGGTACTACTTGGAGGTTCATGGTACTTATGAACCAATTCTAACTGTACTTCTCACCCACTAAACAGGCCCTTAAGTGCCCGAATATGATTATGAGACAGTACAGTTAGAACTGGTTAATGACTACCATGAACCTCCAAGTAGGGTTCATATAACTGGGATGTCCCCCATTATACTACTGTAGCATGCCTTAATCGGGATTATAGTACCCTCGAGGACTGTTAGTAGAAGGGGGGGACATCCCAAGGGATTGTAGTATCGGGTAGCTGACCACAACTTTACGCTCATCTGGTCCCTAAGGTAAACCCAAACTAAACCCTAAACCCTAAACCCTAAACCCTGAACCCTAAACCCTAAACCCTAAACCATAAACCCTAAACCCTAAGCCCTAAGCCCAAGTACCCTGTGCATAAGCTTCCGGCCACCAACACCAAGAAGTAGACTTGGCCGACTGGGACCCTGCGTTTCGGGGCTTCGTGTCAAACATAGGCCCCCCCCCCCCACTTCGGAGCTCTGCATGGGATTAGGGATGAGGGATTTAGAGATTTGCTGTTGAAAGTTTGAGACAAAGGGCTTCACTGCTTAAGTCTAGGGCTTTGCGTTAGTGTTCGGGGGCTAGGGTGTAAGGCTTCGGAGCCTGTGGGGCTATGGTGTAAAGTTCCGGAGCCTGTGGAGCAAAAATCGATGAACCCTGATATCTTTATAGGGCCCTTAAGGGAGGGCGGCTTCAAGGGGGGTATGCAACCTAAGGTTCCCAACACTCCCCACTACTCCCCAATGCTCCCGAAGCTTCCCTAGATACCTACCTCCCATGAACGCCCCCTCAAGGACCCTGTAATACCGGCAGGCCTTGTAGAGCGACCGAGATAAGGAAGACCCCCAAATCTGAACCCCAAAACCCAAACTGCTTCCTCAAGCGATACTTTAGAAACCCTAAGCCCTACACCCTAAACCCTAAAACCCACACGCTAAACACTAAAATCGGGTTCATCGTGCAGCATACCCTGCCTCTGTTCGAAGGCCTAGATCACCCCAAGCCCTAACCAAAAGCCCAAACAAAACCTGAACCCTGAACCCTAGTAATGTAGTATCCTGAATGATTTTAATAAGGTTTTGGGGGGGGTTGGTGTAGTATAGTTATGAAAGCATCCTAACAGTTTAGTTTTGGCAATTATTCCGATCCCTATATTGAACCCTTTCCCCTGACCTGAACACTGACGAGGCCTAATCACAGAAGCCCTAAATAGAGCCTACACCGTAACACGCCCCTCAATAACCTGAACCCTGACAACCGCTAAACCCTACCCAAAGAGCCGACTACCCCATTCTAAGGACCCCCATATAGCTTAAGGTATATTCTCTAACTCAGGTGTATAAAGGGCCCTCTGGGTAAACCTTACTGAACACTAAACCCTAAACCCTAAACCCTAAACCCTAAACCCTAAACCCTGAACCCTGAACCCTGAACCCTAAGCCCACACTCCAGGGCCTATATGTCAGCGGGGCTAGGATGGTAACTCCCGACAGCTGCGTCTCCAGCTCTGTCTTGGCGAACCTGGCATCTGGGGCCCCTAAGCCCTAAGCCCTAAGCCCTAAACCCTAAACCCTAAACCCTAAACCCTAGGTTTGGGGGTTTCGGGTGCAGTTTGAAGTGTGGGGCGCAGGGAGCCGGTAGGCCGAAGTAAGCCAGAATAATGACCTGCGGCCTTGTATACATACATAAAAGGTTTAGAGTTTAGGGTTTAGGGGTACTTGTTGAAATTATTGAGGCCACACGGGGCTGTCGGAGGAGGAGCTTGGACACGTTCAGGGTTTATGAGTCGTTAGGGCTTAGACCTCTAAGTAGCTTCCTTTCGCAGGGTCAGGGTTTAGGGTCTAGGGTCTAGGGTCTAGGGTTTAGGGTTTAGGGTTTAGGGTGTAGGGTGTAGGCTGTAGGGTGTAGGGTGTAGGGTCCAAAACCCTGAACCCTAAACCCTAAACCCTAAACCCTAAACCCTAAACCCTAACCCTGTATTAGTCGGCGTCAATAGTGCATGTGGGAAGAAGATTCCTTCTGTCCCCCTAAACCTCTTTAAGGGACTGAACCAGCTTCCACCACTGCGTGTGCAAGAAGCAGTAGGCAAACATGAGACATGAGTCAGAGAACTCACCATCTGCAATATGTGGTGGGTTGGCAGTTGCTTCGGTGCTTGCTGTTTAGAGTTTGGGCTTTGGTGGAGGGAGCGAAGTAGCCAAGCTTTGGAAGCTCAGCAGCCCCTAACTTAAACCCTGAACTCAAGAAAGCAAAGCCTTACCTCCTGAGCTCCAGGCATCAGGAGGCTTGACTAGATGTTTCACGTGGCGTCAACTTCAACCAGTCGCGGGTTTAGGGTTTAGGGTTTAGGGTTCAGGGTCTAGTTTTGGGTTGCATGAGTTCTGCCGAATCTGCGCACTGATCCCCTTGACCTGGCATAGGCCAAGCCATGCTCTTCGGCAAACCCTAAACCCTAAACCCTCAACCCTACAGGAACTCTGTCATGGCTTGCATAATGAATCGGAAACGCTGACGCTGATACCTTGCACCATGAACCCCCGACCGCAGAGTACTTAACCTCGAAGGCCACGGCGAAAAGTTGTGTAAAGGCACATTTTAGAGCCCCTTTGGAAACCTCATGGTGCACCCCAAACCCCTTCAGGCCCTAAAACCCAAAACCCTAAAACCCTAAAAGCCTAAAACCCTAACACCCCTTGGTAGGACCTTGAATCAAAAGAAGGGGGAAAGGGTACCACCGGGCTCCCAAGAACCGCAGGCCCCAAAAGACCCTAAAAACCCAAAAAAGACCCTAAGCCCTAAACCCCGAACCCTCAGCCCTAAGAATCCTAAACCCTAAACGCCCTCAACCCTAAAACTTTAAGCCCCTAAGACCCCCAACCCTAAACCTTAAACGCCCTAAACCCGAAAACTTTGAGCCCTAAGCCCTGCCGGCAGAGCCCGAACTTGCTCATCATACGGTCGTCGATGGAGCGGACGAGGGAGTCGCAATGCTCCGTGCTGCGAATGGAGTACCTCTGCACCGGGAGCCTTCTTGCCGGTTTAGGGTTACTACTGGCAGTGCGACCATGACCACTCAGACCCCAACCTGGACCCCGAGCCCTGAAGCCTCAACGCCCAAGTGCGGTAAGTTCCCTGAAGGGTTTTCGGGTTTAGGGTTTAGGGTTTAGGGTTACTTGGAGGTTCATGGTACTTATTAACCCAATTGTAACTGTACTTATAGCCCAACTCTAAATTTGTAGGGCACTTAAGGGGCTTCTAAGTGGGCGCTAAGTGCAGTTCTTGCTGGGATATACGTACCATGAACCTCCAAGTAAATAAGGAGTCCTGGAACCCTCAGGAAAGCTTAGGGTTTAGGTTTTAGGGTTTCTAGGGTTTAGGGTTTAGGGTTTAGGGTTTCTTCAGCTTCAAACCGCGTTGCGAGGTCTACGAGCTTTTGGGTTTCGGGTTTAGGGCTTTGGGGGCTCAGGAGTTAGGGATGGGCTTATAGGGGATTAGGGACGTTTTGGAATGTAGAACACGCTGCACGCCCTTGAAGGTGGGAATATTTCCGGGTCTAGGGTCTGGGTTGCGGAGAGAGGAAATCCGGGAACTGGAGGGGGGGGGGGGGGGGGTATTTTAAACCCGAAGCCCTTAAACCCTTAAACCCTTAAACCCTTAAACCCCTAAACCCCTAAACCCTAAACCCTAAACCCTAAACCCTAAACCCTAAACCCTAAATATTCAGGCTTTTGGGTTTGGGGTTTCTGGCGGCTTTTCATCCCGCAGCGCCGTGGCCAGCAGGCTGGCGCAAGTCAACTCGCGGCTGGTCTGAGGGCTTCAAGGGCTTCGGAATCATCCGGTTTAGGGTTTAGGGTTTAGGGTTTAGGATTTAGGGGTTTAGGGGTTTAGGGGTTTAGGGTTTAGGGGCTTTAGGGTCTAGGCGGTTTTGGCGGTTCAGGGCCTTTAGGGTATGTGGAATCCGTCATAGGGTGGGCCGCATCAAACCCTACATCCCTAAACCCTGCGAATAGAACCTTAAAAAAAGCCTCAAGACTCAAGCCCTCAGACTGTCATTGAGGCTGCGAATGCTGTAGGCTATGACTATGTTAGGGTTTAGGGTTGAGGGTTAGGGTTGAGGGTTTACTTCTTATGAGTACTTTGAGTGCCCGAGGTAGAGACACACAACACCAGAGCTCGGAGATCAGATCTCCATGCCGTTCTTCCGGAAGCTGCAGCTGGCGCGCCGCGCCCGAGGATCAGCGCCTCGGTATTCGGGGACGTTCATTAGGTTTTTTTTTGGGGGGGGGGTGAATATGTGGCAGAACTGCAAGTAAGGTACCGTAACTTTAGGTGCTGGCTATTAGGCTGTTTAGGGTTCAGGGTTTAAGGGTTCAAGGGTTTAGGGATTAAGGGTTCAGGGTTTATGGGTTTAGGGTCTAGGGTTTGGCCCCCCAAGTAAGCGTGAATTTTGGTGTTTCTTGTTCCGGGTGTGAACCAGATTGATAGGTGGGGGTTTCAGAATAGGGGGGGGATAGTTTCTTGGGGTCCTTATTTTCAGGGAATCCTACTATTTCGTGGGGCGAGTTTAGGGGTCCCTAAACTACTAAACCCGAAACCCGAAACCCTAAACCCAAAGCCCTAAGACATCCCCACTTTCTCCCCACGCATGTCCCTGGTAGCAGGGCCAGGGGGACCCAGGCGCCTCGTGGTGCGAAGGGCGAGGAGTTGCCAGAGACCAAGCGCCAGGTAGCCTCTTTGTAACTTCAGGGTTTAGGGTTTAGGGTTCAGGGTTTAGGGTTGAGGGTTTAGGGTTTTAGCGGGATTTCATCGCCGGCTCGGGGGTTAGGGGTTTAGGGCATCGTCAAGGGTTTATGGGGCTCATAGGCAGGGTTTTTTTTGTTGTGTTTGAACCCTAAACCCTAACCCTAAACCCCTAAACCCTAAGCCCTAAGCCCCTAATCCCCCAGTCAACAAGGGCTTACGGGACTTGGGGTTTAAAGGGCTTCGCAAAAAAGAGTGGGACTTACAGTTGCAGGGTTCGAAAGCACCCCAAGAGCCCAATGCCCCTTAAGAAAGGAATCGATCCTTAAACAGATTAAGCCTAAGCCATATTCATTATTAGACCCAAGAGGAACCCTAGGAATAAAAAGGGCACCCTGTTTGGTTTAAAGGGGCCTCATAAAGGAACACCCTAAACCCTAAACCCTAAACCCTAAGCCCTAAACAACGTGAAATCAAGGACCACCCTGGGTCCCAGTTCCCTAACGCAGGGATGTTGGGCTCTTTAGGGTTTAGGGTTTAGGGTTTGGGGTTTAGGGTTTGGGGTTTAGGGTTTAGGGTTTAGGGTTTGGGGTTTAGGGTTTGGGGTTTAGGGTTTAGGGTTTGGGCAATTCACTTTGTGGGTTGGGGGTTTGGGGGGTTGTATGAAGGGTTTGAGTTGGCCTACACAGATCGAAAGCCTTTACCCGTGACTCCCAGCCACTCGCAACCCTCAACCCTACAGCCCAAAGAGAGCCCTAAAGGACCTAAAGGCCCTAAACCCTAAACCCTAAACCCTAAACCCTAAACCCTAAACCCGTAAACCCTAACCCTAAACCCTAAACCCCAAACCCCAAACCCCTAAACCCTAAACCGGATCAAGCCCAAGCACCCCGAAGAGCCCTGTCAGGAAGGCTCCGCGGGGGCCAGGGCTACCCATCCCTTGGGCTGGTATATAAGGGGCCCCCTCCTAAGGGTTTAGGGTTTAGGGTTTAGGGTTTAGGGTTTCGGGTTTAGGGTCTAAGGGATCATGCAACTACCCTAAAATTCATAAGGCCCTAAGGATCCATGTACCTGTGTAGTAGGCACTTGGCCCCTACACCTACTATATCGGAGCCCCGAAAACGGCCCAAGCATACACGATATAGGTACATGGATCGTTAGGGAGGTATAGCTGCCTTCGTAGCCATTCTGAAGTTAGTTCTTACGGGTTTCGCGGCTTGAAATCAGGTTTAGGGTTTAGGGTTCAGGGTTTAGGGTTTAGGGTCCGGGGCTTGGACTCTCAGCGTGTCCAACCGAGAGGCAAAGTCGTCTCGGAAATGCTGCTGGATGGCTAACCTTGAGAGAGCTCCCCCAAACCCTAAACCCTAAACCCTAAACCTCAGATTTCCAGGCCTGAGCCCCAACCCCCTAAATCCTAAACGACCTTCAGCTCTTTTGGTCTGGGGCCTCTTACTTCTACGGCGCCGATTGCAATAGCAACAGGGAACTCCCACACCTCAAACGCCAATAAACAAATCTCTATATCTAGTTGCATACATATATGTGTGTAAACATATATATATATATATGTATATGTATATAATAATCTATATATATATATGTCTATGTATGTCTATGTATGCATATATATATATATATCCGTATATACCTAGAAATATGTGTGTATATATATATACATATCATCATCATCATCATCATCATCATCATCATCATCATCATCATCATCATCATCTAGAGAACTGGCCATCTGACCATCCGTGGAGACAGTCAGCCTTGAACATTCCCCAAGAAACCCAAACCCTGAACCAGAACGTCCTAAGGCTTTAGGGTTTAGGGCTTCGGAGGTAGAAGGAGCCCAAGGGCATTTAGAGCACCTAAGGCATATGTCGTTGGATCGAGGTTCGGATTCTGGAGTTGGTGAAGGATTCCGGTTTTGAGTGTTGGGGTCCCGGTCTGCCAGCAAGGGGCAGGTTTTCAGCGTCCAGGCACGCACAGGTGACGTTGCTTCGGCGCGCCGAGTCATCTGAATTCAGCCTCGCTCTGGACACTTGCTGGGCTTAGAGTTGACCTGTAGGCTGGTAGAGATGTGTTTAGAGAATTTGGGAGGGCGGCAGAATAAGGCCTCAGGTTTCGGCTTTAGGGTTTAGGGCTTAAGGGTCTGGATGTAAACGAACAATTATATGCATAAGCATATGGAGAGACAAGTTCTTTAATATAAAATATTGTATGCGGCCTTTACCATTGGGATTTAGGGTTCAGGACGTAGGGTTGCCATTCCCTGCTCTGACCCTGTACAGCCACGAGGGTCGTCGTTTAGGATATAAACCCAAGCCCTGTATGATACACCCTCAACCCGGAAGCCAGGGTTGACTACTATTTGCTTAAGAACCCCACAAGAATAATAAAACAAAAAAACAATAATCCCTATATCACCCTTAATAAGGACGACTATGTTTATGTTTTTTTGGGGGGGTTCTTCAGCAACTAGTGGTTGAGGGGAGTTACAAGGAGGGCCCCCCCTAGTTATAAGTAGAGTTATGAGGACCCCAAACTAAACTATAAGGATCCCTAATTAGGTTCTAAGTCCCTTAAGTATAGCTAGTATACTAAGGGGGCCCCTCCTTGTAGAGTCCCTAACAGAGCGAGGCAACCTCTTCAAGACAACGTCTCGAAAGTCGGGGGCCAAAGATCGGAAGTGGTCTTGCAAGTGCCCATCCAAGGGGAGTATTCGCTCCACCTGCCGCGGTTCGGAGCTTTTGGGTGACTTAGGGGGCGGGGGCGGACGATAGTGGCCCCGGGTGGGAGGGGTGGGGGGGGTAGTGGGCCCGACGCAGGTTCTTCTGCCCTTTGGCTCTCCAAGCCCCCTCTCCGAGAACCCCCAAACGCATCAAAACGCCTCTCCCCCCCTCTTTCTCCCCCCCTCCCTCCCCGCAGTCTTCCCCCCCCCCCCCCAACCCCCCCAACGCCTCCCGAAAATCGGTTTCAGAAATCATTGAGAGGTCTTTGGACTCTTCGAGCTAGGGGCCGGGCCTGCCTTGGCGAGGTAGCACCATTGGGGGATCACGTGGCAATCCTCCACGTCGGATCGCTCCGCGTAGCGGCGCAGAACAGCACGAACCCAACCATTGAACATCTCCTGCGAATACCCGAAACCCTAGACTAGACCCTAAACCCTTAACCCCAAACTGGTGGATGGCAGCTTCACCCAAGAGCATCTTAAGCTGCAACTCAAAGGCAGAACTCTGACGTCAAGCGCCTGCCTGTTCCTCCTATAGTGAGACCCAAAGCGCGCTTGACCCTTCTACTCTTATACCCTTCCTCCCTATTATTTATGACTATTATAATTGCTGTTAATTATTAACTTTCATTTCAATAATTATTCTTGAAAAAATTGTAAGGACGAACATCGCTGGTAGAGTTGAGGGTAAAAAGATCACACTTCGCAAAAGAAAACACCACAACGTGTGATGGTTCTCGCCATGTCGCGCAGGTGGGCGGGAAGGCCTTCGCAACGCGGTACTCCTTGTAGTATACGTCAAACCAGGCCTGATTCTTGGCCCATGCAAACTCGGAGACCAGTCGATCGCACGGCTCCCGCACGATGGCGAAGCTATTTCTGACATGATCTCTGGGGGGATTGTGCTTCATGCAGCCGAACCTGCAGCATTGTGCATTGTTGGGGTACTACTAGAAATGATCATTGTTGTTCCTTGTTGGGTTTAAGCATTCATAAAAATGTAAAATGGTTTTCAACAATGACCCAGGAACTGCACCTCATCATATCGCCCCGAGTCAGTGTAAGAAGGGCCCAGGGCGTCCCAGATGGTCGTCCCTGCAGTCTTGGGGACATGCACCTAAGATGGGCATTCAAAGCACTCTGAAAAAACACTCCTGAAGATCAGCCTCTCAAACCCAACAAGCAAAATGTTCCAAATTTGATCCGCTTAAACCCAATATGGGAAAAACAGACAATATCCCAAAGGCCTACCCCCTACTTTGGAGTAGACCCTGGAAACAAGTATATACTTTCTAGGTATAAGTAGCTATAGTAGGAACCAAGAACCAAAACAAGTATTAAAGTCTAGTACTCCAAAACCCAGAAACAGTAACCCCAAACCCTAAACACTAAACCCTAACCCCAAACCCCAAACCCTAAACCCTAAACCCTTAAACCCAGGCACGAATACCCACCGCTTCGAGTCAATCTTGCCCGCGTCGTGTCGGCGGATCCACGGAGAGTCCGCCGCCTCGCCGCCTCAAGAAAGACAGCTGAGTCCTGAAATCTTACCGAAGATAATAATCCTTATGTCACCCTTAATAAGGAAGTGAAATCTTACCGAAGATAAGAATCCTTATATTACCCTTAATGAGGAAGAATATGTTTTTGTGTTTTTTTTGGGGGGGGTTCTCAAGCAACTAGTAGTTGAGGGGAGTTACCAGGAGGCCCCCCCCCCCGGTTAGAAGTAGAGTTATAAGGACCCTAAATTAGTTTATAAGGATCCTAAATTTAAATTAGGTTATAAGTCCCTTAACTATAGTTAGTATAGTAAGGGGGCCCCTCCTTGTACCGAAAAGCCCAATACCCTTGAATCAAGGAATGAATAAACCTTAAGCCTGCCATAACGGGATCCTTAAAGGACTTAGGGTCAAGTTTTCAAAAGTACAGGGTATTGGTCTCTTTGGGTAGGTACTTAGATTCGAGCTACAGTGCCCAAAGAGCCCAATGCCCCTGAATCAAGAAATGTTCCTTAAATCCTAGTTAGGGGGCCTTGATAGTTTCAGGTCTACTCCTTAATCAAGGGGCATTGGGCTCTCTGGGTATGACCAAGGGCATGCAAGCACAAGGAGGTTTCCGAAACCAGGGGTACCCTCTTGGGGTCCGTATTATAGGGGAATCCTACTATTGGGGGGGGGGGGGGGGGGGGGGGTGTCCCATTTCGAAAAACCCCACATGCAAATACAATGTGTACTATGTCGGGAATACATCCGATTCAACACCAAACCCGACCCCGAAGCCCAAATATATATATATATATCTCTCTCTCTCTATTTATTTGTTTATTGAAGAAAGAAAATGTATATATATATATATAATTTATTTGTTTATTGAGTTTTAGGGCGTGTCTGTACCAAGAAATGAAAATGCCCATGCAATCGTATAATAATATAAAACTGAATGTACCAACATAGTAACATAAGAACAGAATATAGCATAAGAACACAATAGCACAGTGACATAGTTGCATAATGACATAACGGAGTAATCGCATAATAAGAACGCAGTCGCAATCGCAGAGCGATTCAAAAAGACATGAATCTGCTCATTGTATGTTGAAAATCAAACTGTATAAGATTGTAAGACTTTACTATGAAGACATAATACTACCTGTGAGGAAATAAATGATCAACACCTGAGCCGTAATTGGACCACCAAGCCGAAAACCTTGCAAACAAGCAAACCCTAAACCCTGACTAAGGTTCAGCCTTGTACCCGTTTAAGACGTTGCAAAGACCCTGAACCCTGCAAAGCCCTAACCCAAAGGATTCATGTACCTGGACAGTATATACCTGGGCGTTGAAGGGTTCCCATATAGTAGCTTTAGGGGCCAAGTATATACTATGTGGGTACATGGGTCCTTATGGGCAACCTCCTGAGCTGCAGGTCAGCTGCGGTCATCAACTTGCACGGAGACACCAAGGCATGATCTCACGTGGAGGATCGCAAGCAGCTTGAAGGCAGCTGGTCGTGCCATCAAGGCGCCGAGGCCCGTCTTGTTTTTAGTTTTAGGGAAGCCCGTGAAGCCCTCATAAAACTCAGCTCAGGCGGTTTGGGGTTTAGAGTTTAGGGAACGCATGCAACCCTGGCTGATCTCTTGCTGGTTATCTAGAGATGCGAAGGGCTCAGGGCATCTCTCATCCGGCTTTGGGGTTTCGGGCTTTGAAGTTTGGGACTCTTAAACTTTGGCTTTGGGGGTTGAGGATCAGGGTTTAGGGCTTCTGGGGTTGAGGGCCTACGCAGGGGTAAGAGGACTTGGCAAACTGACACATTCTGAGCACAGCGCGGCATCGATAAGAACAACTTTGCACGCGCCAAGGCAGCTCAACATGCTAGGCTGGCCCTTAAACCCTCTGAAACATACTGCTGAATATACCTGACTGTGGGGAATGTCAAAATGTCCGAGGGGCCTTCCTCTCATGAGCGTCTGCGCCAGCAGCTCTGAAGGATAAGATCGCTAGACACCTACGACTTACAAACTCATTGGGTAGTTTGAAAAGGAACCTACTTGGAGGTTCATGGTACTTCTTCACCCACATATAACCGTACTTACAACCCAAGTATAACCATGTTAGGACACTTAAGGGGCTTCATAAGTGCAGATATAAATTAAATAACCATGTTAGGGTACTTCAGGGGCTTCTAAGTGGGCTATAAGTGCAGCTATAACTGGGTTGTCAGTACCGGAACTCAAGGCATGCGACTCGGCTTGCTACCCTGGACCCCGCAGTATGGACATGCTGGCCAAAGTTGACCAAAATCACTCGGACACGCCCAATGTCCCTGAAGTAGGGAAGAACAAGTTTGAGCTTGAAAAGGGATCCTATAAACAGATTTGAGCAATATTCCTTCAGGAACGGATAATTAGAACTCTCTCGCATAAGGCCAGTAATATCTCGATCCGCAGGATGATGGATTCTAGAACCACCTCAAATCTTAGTACACCAAACAGCTGTGGACGGTGTAGCCTTCACACCTTTCCGAGTTCCGACTTCTTAGCGTCAGACACTGCCCTAACAACTCTACGGAAAGCTTGGGCTGTGTGTTCATGTGATGTCTGGATGTAGGCTATCCAAAGGCTGCACTGTAGTTCCTTTTTGGGTTAGTTATAAGGGGATTCTAGTATACTACCCCCAAAAAAGGTACTACATACGAGCCTTTGGGTAACTTCCAAAGCAAGTGGACAACACATCGGAAGGAGTTTGGGTGTATGGTGATCCACGATGCGAATCTCCTAGTCGGTGGACGTTCTGCCAGGTTCCCACACCCTGCACCGACCTCGGAGCTGTAAGAACTTCGCAAGAGAAGCCATGCAAGGTCTAGGAGACAAGCGATGTTCCGTAAGCCTGATCCTACAAGGATGCCCTTACCATGTAAGGCGATTCTCATGAAGTGATATCCGGAATCTCCTGGCTTAACCAGACCAAGCCCCAAAAACAACTTTGCAGGGATTGGGCACCATAGCGTCTGCGGCTGCACGCTTCTCGGTGCGCTCTTCTCGCTGGCGGAGAACCTTTGAGGATTTTCAGACAGTTTCTCAGAAAGGGCGCATGCAAGGTTCGCACTCCGCTTCAAAGGTCTTTTCTCTTTCTGGGGGCGGGGGGGGGGGGGTTGGGGAACCCTTAAACCTTAAACCCTAAACACTAAACAGGGATGAGCAGACGGGAGACCTTGTGTTGAACCGAGGCCACCGGTACTTACTTCTGCAACCAAAACCCACTTTCAGGAGCTTGCAATAGGGTTTAGGGTTTAGGGTTTAAGGTTTAGGGTTACCATAACATGGGTTCCACCGAATAGGTGATATAGTGCCCTTATGATGATAGCTTCGAACAAGAGCTCAGCTTCGCGGGATGGAAGATTGCGCAGCATCCCTAAACCTAGAATCATGACGCAAATGGAACACCCTAGATCATAAGACGGGGACCGGGGGGGTGGGGGGTTTAGGGTTTAGGGTTTAGGGTTTAGGGTTTAGGGTTTAGGGTTTAGGGTTTAGGGTTTAGGGTTTCCGATTCAGTAAAGGCTCATTTGGGGCGTTTGTTTTCAACCCTAAACCCTAAACCCCTGAACCCTAAACCCCGGGAAAGATGGGCCCTTACACCCCCCTGGCTAAACCCCTAAAACCCTAAACCTTAAAAACTTTAATCCCCAAGCCCTATATCCCTAAACCCTAAACCTTAAAACCTTAAAACCCCTAAGCCCTGTAAAAGGGGTTGTCAGATGATTGCGACCAAAGCCGCTGGAGTTGATAGCTGGTGGTGGCCAATGGGAGCTTCACGTGGACCTGGGACCGCTTTGTCCAAAGTGTAGGGGTAAGGGTTCAAGGCTAAGGGTTAGGGGTTTAGCGCGTGTAGGGTCTGGGTTGGTTACACACTTATACAACCCTGGGTGGTGCCTCTAGAAAGGCACGAACCAGGATGTCTAATTTGGGGTTTAGGGGTATAGAATATATACCTGGCAAGGCTCTGAAGCCCAGCAGAGTCTGCGCTGGTCTCGCTGAGTGCTCCACATCGCCCGCCTACCCCAAAAAAGGTGAGACGGGTGGCGAGCGGATTTACGGTAAAGGGAGTTTAGGGATTAAACCCTATAAACCCTAAACCCTAAGCCGTAAACCCTAAACCCTGCTGTGGCGGGGTGGGGGGAGGGGCGTACTGTATTCCCCACTAAGGACCGTTAGTTCAAGGGGGAACATCCCAATACAGACCTAAGAACCCTGAACCCTACAACTCAAGAGCCTGGAGCTTTGCAGCAGCCCTATAAACCCCAAACAAACACAACAAAAACCGGACCCTACAAAATCCTTCCCCTAACCCTAAACCCTAAACCCCTTAAACCCTAAACTGAAACCCGCAAAAAAACTAACCCAAAAACCTAAAAGCCCCCAAGTCCCTAAACCCTAACGAAGCAAACCCCACACCCCGCCCTGGGGTTTATGGCTTAGGGTTTAGGGTTTAGCGCTTGAGGTTCAGGGTTTAGGGTTTAGGGTTTACACCCCCCGCCCCCCCCCTGGGGTGTCAGCCAGAAATGTCTGGTCTGCGAGGTGGTAAACTTGGCATGCGCGGGCCACCTTCGGGCTTGTCTGCGGTCGTTAGGGAATTGAGGGTCTTGAGGGTCTTGGAACGGTTCTTTGGGCGCTTGCAGGGGTGTTTCGGGTGTTCAGGATCTTTGAGGCTTTTTGGGGTGTTTAGGGTGTTCAGGGTGTTCAGGATCTTTGGGGCTTGTTAGGGTGTTTAGGGTGTTCAGGATCTTTTGGGCTTTTAGGGTCTTAGGGAATTTTCAGGGTCTTTAGGGCGTTTAGGATCTTAGGCTATTTTCAGGGTTTTTTCGGTCTTTAGGGTCCTTAAGCCTTTCGGGTCTTAAGGGTAACTCGGTGTGTTTAGGGTCTTGAGGGTCTTTAGGGATTTTAGGGCTTTTGAGGTGTTTAGGGTATTCAGGGTCGTTAAGGCTTTTAGGGTCTTTAGGGCAATTAGGGTTTAAAGGGTCTTCAGGGTCTTTTAGGGTTTGTAGGGTTTTTTAGGGTGTTTAGGCAATTGGGTTTTAGGGTTTTCAGGCCTATTTTGGGTGTTTAGAGTTGGGGCTTGGCTTTTTGCAAGGCAGGGGTGTTTGTGCTGCGTCAAAAGGAAGGGTGGCTGATGGAAATTTAGGCACGACCGCCTGCATGTCGTGCTGCTTCGACTGTTCAGGTGGTTCAAGGCTTCCTTTCTCGAATGCTACTGAAGCTGCAACCATTCCGCAGAGCAGCGCCGGAATTGCCTCAAAAACCAAAACCCAACACGTCACAAGGGCTACGAGCACCCTAGGCCCTATAGGGTACAAAAAACACAGGGTATATATATATATATATATGTATATATAGCGGATAATTATAAGGTACCCCTAACCCCAATCCCCAAACTCTAAACCCTAACCCCAAACCCTAAACCCCTGAACCCCATTCTGAGCCGCCGTCCTGGCAATACTCTCCATCGAACCTCGGACCCCAGAAGTAGGGGAGGAAATGAGATTCAAACTCCGAGGAACGGAGCCTCCAATGTCCTTGTTACAGGGAATATAACATCATATCATTCATATCACTCAAATATACATACATAAATAAACTAATTAAGAAAAATCATATATATATATATATATATATATATATCATGATGATACTAACAACAACAACAATAACAATCATCACGATAATGATAATCCAACCAGATATAGTATATAACATAAAAAATAAACAAATAAATATTTCGAATGTAATATACTACACAATTTATCAATGTATAATAGAACATTGCAGCATATTGTATAACAGAAAAAATCACATGATATGCAAGGAGGCCTGCTTGTTATCAGTAGAGTTCTGCGTGCCGAAACTTGGGTTCTAAGAATCCCAACCTAGGTTATAAGTCCTTTAACTCTAGTGTGTATAATAAGGCGGCCCTTCCTTGTAATGGCTCATCTGGGCCTTTCGTTGAGGCCTTCGAGTTTAGAGTTTATAGGGTTTGCGGAAGACCTCAGATCAGATCGGAAATCAACAGCCCTCAGTCCTCAAGCCTTCACAGCCCGCGCCCCCATCCTGCCCTACACTTTCTGTGGCCCCCCACCTAAGACTTTTTCCCTAGACCTGTGTCTGCATGCTCTGAATCCTATATGTGCATCCCTTGCCCCTGGCAATGGGGGTTTAGGGTTTAGGGTTTAGGGCTAGGGTTTAGGGTTTAGGGTTTCGGGTTTAGGGTTGTCTATGGGGGACAAGGCTCCTATAAGGGTTTAGGGTTTAGGGTGGTGTGCAGGGTGATACATCCTGTGAGAATTTCTTCTTCTTTCCGCAGATTGAACCGGAGCCATGTTGCTTCGCAGCTGTTTAATGTTTACCCCCTCCGCCCTTAAAAAAAGACTCCGTAATTCTCATTTCAGAGTCATGGGGGGGCTAACTCCAAGAACCCGAAGCACTGAAACTTTTGTTTTGTGTGATGGCCTGCGAAGTGGGTGGGGTGAGGAGAAATGATGCCAATGAGCATTGGTGTCACCGCTCGTGGCACCCCTCCACACCCGTGGGTTTGTTTGGGTCGCCATTACCAGATGCTAATTTCTGCCACTGCGCGACGTGACGCCCTAAACCCTAATCCCTAAAAACCCTAAACCCTAAACCCTTAACCCAAATCCCTTTAGACCCTAAACCCTGAACGCTAAGCACTAAACCCTAAACCTTAAACCCTAAACCCTAAACCCTAAACCCTGAACCCTAAACCCTAAACCCCAAACCCTAAACCCTAAACCCTAAGCCCTACACCCGAACTGCATGGGAGCCCGCACCGCTTCGCCGAGAGCACGGGCCAAAGTGTGGCCGCCGCCGAGCGCACGGTGATGACCAGGTGGTTACTGCCAAGGTCTGGGGTCTGTAGGGTTTAGGGTTTAGGGTTTAGCGTTTAGGGGTTTAGGGGTTTAGGGGTTTAGGGGTTTAGGGGTTTAGGGGTTTAGGGTTTAGGGTTTAGGGTTTAGGGTCTATAGGGGTTAGGGGTTTGGGGCTTTAGGGTTTAGGGATCGTTGCAGGAGTTTGGGGGTCTTCGGGGTTTGGGGCTTTTTGGACTTGGGGTTTGGACTTGTCTGTGCTGCGCTTTTGTGCTTTAATTACTTGTTGGAGCGCTTGCATGGCGCGGACGAGGAAGGTGGGTTAAAAGCTGACTTGACTTTGCTTTGCTAGACCCAAGGGTAACAATGACTCTTTTTTGGTGTAAACGGGCTTATGAGGGAACCCTAAAACAGGGGTATGAGGGAACCTAAACCAAAACAAAAAGAGAATAAGGGCCTACTCTGGATCCAAGCCCTCAACCCTAAACCCTAAACCTTCTGAACGGGCTGACATGAGGCGCGCAGGCCGTCTCGGGTGCCGGTAGCGAGCAGGAACTAGCCATGGACCGAATCCGACCCTAAAGCCTAAACCCTACTTGGAGGTTCATGTGTACTTATAACCACAGTTATAAGTAGGGACCATAAGGGAATACTACAAGTAATTATTCCGACCCCTATATGAAACGCAAACCGCAGGCCCTTTTTAAGGAGTCTCCTAAAGGATCTCTTGACAAAACCCTCGGCCACCCCTCCCCCCCGGTTTAGGGTTTCGGGTTTAGGGTTTGAAGCGCGACACACCGCAGCCTGTTCGCCACGATCTCTTTGTCTCGGTGGCTCAAAGGCAGAACAAGGGCGCTCTCGTTCTTCCTGGGCATTTCGGGCTGAGAAGGTTCTCGGCCTGAGGTCAGGGGTTGAGGGTCTAGGGTTAAGGGTTTGTGGTTTGGGGTTTAGGGCAGACACTCGGTGTCCCAGACAACGAAGTAAAATTTGGTGGTTTGGGGGTCTAGCTTTGAGGGCTTACCCTTCAGCGCACTGCCTTAAGCGCCTGGCTACGCTGCACGTACTTCAGAACCCTTCAAGGAAGTTAAGGGACCACATTCTGGGACTGTGCAATTTGCCCGTTTAGACTTGGGGTCAGAAAGCTTCAGAAATCCAGCAACACAGCTTTTTTGAGTGCAGGGTACGTGCAGCCTTCCGAAGGATTCGGAGTACTGGCTGTTTATAGGGTTTATGGGATTCATAGGTTTTGGAGCTGTTCTATCGTTGGGCACACACCCCCCCTCCCTCCCCCCCTCCAGTACACCCAAAACCCTGAATCGACACAGAGGCGCAGTCAGCCCAGAATCCTACAACCCAAAGCCTACACTCTTATGGCCCTCAGCCCCCAAAGAGCCCTCTATACCCCTTGAATACTTAGCTCACCTGAAATCACGTTAAGGATCCTTTGTAAACCCTAGACCCTAAACCCTAAACCCTAATCTTCAAGGCATATTCCTTTCATTCAGGGGTGTAGTCGGCTCTTTGGGCCTGAAACTGTTTCAACACCAGCGAAGAGCTTCCTGAGCTCGCAGCCTCACCGTGGGGGGACCCCACGGCACCTCCTTCGGAAGCTAGGGTTTAGGGTTTAGGGTTTAGGGTTTAGGGTTTAGGGTTTAGGGTTTAGGGTTCAGGGTTTAGGGCTACACGCAGGAAATGGTTCCGGGTTTGAAGGATCTATAGGGCTTAGGGTTCCTAGGGTTGATAGGGTTTATAGGGTTGATCGGGTTGAGAGGGCTGAGAGGGTTTGGGATTCATAGGGTTTGTAGATAGGTTTTGTTAGGTATGTAGGGCTTCTGGGACGTGTCGAGCTTCCAGGGTTAGAGACATCCCCCCCCAACAAAAAATATATCTACATACTTATATATGTATATATGTATATATGTATATATGTATATATGTATATATGTATATCTGTATATCTGTATATATGTATATATGTATATATGTATATATGTATATATGTATATATGTATATATGTATATGTATGTATGTATATGTATATGTATGTATTTATATATACTTTAAATTAGTATGCGATCCCAAGATGGTTCAAGGGACCTCGCGACCATGACCCAGCACTTCAGTTAAGAGCTCCCTGAACCCTGAACCCTGAACCCTGAACCCTGAACCCTAAACCCTAAACCCTAAACCCTAAACCCTAAACCCTAAACCCTAAGCTGTTGTTCCGGGTGGCCTGATGGTCCGGGCCGGGGGACGCATCCGGGATAAAGGAAGAGTCCCTACTTTGGAGTAGACCCTGGAACAAAAGTATATACTTTTTAGGTATAAGTAGCTTTAATAGGAACCCAGAACCAACAAAAAATCTTGAAGTACAGTACTCCGAAACCCACTGAATGCGGGTCTCGGGGTGGCTCCTGAATGAGGCGTTTGGGTGCCTAGAGTGCACTTGGAGGTTCAGGGTACTTCTAGCCCTACTTATAACTGTACTTACAAGCCCCCTGAGTCCCGTACTCCAAGTAGGGTGTCGGGTTACTTTTAGGGCTTGGGGTTCACGGCTTTAGGTCGCCCCGAGCTCGAAAAGAACACACACACACACCTACTGTTTGCTTACGAACCCTCCCACCCCCTCCCCCCCCCCCCCCAAACAAAAAAAATCAACAAAATGAAACATAGCAATCCCTATGTTACCCCTATAAGGAAGAATATGTTCTTTAATTTTGGGGGGTAATCCCTATGTTACCCCTATAAGGAAGAATATGTTTAAATTATTGGGGGGGGGGGGTGCGTAAGCAACTCGTAGAAACCCTAAACCCTAAACCCTAATCCCTGAACCCTAAACCCTAAACCCTAAACCTTAAACCCTAAACCCTGAACCCTAAACCCTAAAACACCTTTGGAGGCTGCTGTCCTCGGGAGGCTGTCTCTCCCATGCGTATTCGGCTTGCAGGAACGTGTCTCGAATCTTGGCAGCCTGCTTGGGTTTAGGGTTTAGGGTTTAGGGTTTAGGGTTTAGGGTTTAGGGTTTAGGGTTTAGGGTTTAGGGTTTAGGGTTTAGGGTGTAGGGGGCGCAGGCGTTGGGCTGTCCATGTTGGTTTACTCAGGTTGGGTGCGGGGCTCAGAGGGTTTATGTTGGAATGTGGGGCTTATTTAGGCCCTGGCGGGACGGAGATCAGTTCCGCCAGCACGAAATTCTACCAACCCAAGCGCGGGACTCTAAACCTCTGTAGGCTTGCTGACGATGCCAAGAGTAGCAGTAGCAACCATGACGTCGTCAGCTGCCGGAACCCTTCAAGAAAGTGTTAGCGTGCCAGCAAGTCAAAGCCTAAGCCCTAAGCCCTTCAGACAAGGAATGCGCCTTGAATTGTGGACCGCAGAGAGTTTTTTTTCAGGTGGAAGGACACTAATGGGGAACAAGACCATCTGTGAACCTGACAACTTAACGGTTCTGAGTCGGGAACGAGTGATGGTGATTCCTCTAAATCATGGCACCTTTGTGGGGTCCTCAGTATAAGGCGACCCCTGATATTCAGGGAACCCAAAACGGACCATAATTTAGAGAACTCACCATGCAGAGTCTCTTAGAGGGCTATGTTGGGGCCTGAAAACCCTAAAAGAACCCTAAACCCTAAACCCCTATTATAAACCCTAAACCCTAAACCCTAAACTTCCAGGCGCTAAACCCTGACCCCCACCTCGCTGGCCAAGGCTTCGTCTGCAGCCTTCCTTTTGGCGAGTTTAGTTCCAGAGTCTGGCGTTCACTGCGAACTTGCATAATACATACATATATGTATATGCACATCTATAAATAAATAAATAAATAAAGGAATAAACAAATAAATGAAGATATATATATATATATATATGTATATATATATATATAATGTAACATGTCACAAAAAGTTCCCAATATATACCCACAATCTAACAATAGTTCATAAGTTGTATCATTTAATACACATAAGGTAGGGTTTAAGGTTTGCAGTCTAAGGCTTACTTTTTGGATCGAAGCTTCTAGGGTTGAGGCTCTTACGGTTTAGGCGAGGCTGCACGGAAATCAGCTACGTAGCTAGTGCTGCGCCCAGCTTGGCGACACGATCCGCCAAATTGCAAAGACTTCCCAGCCTTCTCAGTTTCGTAAGCTTCTTGAGGCCACGCGCTTTAGTAAGGTTTAGGGTTTGGGGTTTACGGTTTAAGGGACCAATGAATAAAATCACGGTTGCCGGGTTATTCAGGACCCTGTGACTGTTTGGGGGCCTGTAGGATACACTACGAAGTCAAGTCTTCCAGGTGTCCCCTGAGCCAAGTACAGTACACCATTATCCGATCACGGATCTTCTTGCTTTCCGCTTAGAAATTATACACGTTGGTCGCTTCAGACTCTGAGGTTTCATCGGGGTGAGCTATGCCTGTTTACACCCAAAACCCAACCCAAAACCCAAAACCCAAAACCCAGAACCCTAAACCCTAAACCCTAAAACCTAAACCCTAAACCCAAAACCCTTCCCCCCCTCCTCCTCCTTATGTCCCGAACACCCACGGCTGCCTCCGAAAGGAGATGAACTCATGGAAGTTGGTGACCTGGCTTCATAGGGTTTAGGGTTTAGGGTTTCGGGTTTAGTAGGGGATCCGAAGTATGGGCCCTTCGTTTGGGTCCCCTGTTGTTTAGACCTTGTATGCACTACACATAGTAAGGGCCCATACTTCGGATCCCTTGAAATCGCTTTAACCCAGGGTAAGGGCCCATGCTTCCAACCTTAGATCATAGGCATTCTCATAATTATAAGGCTTTGTGCCAGCCATACGCGGATTACTGTGCAAGCTTCGGCCGATGTGATTTAGTGTGGACCGTAGGAGACAAAGAGTGCAGCCCACACAAGAGCAACCACAAAGCGTCAAGGATCCTGCAAAGAATCGAAGACGAAAAGTAGCAAGGAATATGTATAGCCACCTTCGGGCACTGGGTTAGATGCGAAAAGTAACTTGTCACACACTCTCTTAAATGGGACAGTGACTACGGGATCGGTATCGGTGGCACCACCTAGACCCCGAAAGCCCAGGAACCTAGACTAGGATAGCCCATAGAACCCTCTGAAAAACATTCATGAAGATGATCCTCGTAAACCCCGAAAGGGAAAATACAAAAATTGTCCCAAGGGCCTACGCAGTAAATCGTAAACCCAGGCCCAAACCTGAAACCCGAAGACCCAAACCCATACCTGAAGGGATATTGGAGGATCCCAATCCTCCAGTACCTCTGTAGGAGGGTCCTTGGAGCCTCAGCGTAGCGAACTGCCAGCTGCGCGAAAGGTGGCCAGAAAGGCTGAGAATCCAGAACCGAACCAACGTTTTACCCTAAACCCGACATACCTCAACGGCGCTAAACCCTAAACCTGCCGTCCCGAAACCTAAAATACCCCAGGGATCAGTGCACAAGCCTCCTCTTTTGCACCACATAGGCCTGCGACAAAGGGTTAAGGGACATCACATGGGGACGTTCCGAGAAAGGGTTTCTGGCCCCAAGGAATATATAGCAGGTATATGGTCGGATATCTAACCTGTGGTGTGTCGTACCCCAAACTAAAGGACCCGTATTGTAGCAGGGACAACAAACGAGACCCGTATTTACTAGAAGAGATCCTTACTATATACCCACCATACCTACCCCTAAACCCTAAACCCTAAACCCCAAACCCTAAACCCTAAACCCCAAACCCTAAACCCTTAACCCACCACACATACTTACTTATTTAGGTATACGCTACTGTTTTTGTTATAGGTACATAAATTTCCATGTGCATTTCGGGTTTGAGGTTTAGGGTGCAGGGTGTAGGGTTTGGGATGGCTGGAGGGTATAAGGAGGCCTTGTTTGTCTAATGGGGTAAGGGAACCAAGTCATAACAAGGGGGGGGGGGGAAGTCATGCCAGCGTGTGAAAGTTGATTTCGGGAGGGCCGTGATCGGGAAGGCCGTCTCCAGCTTCTGCGAGGATTTGCGATGCGAGCCTGTCAACTTCCCCAGTGCCGACGGGCAAAAATTGATAGTGTCGATGAACCTCAAGGGGCCCACCTCCAGAACCAGGTTGGTGTCGCCAGACTTTTGCAGTATGGAGAAATGGGAGCTTCTTCACGAGTTTGTGGACGTCGGGCAGAGGACAAAACCCAAACAACTCATGTATCTAAACCCTAAGCCCTGAATCCTAAACCCTACACCCTAAACCCTAAACCCTAAAGGCCGAGGTGTGTTAGACGCATGGACCCTCAGCGAATCCTACAGTTCACTAGGCCGAGGCTAAAGTCAAGTGAGTGGCGGAAGGGCACTGGGCCCTAAACCCTAAACCCGAAACCCGAAGCCCTAAGCCCTAAGCCCTAAACCCTAAACCGCTACAACATCCGCACATGTGGCGGTGCAGCCAGGCTTTTCTGTGCCTTAGACCTGTCATTATCATTTCTCCTACCCTTACTTAGTAAACAGTTATAACTGTACTTATAACCCATTTTTAAGCCCCTTAAGTGCCCTAATATGCTGATACGTACAGTTAAAGTACAGTTCTCCTTGGTTAATAAGTACCATGAATCTCCATTCAAGGGTCCATGTACCTGCAGAGTACCATATAGTTGCAAAGACCCTTAGGGCTATGCTTCACTGCACTCCTGCAAAGTGGCTGATATAGGGGCCTTAAGAATTAAAATATGGTTTTGGGGAATCTGATAGTATAACTACAAAGGGGCCATAAGGGAATACGACTAGTAATTATTCCGACCCTTACCCTAAACCCTACACCCTACACCCTACACCCTAAACCCTAAACCCTAAACCCTAAACCCTTCTCTGGGCAAGCCCTGCTCCCCTCGTCGCCGCCTGAGATGACGACCTCCGAAGTTCAGGTTTGGGCGGATCTGGGATTGAAGGGTTTACGTTTGCTACTTCTGCTTAAGAGCCCCCCCCCCCCCCCCCCCAAAAAAAAAAAAATAAAAAAATAAAAAAAAATCCCATGTATATAATATATATATATAGATACAATAGTACTACTGACCCAAATAGTACCCTTTATACGGAAGGTGTTTCTTTTTGTTTGGGGGGAAGGGGGGGGGGCTTGTTAAGGCAGTAGTATAGGGTGTAGAGGCTGTTCATATTTTCTTTTTACTAGCCATGCACTTAAGTATCCCAAAAGAAGGACTGTTCAAGGACAAATCTATGCTCATTTTCCGGAAACACTGCCCCACTCATTGTCAGGTGGGAGCTGTGGCTAGATTAGGATGCCCCTTTCTCAGTATTGTTTAAAGTGTCCCACGGGGTTCCTGACAAAGCAACCGAGATTCTCCCACCAACATAACCCTAAACTTTCAGAAAAAGGAAGTTTTTCTTTCCGATAGGACTACATTAGGCCACCAACCCCACAGGGTCCATGTAGTTTTTGCTTCCCTAAAGCTACTACAGAGGAAACCCTTTACTTGGAGAGTTCATGGTACTTATAACCCAGTTCTAACTGGTTTAAAGCTGTACTTAAAACCCACTTACAAGCCCCTTAAGTGCCCTAACATGCTTGCAATTGGGTTATAAGTACAGTTCTAACCAGGCTACTAAGTATCATAAACCTCCAGGTAAGGCCCAAGAAAATATCATGTCAAGTAGGGTATGTATTTCTCGCACCCCCAAAAGGATACCCAATATATACACTCACCAATATGAAAAAGGAACCCTGTATACACTCACCACAAACACTAATATAAACCCTGAGGTGCATGGACCCTTTGGGAACAAGGCCCGTTGAGTCGCATCACCACCTCCCCCTCCCGTGGCATAGCAAGCATGGCTGGAGGCATGGAGGGTCGGAAGGGCCTACATGAGTTTCGGGAACGCTTTCAATAAGAATTCAGGGTTTAGGGTTTAGGGTTTAGGGTTCAACAAGAACTCATTGAGCATAAGAAATGACACCCGGAAGCCTGTGGTGTGGGAATTGAGAAATGTTCAGGGTCCTGGTACCCAGGAGCCCAGAGTGAGGCTCATACAGATAGGAAACAAACAAGCCATGAGAACAAATACAGTCCTGGTATAAGACCATGAACGAACAAAAACCTGGATCCTTAACCCCTAAACCCTAAAGTCCTAAACCCTGCAACCCTTAAAGCCCTTAACCCTAAACTAAAACCCCTGCAACCTGAAACCCTCAATCCTAAAACCCTTAAAACAACCTGAGACCCTAAACCCTAAACCCTAAACCCTAAACCCTAAACCCTGAACCCCCAAACCAAGTGAACTGCCCTGCCTCCACCTGGAGTCCCGGCTGCGGCTTGATGTCGGGCCTCTCAAGGGACGAAAGGAGAGACCCTTACAAGGGACCCTAGGGGCATTTAGGGGTCATGTTTGGGGGTTCTTTAGGGGTGATTTAGGGTTTTTTTTGGGGGGGTCATCTAGGGGCTACTTGGATGTCGGGCCTCTGTTAGGCTCGAGCCCTGGTAGGGATTTAGGGTTTTAGGGTTTCGTGTTTTTGGGCTTTGGCGTTCAGGGTTTAGCGCTTTCGGGGTTTAGGGTTTTAGGGGTTAGGGGTTTTAGGGTTTCGGGCTGCAAGGAACCCTCTCCCACCAATCCACCCTGGCTGATAAAGGGAGTGGATTTTCCAGTGACCTACTTGTCCATCTTGTGGTTGGGGACCCACGAAAGCCCCGAACCCTAAACCCTCCGATCACCAAAAAAAACAGCACAGCATCCAAGTCCGTGGCCAGAAAATCACGCAGAAGGACCTCGGCTCGGCCCAGCACCACTTGGAGGTTCAGGGTACTTATAACCCTAGTTATACCTGTACTTATAAGCCCCCAGAAGTCCCCTAAGTAGGTTATAAGTAGACCTATACCTGTGGCTAGAAGTACCCATGAACCTCCAAGCAGGACCCTCCCCCAATTGTAGTTCCTTGTTCCGGGATACCTACTTGGAGGTTCAGGGTACTTATAACTTATAACCCAAAATTATCACTGTACTTATAAGCCCCCCTAAGTCGCCTAAGCAGGCTATAAAGTAGCTTAAAAATTGGGGTGCTATAGGTACCCATGAACCCCATGCACCTATGTAGTACATACTTGTGCCCTCAAGCTACGATATAGGACCCCCTTTAGGTCCCAAGCATATGCCATACGGGTACATGGACCCTTCGGGTAATATGTTATGCGAAGTATGAGACTTTGGTGAAAACCCTTCATGGCTCCCGGGAGGTTAGAGAAAGAAGGTTCATGGTTGGGCCTGCCAACAAGGGGCGCGCACGTAGAGGATTGTACTATGTGTTCACGGTATCGTGCTGTCGTAGTTTTTGTCATAGTACCTATGAGATTGGTCATGTTATGTTTGGTATTGTATTACACTGAAAGATGGCAATGAATATGTTATAAAATATTCTGGTAGATGATATGAACCTTTGCTGTAGGAAGGATAGGTTCTAGTGCTGTAGGTTGCTCTAGGTTATTCAACCATCAATCTAAGAATAATTCAACACAAACATGAGAACAATTTAACATACCCCTTAATTTCTTTCAAGGGTTATGCCCAACAGGTGTGTTGAATGTTTCTTCGAAAATCAGGCCTCAACCCTCAATCCTAAACCCAAAAACCCGAGTGTAGTTTTTGTGCTTCGCAGTTGCTGGTGGGAAAGCAGAGCATACCCCAACAGAACTGCAACGAATAGAACAATGAACTACTGTACAGTACCTCGTAGTTGCCAGGTAAACCCAACAAGGCTTCCTCTCCTAAACTCCGGAAACCCTACGCCCTAGACTCCCTAAAACCCTAAGCTTAGGGTTTAGGGTTTAGGGTAGGCCCAAAATTCCCTAAAAGCCTAGACCCTAAGCCCTTAACCCCTAAGCCCTAAGGCCTAGGAGTCAGCCGGGAGGCTCTCCGTGGTTGCTGCAATCGACAACAACCCGGCTGACCTTTACCTGGCAGCATTCTCTCCCTAAACCCTAAACCCTAAACCCTAAACCCTAAACCCTAAACCCTAAACCGTCTCTTCCTTCAGGCCTTCAGGGGTTCCTTGTATGTACTTCGGGGCCTCTAAGGGTTTAGGGCTGGCTCTGAATTTGGGTCCCTTTGTATATATGGGTGGCTGTCAAAATTATATTCCCTTTTTTGGGGTACCCTAAATATTAGGTGCCGTATTATAATAGGGACCCACAAAGGGGCCATCATTTTGAGAACCACCCATGTAGTCCTTATATACACGACAGAGGATAAGGGCCCACACTTCGGATCCCTGTAAGACAAGAGAAAGGGACCAGATGTTTCCAACCTTAGATTTGCCTAAGCCCGAAGCCCCAAACCCGGAACCCTCAGGACCCAACACATAAACCCAAACCCAAAGAGTTTGGAGTTTGGAACAATGCAGGGCCGTCAAACCTAAGCCTGGACCCAATCACTCAGCCTGGGTTTATGGTTTAGGGTTACCCAGACAGCCCAATACCCCCTAATCAAGAAATATACCGTATTTATATTGGGACCCTTGACACGCTTTAAGGGAAACTCCTTACGTAAGGGGTCTTGGGCTCTCTGTGCAGGACAAAGGATAGGCCAGTTCACGGTTCAGGGCTTACAGAGTTCAGCGGTTGGGCACGCGGAAAGTTGCTGTGCGGCATTTCTTTGCATTGGGCGAAATAAGACTGCTAGCTTACATCTGATGGAGAAGTGCGACATATCAACTGGACCTTGCTCGGCCAGCTGAGGATGTGGGTGCAATGGCCGGAAGCCAGCCAATTGTGCATAGTCATCCAAGATTTGTGTGCATGTGCGCCCGAAGATACGGTTTGTTCATCCTCAGACTGAAAATCAAAAGTCGTAAAGCAACCCCCGAAGTGTCTGACTTCGTAAAGACTGACTTAGCCATCTGCATGCTTGGCCCGTATATGCTTAGTGTGTCGGGCTTACCATGATTTCAGTTGTAGTTGTTGCACTTATTGTTTCGGTGGGGACTCATTCAGGCTTTAGGGCTTGCTTGGAAGCTCTCTTGACTTAGTAAGTCTATGCATAGTATCCCCCAGAAACCCTATGTTCCCCATAGCCCACCGTACTAGCCCTACTTACGAAGTGAAAAGGGCTTCCAAGTAGGGTTTAGGATTTCAAGCGCAGTCGCCAGCAGATTCAACAGCATAGTCTACCGCCCGAACAAGAAGCCCTCAACCCTAAACCCTGAAACCCAAACCTTAAATGAAAACCATACAGCCCGAGTCCCTGTCGGGCCCCCGTGGCACTGATGCCAGATCCATGATCCTGTCCCTTCTTGTGGGAACTTAACTTTCTCATGATATACTTCTCAACCCTCAACCCTGAAACCCCTAACCCCTAAACCCTAAACCCTAAACCCTCTTCGTGGAGGGGGGAGTCTAGACGAACCCGGAAAGCTCCCTGACCACCTCATTCCGCCTTTGCGCTGACACTGGTACTTCTCCTTCCCTGTCGGAAGCAGCAAGAAGCACGCAGGGAATTTAGGGTTTAGGGTTTAGGGTTTATAGGGTTTCGGGTTAATAGGGTTGTATGGGGCTGAGGAAGTACAGGGCTTTAAGGTTTATGGCTTAGGGATCTACGCTTCTGAAGGGCCTTTGCACTAGGCTTCTTAGGCTTCTGTCCCTCCGGTTGGGTGTAGTTATGGTAAGAGTGTTTTTTTTTTGCTGTGCCGGCTTTTTTGCTCTGGGGGCCTTCCGCGTTTTTTTTTGCTGTGGGGGCCTTGTGCGTTTTTTTTTGCTGTGGAGGCCTTGTGCGTTTTTTTTTTTGCTGTGAGGCCTTGCGCGTTTTTTTTTTGCTGTGGAGGCTTTTTCCTTTTTTTTGCTGTGCCGGCTTTTTTGCTCTGGGGGCCTTCTGCGTTTTTTTTTGCTGTGGGGGCCTTGTGCGTTTTTTTTTTGCTGTGGAGGCCTTGTGCCTTTTTTTTGCTGTGGAGGCCTTGCGCGTTTTTTTTTGCTGTGGAGGCTTTTTCCTTTTTTTTGCTGTGCCGGCTTTTTTGCTCTGGGGGCCTTCTGCGTTTTTTTTTTGCTATGGGGGCCTTGTGCGTTTGTTTTTTTGCTGTGGAGGCCTTGTGCCTTTTTTTTGCTGTGGAGGCCTTGCGCGTTGTTTTTTTGGCTGTGGAGGCCTTGCGAGTTTTTTTTTTGCTGTGGAGGCCTTGCGCGTTTTTTTTGCTGTGGAGACCTTGCGCGGTTTTTTTTTGCTGTGGAGGCCTTGTGCGTTTTTTTTGCTGTGGAGGCCTTGCGCTTTTTTTTGCTGTAGGGGCCTTGTGGGTTTTTTTTGCTGTAGGGGCCTTGTGTTTCTTTGCTGTGGAGGCCTTGCACTTTTTTTTTTGCTGTGCAGGCCTTGCACTTTTTTTCTGTGCTGCGGAGGCCTTGCAAATTTTTTTGCAGCGGGGGGGTTGGGGGGGGCGCAGCCCCCCCCATTTGCAAACCAACGGCTCGCACGACGGTTTCAACAAATTCTTATGTTTTGCAGCATGCTTGCACGGCTCCAAATAAACAGGGGGGGGTTGGGGGGGGGCGCAGCCCCCCCCATTTGCAAACACAATGCTCGTACGATGGGTTTTCAACAAGAGGCAGCGGGGGGGTTGGGGGGGGCGCAGCCCCCCCCATTTGCAAACACACGACTCGCACGACGGGCTTCAACAAGATTCATATGTTTTGAAGCGCGCTTGCACAAAAATAAGCAGCGGGGGGGGTTGGGGGGGGCGCAGCCCCCCCCCATTTGCAAACACAATGCTCGTACGATGGGCTTCAACAAGACGCATCTGCTTTGAAGCACGCTTTGCGCGGCGGTGAAACCCCAAAAAGCAGGGCGCTCGCACGTGGGTTTCAACAAGATTCATATGTTTTGCAGCTAAAAATAAACAGCGGGGGGGTTTGGGGGGGGCGCAGCCCCCCCCCCATTTGCAAAACACACGACTCGCACGACGGGCTTCAACAAGATTCATATGTTTTGAAGCACGCTTGCACGGCTAAAAATAAGCAGCGGGGGGGGTTGGGGGGGGCGCAGCCCCCCCCATTTGCAAACACAATGCTCGTACGATGGGATTCAACAAGACGCATCTGCTTTGAAGCACGCTTTGCGCGGCGGTAAAACCCCAAAAAGCAGGGCGCTCGCACGATGGGTTTCAACAAGATGCATATGTTTTGCCGCATGCTTGCACGGCTCAAATAAAAACAGCGGGGGGTTGGGGGGGGCGCAGCCCCCCCCATTTGCAAACACAATGCTCCTACGATGGGTATCAACAAGATTCATATACTTTGAAGCACGCTTTGCACGGTTTAGGGCTGGTCTCGGGCTTAGGGTTGAGGGTTCAGGGTTCAGGGCTCAGGGTTTAGGGGTTTAGGGGTTTCGGGCTTTTAGGGTTCAGGGTTCAAGGGTTTAAGGGTTTTGGGTTTAGGGTTCAGGGTTCAGGGTTTTGGGTTTCGGGTTTAGGGTGTTGCAAACACAATGCTCGATGAAGCACGCTTGCACAGCATATTTTACTTTGAAGCACGCTTCTGCACGGCTTTGAAGAGAAAAAAATGCAGCGGGGGGGTTGGGGGGGGCGCAGCCCCCCCCAGTTGCAAACACACGGCTCGCACGACGGGTTTCAACAAGATTCATATGCTTTGCAGCACGCTTGCACGGCTAAAAAGAACAAAGCGGGGGGCTGGGGGGGCACAGCCCCCCCCATTTGCAAACACACGGCTCGCACGACGGGTTTCAACAAGATTCTTTTGTTTTGCAGCACGCTTGCACGGCTAAAAATAAACAGCGGGGGGGTTGGGGGGGGCGCAGCCCCCCCCATTTGCAAACACAATGCTCGTACGATGGGTTTCAACAAGAGGCAGCGGGGGGGTTGGGGGGGGCGCCGCCCCCCATTTGCAAACACACGGCTCGCATGACGGGTTTCAACAAGACTCATATGTTTTGCAGCACGTCTGCATGGCTCACTCACTTGTTGGTCTGCCCTGGCTGCGTACTCCTCCCTCGCCAGGGCGCTTTTTTTTTTTTTGCTGTGGAGGCGGTCGCCTTTTTTTTTTTTGCTGTGGGGGGCCGGGCGCGTTTTTTTTTTTTTGCTCCGGAGGCGCGGGCTCACTCACTCACTTGTTGGTCTGCCCTGGCTGCGTACTCCTCCCTCGCCAGGGCGCGTTTTTTTTTTTGCCGTGGAGGCCGGGCGCGTTTTTTTTTTTTTTGTGGGGGGCCGGGCGCGGTTTTTTTTTTTTGTTGGTGGAGGCGGGCGCGTTTTTTTTTTTTGCTGGGAGGACGCGGGCTCATCACACTGTTGGTCTGGCCCGGCTGCGGACGTAATCCCTCGCCCAGGGAGAACTTTTTTTTGCTGTGGAGGCAGGGCGCGTTTTTTTGCTGTGGAGGCCCAGGGCGCGTTTGTTTTTTTGCTGTGGAGGCCGGGCGCGTCTTTTTTTTGCTGTGGAGGCCGGGCGCGTTTTTGTTTTTGCTGTGGAGGCGCGGGCTCACTCACTCACTTGTTGGTCTGCCCTGGCTGCGTACTCCTCCCTCGCCAGGGCGCCTTTTTTTTTGCTGTGGAGGCCGGGCGCGCTTCTTTTTGCTGTGGAGGCCGGCCGCGTTTTTTTTTGCTGTGGAGGCCGGGCGCGTTTTTTTTTTTTGCTGTGGAGGGCGGGCTCACTCACACACTTGTTGGTCTGCCCTGGCTGCGTACTCCTCCCTCGCCAGGGCGCCTTTTTTTTTTGCTGTGGAGGCCGGGCGCGTTTTTTTTTGCTGTGGAGGCCGGGCGCGTTTTTTTTTTTTGCTCCCGCGGGGGAGGCGGGCGCGTTTTTTTTTTTTGCTGTGGAGGGCGGGCGGCCGGCTTTGGGTCGCCTTAACAAAAAAACCGCAACAACAAAAAAAAAAACACGGGTTCCGTGTAGTTATGGGTTTTGGGCAAGTTTGAGATTCACCGCGGGGACTGTTATAGTACATGACTTTTAGTATAGGGTACCAAAGATCGTACCAACAGAGCCTATCAAGTTGATCAACTGCCGTACAATCTTGAGATGCCCGAGTCGATGAGGTTTTTGGGAAGTCTCACGCCACTGTCATCGAACTCCCGCGTAGATAATTAGATGAGGGAGAAACATGCTTTCTTTTAAAGGGCGCCAGCAGTCGAACTAGCTGAGTCTTGGCGAAATGTCCTTCAAGCCCAGAGCGAACCCGCACAAGGGCCTCAATGATGGACGAAGACCCTCCCTCGCGTTGGAAAAGGGTCGAGAGGCCAGGCAAAACCAGAGCTGACGATAGATCAGGGATCCCCTGTTATATTGCTGGGCATTTCTACTATTTGCTTAAGAACACCCCACCCAAAAAGAAAATATAAATAAATAAAAAAACATAATAAATAATAATCATAATAATAATAACAGATCATCCCCATATTTCCTTGTACGGAAGTTTTTTTTTTTTTTTGGGGGGGGGGGGGGTTCTTGAGCAATTAGTAGCGTTGAGGCATCATACGAGGTTACTGGGGAGGCTTTCGGCTCTACATTAAGCCGTACGCCCTGAGCCCGCAGTCCTCTGGAGCTGTACCTGCCAGACCCGCACCGTAGTCTCTGACCTCTTGCTTCAGGTGGTCAGAGCTGGGTTTAAGTAGGGTTTACGGTTTATGGATACATGATCTAGGATGCGCAGTAGCTTAAGAACTAAGATGGCACTTGCTTGTTTCACCAGGGTTTATTTATATTTGCGATCCTTAATCACCCGCCCCTCCAAAAAAGGGGACATGGGTACTACCGGGACATGCGCTCAGGGATTTTCGGTACGACATTATGGCCCTTAAAAAGCTGTGTTGCCTTCAAGTAATCTGTGTGTAGCCTGTTGTGGGGTGTAGGGACAGGTCTAGGTCCCAGTGTACTGCAATGGGTGCCCGTTTTTTGTCTAGAGGGGTGTGTAACCCTCAGCCCTGAACACTAACCCAACTGTTTCACACCCAAGTCTACACCGCAGAACGGGCTCTCAATAGGGTTTAGGGGCCATGGCTTTGGGATTGCGCTGCAGCAGGTTCCTGCTGAAAAGTGATGCGAGCATCGGGTTTAGGGTTTAGGGTTAAGTTTAGGG
This sequence comes from Symbiodinium natans, assembly GCA_905221605.1. NCBI lineage: Eukaryota > Dinophyceae > Suessiales > Symbiodiniaceae > Symbiodinium > Symbiodinium natans. The sequence goes on from CAJNDS010002533.1 coordinate 302,971, forward strand.
TTTAGGGTTTAGGCTTTAGGGTTTAGGGTTTGTTCAGCGCATTGTTGGCTGCGCTGTTTACTGCCATGCTCTCTCGATGTGCGCTCTCATCAAGTTAGTTCGGATCAAACCAATTGCCACGCAGATCTTCGTACCCCCAGCAGAACCCCGCTCATGCTCGACATCCAATGATCTTTACAACTACACGGCCAAACTTTACCTTGGACCCCCACAGACCTTCACATTTAGAGCCCTGTATGTCAAATACGCCCGACGGACGTGCATATTGATGTATGTATGCATATATGTATATGTATAGCCCTAAACTCTAAACCCTAAACCCTAAATAGGTTTGTGGAAACTCCCTGGCTGGACCTGGATTCCCCTCTCGAGGGGTTGGTCTTGTCCTTAAGAAAGGGGCAGAACGTTCTTAGGGTGGCTACATGGAGCCTTGGTACCGGCATTCTAAGGGTTTTGGGTTTAGGGGCGAGCACATGGTCCCTGAGTAGGGGCCCCCCAATTCTGGCAACCCTTATATGCCTTCCGTACCCTAGACAGCCCAAGGGCCCATACTTCAGAACCCTTTAAAGAAGGTAAGGGACCATATTACGGGACCATAGAACTACCTCTAGAAACATGGCAAACCCAGCTGGGTGCTAGCACTAGAACCTGCCTTCTGGTTCCAAAGCCGTCACAGGATTTTGTAGATGTACCCAAGTTGTTCGAGGCTTGGAACCGAAGCCCCAACCAAAGGGAATTCAGGGGCCCCCTGCTCTGGGTCCTAGCCCTGAAGCCTCAACACCCTTTCTAAGCCCTGAATCTTAAACCCTACTTTGGGGCCGCCAGGCTGAGAACATGGCGTCGGCTGAAATCGAGTAGCGTCCGGCATGATCTGGGATGAGGGAGTCAAGGCGGTCTAGGGTTATAGGGTTTAGGGTTTTAGGGCTTGCTGGTATACGAGCTACACAAGAGCCTGTGATTTAAAAGAACCCCTGTCCTACAGGGGTACTCAAAGCCCATGAAGGGTCTAAGTCTAAAAGGTTACATACTCGACAACTGTGCTGCCAAGACCATCAAATCTGGGTACCGAATTTGATGGTCAGGATGGTGCCTCCGAAGGGCTTGGTCGCCCAGTAACCATATTACCACATAAGGGTACCCTTTTTTGGGGTTGGTCACTGTATAACTCGAACCAAAAAAGGGCAAAAGGGCACCGCTAGTCTCAAGAAGGAACGATAGTTGGGGTCCATGGAGGCACTCTGGCCGCTTCTGAGATAGGGGCCGTCCAGGGCACTGATGCACCTGACGGGCGGGTCATGGCTTTGGGCGGAGGATGGTGGATCGGCGTGGGAGTTGTACATGTTTTACTTCGTTTTTTGTTGGGGAGGGTTTGTTTGGATCTCAGAGTGCAAGGTTGTAGTTCAGAAGAGACGCCAGAACGATGCAGATTCATGGGAACTTCCCTAACATTGGGCCCCTTTTGCGGTCCTTACGGTGAGGATGCCGTGCTATGTAGGAGACTCCAAAAGGGACCTTTACATAGAGCTACCCAAAGAGCCGAAATACCGTTTGACAAGGCATAGACCTGAAATCAGATTAAGGACCTCCAAACTGTTTTGGTAAAGCGTCTGCATTTCCTTCTCCTTTGACCTCGGTTCTTGCTTGTTTGACCTTGCTTGCTTTATCGGTTTCTCGGTTTCTTAAGGGAGGGGGGTTCAAGTGGGGTATGTAGCCCAAGTTCCCTCATATCCCAAACCACCCCCTAAACCCCCAATCTTTGCTAAGGTTTTCTGACTACCCCCCCCTCCCCCCCCCCCTCCACCCCCCCCTCCCCCCCCCCCTCCCCCCGCCCTCCCCCGCCCACCCTCCCTCCGCCCTCCCCCCCCCCTCCCCCCCCCCCCCCCCGTGCCTTGGACGCTTAATGTCTATTCTGCGCGTGCTCTTTGTTTTCTTGGATTCTTCCCGAAAACCAATTTTCTGTTCTTGGGTTCTCGCTTGGCGCTTCAACGCGGAAGGCGTTCTACCGGATCGCTTTGTGGCGAAAGAGGCCACGAAGAGGAGACGGTCAACATTTTGACGGGAGGCCGCGGAGACGACACGGTCAAGGGAGGGGGTTCGGAACATTTTGCTGGGAGAGGGGTTCGTGGATCCGCCCTTCCGCCCCCCTCGCCCTCCGCGCCCTCCCCCCTCCCGCCCGTCCGCGCCCCTCCGCGCCCTCCGCACCCCGCGCGGCTCCGCGCCTGACCGCCGCCCCTCCCCCTCCAGCCCTCCCGCGCCCCACTCCCTCCGCGCCCTCACGCGCCCTCCGCGCCCTTCCGCGCCCTCCCGCGCCCTCCGCGGCCCTCCGCGCCCTCCGCCGCCCCCTCCGCGCACCCGCAGCGCCCATCCGCGCCTCCGCGCCCTCCGCTCCCGCGCCCACCGCTCCCAAACCGCAGCCCTCGCACCCGCCGCACCCTCCGCTTGCCCTCCGCGCCCTCCGCGCCCTCCGCCCCCTCCCAGCCCTCCGCGCCCTCCGCACACCTCCCGCCCTCCGCGCCCTCCGCGCCCTCTCCGCCCTCTCCGCCCTCCGCGCCCTCCGCACCCTCCGCGCCCTCCGCACCCTCCGCGCCCTCCGCGCCCTCCGCGCCCTCCGCGCCCTCCGCGCCCTCCGCGCCCTCCGCGCCCTCCGCGCCCTCCCCGCCCTCCGCACCCTCCGCGCCCTCCGCGCCCCCGCTCAGGACACTGGGTGCTGATGCTGAGGGTGCATTGCGTCTATTCTGCGGGTGCGTTGCGTCTATTCTGCGGGTGTTTCCTTTGTAAAGTATTTGTTTACAAGGCACGCACGTGCAGCATAGCCTTTAAGTGTCCATCTTACCCCCCACACCCCCCCCCTACCCCCCCCCCCCCCCCCCCCCCCCCCCCCCCCCCTCCCCTCCCCCGCCCCCCTCCCCGCCCCCCCCCCTCCCCCCCCCCCCCAAGAAGCCCCCTCCCTTAAACCCTATACTTGTTACAAGCACAGCTCAGCTCTTGCCACTCCCAGGGTGTAGCCTGTAAGCCCTAATTTAAATCCCTACGTAAAACCTGAACCTTCAAATCAGGACCTGGGGTTTAGGGTTTATAAGGCGTATAGCTTATAGGGTTATAGGGTTATAGGGTTTGTAGGGCTTGGGGTGTAGGGTTTAGGGTTGCCCGCGCAGTCGCCACGTTGCTTGGAGACTCTGGGACATGGCCGAACTGGATTGGACCATTTGCAGGCACGGCCCTAAACCCTAAACACTGAGCCCACAATGCCCGACCTGCGCCCCCAAGTACCCCTATCCCTAAAACACTGAGCCCACAAAGCCCGACCCGCACCCCTCCAAGTACGCCTTATACAATAAGGGCCTAAGTGTGTATTGACGGCATCTTACAGGTACTTGGCGGGGTCTACGTAAACCCAACCTTTCCAGAATAGACAACTAGACGCAGGATTAATCCAGGAATCAAAAGGGTGCCTGCCCACTTCGGTCTAAAGGGGATAACGAGGGAACCCCAACCCTTTAAAAAAAGAAATGAGGGCCTACCCCGGGTCCTAGTAAAGCTGGAGTGTCCAACAACGCCAGATTGATGTGCACCAGGTGCCAACAGCTGAGACGGAAAGCAAGAATTGCACACCTGGAAAACCAAAAAAAACACCCAAAGAGCCCAAGACCCGTAATTTCAGGAATAGATCCTCATTCTTTGAGGTCTATTCCTAGATCAAGAAGCATTGGGCTGTTTGGGCACAACCCTTGCTGTGAATAGCTCTCATGAAGCAAAAGCACTGTTGGTTTAGAGCTTCCTGGGTTTAGGGTTTAGGGTTTAGGGTTTAGGGTTTAGAGACACTGACTCGAAGTTCAAAATGCTATGCTGAACTCTGAACCCAACACGTATGCTGCCGGAAAAGACAACGGCTTTGAGCCGTTCGACAACCCGCTACGATATTGCTACCTTTCCACCATCTCGAATGTCCAGGGGTGGACAAAGGCAACCCAAGGTCCCTAAACCCTAAACCCTAAACCCTAAACCCTAAACTCTACACCCAAAATCCCTAAACCCGAAACCCTAAACTCTAAACCCAAAATCCCTAAACCCTAAACCCTAGACCCGAAGCCCGCCTTCCACGACTCCCAGCGGTACCAACCCTGCCGGTGGATAGGACACCTGGGGGGGGGTCGGGGTTTAGGGATTCAGGATGTATGGTTTAGGGATTTAGGGATTTCGGGTTTAGGGATTTAGGGTTTAGGGATGGCAGGTTTTTTGGGATAGTGATTTAGGGATTTCGGGTTTCGGGATTTCGGGTCTAGGGACTTGGGGTGTAGGGGTTCGGGCCTCGGGTGCACGGTTTCAGGCTCGGGCTCTCAGGTTTAGGGTTTAGGGTTTAAGGTTTCGAGCTTACGGTTTTAGGGTTTAAGGGCTTAAGATTCAGGCTTCAGGGCTCTAGTTTTTGGTTTTCTGACTCAAGGCAAAGGGCTTTAGGAAACCAACGCTTAACCTTTGGGACTTGTGGCAGGGTTTACGTCTGACACCCTCGCCTGCCTCGACTGCTCAGTTTCAAATTTGGAGGGTTGGGTGAAGACACCATTTCCGGCTTCTTGCCAAGTCTTGAACCGGAAAAAACTTGGGGTTTAGGGTTCAATGTGCTGCAACCTAAGCCAAAACACCCTTAGTTTTCATATCTGGGTCCAAGTACCATCTGGAAGGGGGCACAGTCCTTGCAAAACAAAGCTAAGTGATGTTACTACGGAACTACTGCCCGTACGAGAAAGCAGGCCCCTTTTAGGGTTTAGTTTAGGGGTTTAGGCGGTTTAGGCCCCACCTCTCGTGTGAACGCACTTGATGTGGGCAACTGGTAGGGAAGAATTCGCATCAAAAACGCTACCCTGACCCTGCCCGCTCGATGCCTGGAAGAGCAGAGCGTGATTTAAGAGCAGAAGGTCTTCAATAAAGGAACTACAATTGAATTGGGAAGCCCAGGCAAACCCTGAACCACAAAAGCCAAGTGCAAAACCTACTGGGAGATCTTGAGGATCGGAAGACATTGCATGTACCCTAAACACGCGCTTAAAACCTGCTTGAAGTTTCCCATAAATGGTTAAGGGTTTGGGGTTTGGGGTTTAGGGTTTAGGGTTTAGGACCCCGAACCGTGGTTCATGTTATCCTGCACTAGACGAAACTTTAAAAAATAGGTGCCATTGACACCAAGCACCCAAGTCTTGACAACACAACGCTCACTTGCAAGCTGCGTCGCCACATCAATCTCTGCCACCTTACAGCGGTCGCAAAGGACTTTGAACCCAAGACCCTAGACCCTAAACCCTTCGTGAATACGGTAAGGCTCCTGAATTTAGGGTGCAAGCTCTATGGTACTATGGATTACGCCCTAAGAGCGCACCCTGAACCCTGCACCCGAAAGAAAAAAAGGCCAAACAGCCGAACACCCTTAAGGCCAGACCCAAGATTACCTAGGCATAAACAGCGTGCCCCGTTTTGGTTTACAGGGGTTTCACAGGGACCCTAGACCCTCAAACAAGGGAATAAGGGCCTACCTTTTGCTTGGTGGAGGGGGGGTGGGGTTTTGGGTCCCTGCAAAGAGGTTCTACCATAGTCTAATTGGGGCGAGGGGGGGGTGGCGCAGAACCCTCATTTTGGAAACGACTATACCATGCTGATCACGAAATATTGGGGTTTAGGGTTTAGGGGGAACTCTAATGGGGGAGGCGCGCTGACACCTTTAAGACTGAAGTACTATATAGGTACATGGATCCTTGGGGTTAAGCCCTAAACCCTAAACCCGAAACCCGAAACCCTAAACCCTAAAGCCCTAAACCCTAAACCCTGACACCTTAAAACACGTCGTAGGGAATGCAGAAGGTCCAGGATAGCTTTGGGACTCGGCCTCCGGAGTTGCCCAATACTAAGTAAACATCTTTTGCAAGCCTCGCAGGGTTTAGGGTTTTTTACGGTTTAGGGTTTAGGGTTTAGGGTTTCGGGTCTTATAGTACATGCAGCGAAGGTTGCTAAGGAGCCACTAGTGCAACCGGAAATGAACCGGAAATATGCCTCAGAAGAAATCCACAGTTAAAAAGCAAGTTGGAGGGCTTAGGGCTTAGGGTTTAGGGTTTGGGGTTTACGGTTGAAGAAGCAAGTTGTGGTTGAGGGCTGCAGACTGGTCCAAGCAAGTCATGCAGTCCTGTCCGAACATCGGAGCAGTTAAGACCCTAAAAGCCCTTGAGAGGGGGGGGGAGGGGGGTTGGTGGAGGGCGGGGGGGGTGGTGGGGGGGGGGGGGGATGGTGGGTGTGGGGGGGGGGGGGGGGGGTGGGGGCAGGCAGGAACCCACCCCAAACCCTAAACCCTTTACCCTAAACTCTAAACCCTCCCCTGGGACCCCCGTGGTCGAAAGAACGACACAATCACATCGACAATAAGGTTTAGGGATAGGGTTTCGGGCTAAGGCAGCCATCGCAGCCCTAGAGCGCATGATCGATGGCAGTCAACAGTCGCCTAGATTTCAAGCCTCTGGAAAGATCTACAGAGGATCCCCCTAGACCCTAAGCCCTGACCCTAATTAATCCAGAACTAAATGAGGGAACAAAAATCTAGCATCCCAAGGGCTTACCTGGAGCCTCATTCTAGTGTAGTGCGCTCTAATCCCTATGCCTGGTACCTTTGTAGGGGGCACCGTAGGATCGCACACGTGCACTCGCTTCGTATTTTGACCTTTACTGTCAGGCCGTACCGTCCCGGGCAATTCCAAAAAGTTGCTGGCTGTTCTTGACTCTTAGCGAGGTGCCTCTGTTCACCCGCAACAGCGAAATACTTCGGGTTGCAATGCCCCTTCCCCTTCACTCCCCTTACAGCTGTTGGCTTGCTTTAAGACTTCCTCTTGGGCAGGCCGTGCTTAAGGAGTCCTGCTATAAGAGATACATGTTAGGCCAAGTAAAGACTGCAATAAACCATAGGAATGTCAAGTGAGGTGCCCCAGAATGAACCCCGAGATGCAGCAAAGGCTCACTAGGCTTCAGAAAGTCTCGGTGGGCTTACTTGGAAGCTCTCTTGACTTAGTCTGTCTACTTAGTATCCCATAGAAACCCTCTGATATTCCCCCATAACCCACCTTACTAACCCCACTCACTTATGTACTCAAACGGGCTTCCAAGTGGGGCGTAGTGATTTGAAACTGGAATTCAGGTTTTTGAAATTTACGGTTGGTGCGTCAGTGGCTCAAGGCTACAGAGTGGTCCCTTGTTCTCAAGTTTCTTCAACGGGACCCCGTCTGGGAATCCTTTAACATATTCCTTCTCGTTCTTAGTAGGGAGTGATGGAATGCAGAACCTCACAACCCCGTGTAAAGAAAAATATATACATGTATCTATCTATCTACCCTTTAAGGGATTGTATGCATATATCTCTCTCTCACCTGAGCGCACAGGTGGCCGTTTACAACTTGTGGCCATGGTGCTACCGTGGTTAGACAGTATGGGCTTGAATAACATTTTGGCGGGCTTCTACCGACTTGGTAGCCCAATAACCATATTATAAAAAAGGGTACCTTACCAAAAAAAGGGCCAAAGGGTACCCCTGGGCTACCAAACTGAGGCTTTCAAGTATATCGCGTCTCGAATACCCTGGGCAGGGTGTTCAGGGTTCAGGCAACGAGCCCAAAACTAGTGGTTCCTGAAGCTCTTTGCGCAACAGAGCTGTTGGTCAAAAACAGGCTTAGTGTAGCACGGATCTGATCTGCTTCTTCGGCAGAGGATGCAGCCCATAACGTCACCCCGTAGCCATAAGTCCGAAACCACAATTTACTCTGGCTTAGTAGGGAAATTGGGATTCAAGTACTAAACCTTTTATGCAAGGGTTTGCCGGTACCTTCCAGTAATTCTCAACCTCCCTGCGAAGAAAGACCTTGAACCCACTGCCCACGCTCGGGACAGACCACTCAACCATAAGCCCTTGAACCCTTGAACCCTTGAACCCTGGAACCCTTGAACCCTGGAACCCTGGAACCCTTGAACCCTTGAACCCCTAAACCCCCTGGCCCCTTGAACCCAGGACTCTGCCCGCCACGGGCTTCGAGAATTTTGTAAGCCCCCCCCCCCCCCCTCCCCCAGTTGTAAGACAACCCGAACCAGGGTTTAGGGCTTAGGGCTTCGGATTGGAGGACCTGATGACTTAGAGTAAGTATGGGGAATCTAAGTATCCATCCAGGAATACCCGTTCAGGAGTTTTGCTTGGTGCTTAATTCCCACACATGTCCTACTTTTATTTACAACCTAGGAAGGCACACCCTGGGTGGTGGGTTCCTTATGAGTCTGGACCCCTAAACCCTAAACCCTCAACCCTCAACCCCAAACCCCAAAACCTAAACCCTCCTCCTTGCAGTTTAGAGTTTAGGATTGAGGCTTCCTGTATTGCACCGAAGATTCGAATTCTGCCTTGTCCTAACCAAAATAGTGAGTGCCACAAGAGGAACCGTCTTGGCTTGAACCATACTTGTTTGGTCTAGGAACCCTAAACCCTAAAAGCCTAAACCTTAAACCGTAAAGCGCAGGATGAAGTACCCGTACAGCGGAACTACGACAGGGTCAGCAGCCCGCATCACCTGCTCCTGGAGCCTTGCTCCACAAACGTGTTCTGGAGCCGACCTCACTAGGCGCTAAGCCCCCTAAACCCCCTGAAGCCCCTGATGAAACACTAAAGCCTAAACCACAAACTGTAAACACTGTCCATAGATGGCCCAGCAACTTGAGAATAAGCAAGCTATCTTTTTGTTGGCCATGTTTATCAGGATCCGCATCCTTAATGCATAGGGCAGCCAGTCATGAAGCAGGGAGTTGGGTTGCCACGGCGGGTCTTCCTGTAAATGTTGCCCCGAACCGCATAAGGAGAAGGGGCCATACCGCGTGTCCCAAAAAAAAGACCCGGGCAGCTTCAACCCAAAAGCCCCCCTTGCAGCTATCGACTGGCACTTCTGACTGACATGCCCCCTGTGCAGTGCTCCGTGCTCTCTTCAAATGTATAACTAATTAATGGATATGGTCTGGGCTTCTGGACCTCGTGCAGAATCAAAGACGTGGAGCCACGGGTGGAACACCGCGCCATGAAAGCAGTGCAAATGTAAATATTGTATGATTCTGACATTATTATTATGAATCACTGTGATTACTAATAATATGTATAATACGATTACTATCTGTATTATGTTTATGTTCACAGTTTGTTATTGCGGGTTTAGGGTTTTGGGTATAGGGTTCAAGGTTTGTATGCCGATTCTTTAATGACTAATTACTACTAGTACTGCTGCTGCTTCTACTACTACTTCTACTTCTACTTCTACTTCTACTTCTACTTCTACTTCTACTTCTACTACTACTACTACTACTACTACTACTACTACTACTACTACTACTACTACTACTGCTACTGCTACTGCTACTGCTACTGCTACTACTACTACTACTACTACTACTACTACTACTACTACTACTACTGCTACTGCTACTGCTACTGCTACTGCTACTGCTACTGCTACTGCTACTGCTACTGCTACTGTTACTGCTACTGCTACTACTACTGTAGTAGTAGTACTACTACTACCACTCCTACTACTCCTACTCCTACTCCTACTCCTACTCCTACTCCTACTCCTACTCCTACTCCTACTCCTACTACGACTACTACTACGACTACTACCACCACTCCTACTACTCCTACTCCTACTCCTACTCCTACTCCTACTCCTACTCCTACTCCTACTTCTACTCCTACTACGACGACGACTACTACTACTACTACTACTACTACTACTACTACTCCTCTATTGCTACTGTTTTTATGTGTCTACTACTACTACTACTACTACTACTACTACTACTGCTGCTGATGCTAGTGCTACTACTGTTACTATTATTGCTATGTCACAATGATTAGGATTACTACTATTGATACCATTGTTACTACTGCGATGATTATTACTGTTCCTGCTATTGCTACTACTTTCATTGCCATTGCGATTTTAAAAACTATGGTAATTGGTACAGCCATGTATATTTCAACTACTACTAATTACGATTGTCTTTCTTGTTACGACTATTGGAATCAAAAATCATTGGACGGACGCTTGAATGGAAGTCTGAAGCAAAACAAACGCGATTGACACAAACAATAATCGGAGGCAAACAAAGAAATTGAGACTTCCTCCAATTCTTTCCTCCCCCCCCCCCCAGCCCCTGCCCACCTCCACAACCAACCAATCGGCAATCAACGTCTGTTGAGGTCTACTAACCAGTCTCCAGGGTCTACAGGCACGTGTATACCGCAGATCTGAAAGCTTTGAGAAAATACTCAAATTCTTACACCCTAATCATGTAAGACCTAACTGAATAGCCATAAACACAAAATAGTGAGAAGATTGGTATAATAATCAAAATGGTTTGCAAAGAATCTTGTTAATCGTAATAGTCATGCGAATGCGAGTCCTGATAACAATCAAGAATAATAGCAACATTGCCTGAAATAAGCCCTAACCTGCAGCGGTAAGTCCGCTGCAAGAACTCTCGATGTTGCACTGACTTTCGCAACTTGCAGACACGAACTTTAGTGGACGTGTGATTGCATCTCATAGTAAAACACGGTGAATTCAGGAACGGCAAGACCAAATGTCTTGAGCATGAAAAGCAAGACATCTCTTGCTGCTTCGACCCTCGCCAATCACCAAAGGGTCCGTGGCCGCGCGCAACCCTAAACCCTAAACCCTAAACCCTGAACCCTAAACCCCTAACCCTAACCTAAACCCTAAACCCTAAACCCTAAACCTTGCAACCTGACCCATCTCGACCCGAAACTTGCAACTACCAGTCCGCATCCTTAACCCTAGATCCCCTTAACCCGAAGGAGCCATGTACCATGTGGTATATACTTGGCTCTTAAAGCTTCTTGGGATTTAGGGTTTAGGTTTAGGTTTTTTAACTCCCATTAAGGCCAAGCATATACTACATCGGTACATGGATCCCTAAGGCAAGCAATAGCACACCCTCAATTGCTCTAAACCCCGCGCGGAAGCCCGGCCCTCGGAAACCACGACCTTTCGTTCACGCAAGCCCTGAAGTCTAAACACTCCGACGTGTGGGCCATGAAAAGCCCTCTCCTGCGATGGCCAGCGGAACATAGAATTCCGGTTTAGTTTAGTCCTTATGGTCTTAGGACTTTAGCCTTTTAAAGGCTTCTGCTTGAACCCTTGACTCTTTAACGTCTGGCGTTGCCAGTGCACATGTAGTCCCTGATCCCTACTTTGGTAGACCCTGGAGAAAGAAAGTATATACTGTTTCGGTATAAGAAGCTACAATTGAAACCCACAACCGACAAAAGCATTAAAGTACAGTACTCCAACACCCTGAACACCCTGAGAACCCTAAACCCTAAACCCTAAACCCTAACCCTCAACCCTAAACTTAACCCCCCCCCCCCCCCCTTAACCACCGCCCTGAGCCAGTCGGGATAAGTTGCTGTCCACTTTGCCCGGACAAAGAACCTACAAGGAGGGGCCCCCTTACTATACGAACTATAGCTAAGGGACCTTAGAACCTTAACCCCATTTCGGATCTTGATAACCTAACTTAGGGTCCTTATAACTCTACTTCTAACTATTAGGGGGGGGCCCCCTCCTTGTAAGCCCCAAAAGAGGGAGATCCGGGCCTACTCCCTAGATACTCAGCACCGGCCATCGTGCACCGAGGTCAACTCAATTCGGCCCTCTCAGAGGTGACTGCATGCAACCCCATCTGGGGAATGCTGTCACGATATCCAGGCGTCATGGAGGTGGCGGTTTCCAGAATCACTTGGCTTATCGTGGTAGCCCAGTAACCATCTTCTAAAGAAGGGCACCCTGTGCTTGGAATTGGCTACGTTGTACGGGAGCCTTGAACCAAAAGAAGGGAAAAGGGTACACTGGGCTGCCAAGTTTTATGCTTAGGGTTTGAGGGCAAGACTAGAAGTTCCGCGCTTAGGGTTGCAAAAGGGTCCTTATTGGGTTGCAGGCACATATATATATATACATATATACATATATGTGGTTCAGGTGCGCAGTGCGCAGTACAAAGGTTATAGGGCTGAGGCCAAGTCTAGCAATTCAGGAATCAGGCTTGGTCGTGAGAGTCCGTTCAGCCTATGAGCCTAAACCCTGAACTCAAGCCGTAATCCAAAGGCATGATGACGAATGCCGAGATTAGTCAGGATACTTGTCCTTGCACTGCTGATATGAAGGGAATTTAGCACCCCTCTGCCCCAAGTTTTCGCGAGCCAACGGGTGACCAGGAAAACAGAATGGCACGCGTCCCCGTAACACGCGGCGGCATCCCTCGTCATGCCAAACGAAAAGATGTGCCCACAGCTCGAGCAACCTGCTCGCTCGCAAATGTGATGACAAGTAAACCACGAAACTAGAAGGCTGTCTTTGCGGAAGCGTATGTACTACTGTGCGTAGTGTGCACGTGATACTTCGTGATCTGCGCCCAAATGTGCCCATCATTCTTATGAAGCTACGCTGGCGGTTACATGTCCTTCTCCGTTATCATAAAGACGAGCACTCCATGGACCATAGTGATGCAATCTCCGTACGTGGATACTTCGTGAAGGTGAGCCATACACATGCAAGCATTCATAGGCCTCGTGTCTGAAAATACTCAGACCCCAGAAGTCCGCATTTGTTACCGCATTGTTGCTCACAATGACCCTAAGGGTCCATGCACCTCATTATTATGTAATTGGGCCCTAAAGTCCCTAAATACGAGGTACTTTACCGCCCAAGCAGTCCCTATTTAGGTACATGGACCCTTAGGGTGAGCCCTGAACCCGTGTGTCTGAGGTCCTACGTGCCAGTGTAAAGGCTTGGGGTTTGAGGGGTTAGCGGTTCAGGGTCTCTGTAAAGTAAGAAATGCACTCGCGTTCTCTGGCTTGCTCCACTTTGCTTGGAAAACCTCGAAGTTGCGGAGGCTACGCGATTCGGAACACGAAGCCGAGATTGATGAGACCAGTCAGGATTCACATCTTCAAAATGCTGATACACCCCGGTGAGCAGATTAGAATCCCTGATAACCTTGTCTCCGCGAGCCAACAGGTCGCGAGGGAACGGTGCATGTCCATGTCCAACATGCACCACACAGCAGCATCTTCCGCAAGACTTGGGAAGAATGTTCCGCTCGTGGCTCTGGCACCACTGCTCGCGAATTTTCATGCCATTCAGATCACGGATCAAGAAGGCCTTGGCATTAATGGCTACATGGAGGGGCCCCCTTACTATACTAACTATAGTTAAGGGTCTTAGAACCGAATTCAGGATCCTTATAACCGAATTTAGGGTCCTTAGAACTCTACTTATAACTAGGGGGGGCCCCCTCCTTGTACATGGTTCAGGCCATGCACAGACAGCAGTCAGACATCGACGGTTACTGGCTCCATGTCAAGGTTCGTGTATAGGCTTTTTGGGCTATAGGACATGCCTTCAGCCAGACAGGGTTTAGGGTTTAGGGTTTAGGGTTTAGGGTTTAGGGTTTAGGGTTTAGGGTTTAGGGTTTAGGGTTTAGGGTTTAGGGTTTAGGGTTTAGGGTTTAGGGTTTAGGGTCCTTAATTGCAATTCAGGGAATATTTCCTCATTTAAGGGGTATTGGGGTCGTTGGGTATTCCACGAACGAAGCAATTATCAGCAGGACTTTGTACAACCACAGGGTCTGACAGCGGGCGGGTACTACCTGAGCAACATGGCAAGCCAATCCTGAGAATTTGGGCAAGCGAAGTAAGTAATTGTTCCTTTTTGGATACCACCCCAAGAAGGTACTACATATTGCCATTTGCTGAGATTAAGAACCCCAAAACCGAAACTAAATAATCCACTTATTACCCTTATAGGGAAGAATATTTCTTTATTTTTTGGGGGATTCTTAAGCAACAGTAGCTTAGGAGCCTTTCGGCAAGCGTCTATCTACACTTTCATCCTAGCTCAACAATCCATCAGCCCTTGAGCTACACCCCCCAAAGAGGAGGTGTGGGTTTAGGGTTTAGGGTTTAGGGCCGGTTTAGGGTTATTCATCCTGTACGCTAAACCGAACCTTGTCGATGAGAGCTGCTGATTGCTCCACGGCCGCCTGGTTGCCCCCCTTCACGTGGGGAGAAAGTTCATGCAATATCGTCCAGCAACTCAGAGAAAAGGGGCACCTCCAATTCACCCCTCCCATTCATGCTACAGTAGAACCACGGTATAAGAAACCTTGCATAAGAAACGAAGACCCTACATCTGGTGGCTTGGGCGATTTAGCTAAGAAACCTAGGGCACTTTCTTAAAATCGTGCCTGCAAACCCCTCCGGGCCTCCATTTCACACACCAAAATGTTTTTGGCTCTTATTGTACCCTACCCCCGGTCGAAATGCGTACCTTTACTTTGGGCCTGAAAAGGCCACGACTAGTGGTAAAGGCGTACCCCCTAAGAAACGCTTTAAGAAACCAAGACTACCCTAGTTCAAATGCCCCTGAGTACATGGGTGGAGGGAAACTAAGAAACATTGGGGTATCCTAGCGCCGCAAAACCGTTTTCAATGCCACGTTTTTGCTGTATAAACCTTCCCAAAACCCAAACCCTGTAAACCATAAAGACCCCCCGATTGTAGTCGCTTCTTCGGGGTACCACGAGCGGACGATCATGAAACTTCCCCGCTTAAAATTTACTGTTCAGCTTGCAAAGCTCATGCGACAGAGTGGGCAGCTGGAAGACTGCGGCAGCCCGGATGTTGCCCACCGGATCACGCAAGTCTCACAAAATCCTTGGAAGTGCGGTTTAGGGTTTAGGGTTTAAGGTTTAGGGTTTAGGGGGTCACTTGGCGAGGTACGGCTTAGAGCCTTACCTCCCCTAAAGCCAATATAAACTCCGGTTGTAGAAGGGGTGGTGTTCGTGTGATTGGGCGTAAATTGCCAGAGAGAGCCCAAAGCCCAACAAGTATAGAATCTATGTTAAATCATACTAAGGACCCCTCTTTGAGATTCAGGTCCATTCCCGAACTGATAATTATTAAGGGAATCGGGCTCTCTGAGTTATTGTAGTAGGGCCAACACCACAAGAACCGGATTGTCAAGGGATTCAGGCTCGTACCCCTAAGGACGTACATCCCAAGAGGCTCCCTGAATCTGCTCCTCATGCGGCCCTTACATTCCCTTACAGGGTCTTTAAATAGGGCCCCCAAACCCAAGGGTACTCCTATGAGCTTGGAACTGGGTGCATGTCTGGTTTAAGATTGGAGAATGTTCGGGAGAAACTAAGGATCACTTTAGTTTTCGGGGTATATTTCTTTGAATTCAGGGGCATAGGGCCCTTTGGGTTGTTCTGTAGGAACCAAGGGGGTTTGGGATGGGAGCCTTAAACCCGATCCCTGTTGCAGGCTTGCATGGTATGGTCAGGCCTACCGACATAGGCTGACAAAAGTTTTCACGACATGGACCACACACCAATCACCTCAACACTGTCAAGCAAAAAGCCTTCAGCCCTTAAACCTGCACAAAACCTGAGCCTACTCCCCCAAAAAAACGAAACCCCAAGCCCTAAACGCCAAACCCTATAAATCTAAAGTTGCAAAGAAGCCGTGAGAACAAGGGAGAACCGCCACAGTGTCCACGTCCTCGAGGGGCGCCCAGCAACCTGACTCTGACTTCAGGGTCCAAAGGCCCTAAACTCTGAACTACCCTAAAACTACCCTGAACTAATTAACCCTAAACTATCCTAAACTACCCTGATCTACCCTAAACTTCCCTAACCCCTAAGCTACCCTAAACCACCCTAAACCCACCCTAAACTACCCCAACCCCAGATACCCTGAAGTCAAGGCCTACAAACCCAAGAGGCCTTGAAAAAGCCTTCTGCGAAGGCTCAGACACAGCTTGTCCAGACACTTTCTGTTCATGGTCTAGTGTGGGTGGGTGATGTATGTCCCAGGTTACAAGAGGGTGCGTTGTGAGGTTTAGCGTTTAGGGTTTTAAGGTTCAGGGTTTAGGGGTGCTCTGGTCGACTTGTACCTGCAACGAGCTTTGGCAGACATGGGGGCTTCGGCTCTTGGGGGTCCAGGAATCAATAAACACAAGCCCGTGAGACATGTACCCTATAATCCCTAAGGATCCATGTACCTGTCTAGGATACACTTGTGCCCTAAAGCTACTCGATAGGAACCCCTTTCAGTAAGGCCCAAGCATCTACCATACAGGTGCATGGACCCTTTGGGAATGAAGGTCCAGCTCCACGTTTCATAACCGTGTACAATGGAAAGGCTACTCTAGATCTAGATCTAGTCAAGGCCCAAGTTCCCGTGACAGCCTGAACCCTAAACCCTAAACCCTAAACCCTAAACCCTAAACCCTATAGGCATCCTTAAGTAGATAGAATATGTTAAAATCCGAAAATAAAACCCCCTTTCCAAAAGGATTGATAGAGTATCAACAACCCCTAAAACGTTAGACAAAACATTTGCCTAAAATCAACGGCCAAGGGTCGCACCGGGGTCAACTATATTCTACCTATGGGTTCCTGCAGGAGCTGGAGGTGTTTTTTTTTGTGGGGGGGGGAGGGCAATAGAAGTTATGACATCCTTAAGGTTCTCACCAAAACCATATATATATATGTATATAGCCCCACAACCTCTCCTCCTGCTCCTCTTCTTCCTCCTCCTCCTCCTCCTCCTCCTCCTCCTGCTCCTCCTCCTCCTCCTCCTCCTCCTCCTCCTCCTCCTCCT